>JARHVA010009262.1:0-340050 GCA_037957365.1 Torreya grandis
TAAAAAAACTTGTATCTTCAACTTACGAAGATGAAGGGTGAGGCCCGGGTTGGCAGAAGGCCAATTCTCCCTCACACAAACCTCCTTTGGATTCCTCATTCTCTGCCAAATCCAATGAGTGGTTGGAAGGCCACTTTCCCTCTCAAAATAGGCATTTTTTTAATGTTTTAATGCTTTTTTTTGCAAAAACACTAGCTTATGGGAAAATTGAACCTTTAATATCTTGCAAACGGTAGCTCAAATTTGGGTGCCATTTTTTTCAAAAGTGATTGTAATTAAATTCTCCTTAGTGTAGGCTTGTTATTTGTCAAAATTCCCTAGTTTATAAAGTTCCTAAAATTTAGGTCTCCCAGGATGCATTTTTGGCTGAGTCTAACATCCTATTTGCTTAAGTCTTGCACTGATTTCTCTAAGATGCATTCTCAACTAAGCCTAATGTATTTTGAGAATACACTTGCATATTTTGGGGGGGGGGCTCAACATTTCAAGGGGGTGTGATTGCTTTTCATAACTTGCAAATCTTTGCTTTCATTCTCCTTTCTACATAATTTCACAGCTTACAGTTAACACAACTTCACCTAAATTTAGCTTAAAATGGATTATTTTCAAATTAAACCCCTAATTCCCTTCAACTATCATGAATGGAAGGTTAAAATGTCAATCATTCTTAGAAGTAAAGGGTTGTATAATATCACCATGGGTACTGAAGTAGAACCCAACAATGATGCTGAAAAGGTCAAGTGGTACAACTATAGTGATGAAGCCTATGGATTAATGAGCTTGTTTGTGTCTCCAGAACTTCTCTTCCATTTAGAAACATTCAAGACTCCCAAAGACATATGGGATACCTTAGAACTCTTATTTGGGAAGCTTGATGAGATGAGAGGACATGAGCTTGAAAATGAACTCATAAGTCTAAGTCCTAGCAACTTTGACACCCTACAGGACATCTTCACTAAGTTTAAGGCCCTTAGATTACAATTGAAAGAATGTGGGATAGAGAAGAAAGATGATAAACTCATCCTTTCTATTCTCACAAAGTTAGGTCCAAGTTATTCAGTCTTTGTCTCCACTTTCCATGCCACAAAAAGTGTCGTTGGCACTACATGGAAAATGCCTTCTTTGGATTCATTCATTGTCGACTTGACTAGGGAGCAAGATAAGATAATTAAAATGGGCACAATGAAGTCTACTCAACCCCAAGATTTGATAGCTGGAAATGGTAAGGATAAGACTTCAACAAAGGAAAAGAAGAAAAAGAACAAGGACCAGGAGAAGAAGAAAAAATACAACAATCCTACCAAAAACGACACTGAGTCTTCATCCTCCAATGCTAAACCTATGAAGGAGAAGGTTAAGTGTGCCTATTGTAAAAGGATAGGGCATGATCAACACAAATGCATGATGAAACAAATAGATCACACAACTCATCTTCTAGAGAAGAACAACATAGGTGTTCCTGAGTCCATCAAGCAAAATTCATCTACCCGAGATTCTACGAAGGCAAAAGGCAAGGGTAAGGAGAAAGAAAAGGGAAAGGCCCTTGTAGCTACTATAGGTTCTAGATCATCATGGGTCATTGATTCATGTGCTTCTCACCACATGGGCTCTTCACTAGTTGAGTTTTTATCTTTAGAACCTTTTAGGATGACTTCAATTAGTTTGGGTGATGACACATCAATTTTTGTTGTAGGGAGAGGGTCAGTTGAAATGGAGGGAGGAACATTCAATAATTTTCTAAGTGTTCTTTCTCTTTCAACCAATCTCCTATCAGTGTACCAAATCACTCACATTGGTCAGGGCATGAGAGTTGAGTTTTCACTAGATTCAGTGGCTATGAGGGAGTTGCATAGTGATATTATAGTGGCAATGGGTAGGGTAGATCACCAAGCAAGGTTATACACCTTCTCACATTTTGCACCAAATTCTTCTCTAACAACATTGTTGACTCATTCAGATGAAGTTAAAAAATTGTGGCATGAGCGGTTTGGCCACCTTAATTACCGCTATCTCGAGTAACTTTTCAAACATGACATGGTCATTAGCTTTCCTCATGTCCAGTTCTCAAAAGGACTTTCCAAGGGGTGCTCCCTTGGGAAGCATCCTGAAGCAAAATTTGACAAAGGAAAAGATTGGAGGGCTTCACAACCTTTGGAGTTAGTCCACAGTGATGTAATAGGACCCTTTCCCAAACCATCTTTCACAAGGGCTAAGTACATCCTCACTTTCATTGATGATTTCTCTAGGTAACCTTGGATACATTTTCTCAAACAAAAGTCTGAAGTGTTTGAAATTTTTCTAGACTTCAAGGCTCTTGTTGAAAAATAGAGTGAGAAATCCATCAAGGTTCTTTGAACTGATAATGGACGAGAGTATGTCAGCATCATGTTTGAGCAGTTTTGCACCACATAGGGGATTGATTTGTAGCACACAATCACTTACAGTCCTTCATAAAATGGGGTTTTAGAATGAAAAAATAGGTTCTTGAAAGAGATGGGTAGCTGTATGATTCACTTGAAATCCTTAGCACCATAGTACTAGGCCAAAGCCATCATTGTGCTTGCTACATTCAAAATAGGGTTCCTCACAAAGCTTTGAAAGGGATAACAACTTTTGAAACTTGGCATAAAAGGAAACCTAATGTTGAGCACCTTAGGGTTTTCAAATCCCCAGCCATGGCCCACATTCTGAAGAAGAGATGAAAAGGTATGGAATGTCAGTCCAAGCCTTGCATCTTTGTAGGATATCCAGATGGTATTAAGGGATATTGCCTTCTAGATCCAATCACTCATGAGTTGTTCATCGAGAGAAGTGTCCATTTTTAGGAGAGTCTTAGAGACTCAACACTTGACACTTATTCTACCTCATCAGATCTACTTCTTCATGATGATTCCTCATCAGATTTAGATCAGCCATAGAAGGTTCTTGAGCCAGAGACATCTTCTTCTTCTTCGAGTTTAGACAGTGAGGACAGTGATGTAGTGTCATCCACCTCTAGTCAGTTAGAGGATGAGGAGTTAGCACCTGACTCACCCACTTTGGGCTAGACAGACACTTGAGAGTGCTGACACTTGGGTAGGAGATCCCACAGATGACAAACTTACTAGGGGGATTCTCAGAGAGATCCACATGCCTTCTTTGCTTCAGTTTTAGATCCATAGACTTTTTGAGAGGCATTTGGGGTACCTGAGTGGGATAGTGCTATGGAAGAAGAATATTCATCCTTAATCAAAAATCTCACTTAGGATTTGACTTCACTTCCTAAGGGGAGAAATATGGTTTGATGTAGGTGGATATATCAGACCAAGTTTGTAGCAGATGGGTTGGTTGATAATTACAAGACACAATTGGTCGCCAAGGGTTTCTCATAGGTGGCAGGCATTAACTACTCAGAGACCTTTTCACCCATTGAAAAGATGACTTCTATCTGACTCACCTTGGATATTATCATATCACATGGTTGGGATGTGCATTAGATGGATGTGAAGAGTGCCTTTCTTCACAAAGACCTAGAGGAGGAGATCTACATAGAGAAGCCACTCAAATTTTTTCTAGATTCTTCCTTAGTATGCAGACTTAGGAAATTTATCTATGGCTCAAACAGGCCCCTCAGGCTTAGTATGCTAAGATGGATTCCTTCCTTCTCATAGTAGGTTTCAGTAGGTGCCATTCTGACCCCAATGTCTACTTCTTGCAGCAGGATGATTCGCTCCTAATTTTGGTTCTATATGTTGATGACCTTTTGATCACTAGGATTTCTTCATCAGCTATTACAGTAGTGAAGGCATCTCTCCAAGATAGATTTGACATGATATACTTGGGTTTGTTGCACTACTTCCTTGGCATCAAGATCTCACAATCAAATTTAGGGATTTCTCTTACATAGCCTAAGTATGCTCTTGACTTATTGGCTCAGTTTCACATGGTTGATTGCAAGCCATCTCTGACTCTCTTTCTATCAGGAGTCAAGCTTGAGGCTGATTGTTCTTTACCATTGGTTGATGCCACTTAGTATCGACAACTTGTTGGTAGTCTCATCTACTTGACTCACACTAGGCCTGACATATCATATACAGTGGGACTTGTCTCCAGATTCATGCAAGAACATCATGAGCTACATTGGAAAGCAACTAAGAGAATATTGAATTACATATAGGGCTCACATAGGTATGGGATTCATTACAGATTTGGCATAGAGGTTGACTTGGTTGGATATACAAATTTAGACTGGGCTAGCGATTCACAAACTCACAAGTCCACTTCTAGTTACAGTTTCTCTCTAGGTTATGGTCCTATTAGTTAGTCTAGTAAGAAGTAGAATGCTATTGCTATATCATCCATAGAGGTAGAGTATAGGGGAGCTATTAATGCAGTTACTGAGGCTATTTGTATTTAGGGGATTCTTTTTGAGTTTAACATTCCTATCAGGTAGCCCACCATCATTTATTTTGACAACTAGAGTACTATTTAGATTTGTAGGAATCTAGTTCAGCACTAGCAAACCAAGCACATAAAGATTCACATGCATTTCATTCAGGAGCTTATTCATAGTCAGGTCATTGACTTGATATTTTGCCAGTCTTTAGAGCAAGTTGTAGACATTTTCACCAAACCTTTCACCAAGAGCAAGTTCATTCATCTATGATCTTTTCTTGGGGTGTGGTCCACATCTATAGCAACATCATCTACAGGGGGGCCTTCTAGCCTCCTCTTTTATTTTATGTCTCCTTTTTTTTCTTTGGGGGGGTGTTTCCTACTAGTTTTCTCTTTTTCTCTATCTTATGGGAGATTGCATTTGTACATGGGTATCTCATTAGGCCTAGTTACCGAGACTCATTTTATATTTCCACACTGCCCACCTAAGCTGTGCTTATGGGAGTATTAGTGTAGGTTTTTATTTTTCCCTATTTTTTAATTAGGGAAATTGTATGTCTTGTGCTTATATGGAGTTTTCCTACATTTATGGGTAGGCTAGATTATGTGGAGATGTGTGTCATAGATGTGTCATAGGTATCATAAGAATGCCATAAGAAACTCCCTTGATGGGAGTTACTTCTCTCTTCTTATCACCTTGTCACCACCTTTCATGTAGGAGTTACAGTCTATTCTTGGGGTGCCTTGGCCACCTTTTGTGGAGGAGTTATGTGCTCTCCTATATGTATTATTCAATTTGGCCATCTCATGCTAATCATATTTTGGTTTTCTCCATTTTGTCTTGTGCAAGTTATCTTCTTGTATAATTTCAAATTGCTTTAGCATCTATGTGGTGTGCACTTGCTTCATCTCATGTGATCACGTCTCCATTGCATTCGTATTATCTAGATTTTGGAAACAAATTTGATAGTAACCACATGTGCATTAATGACCTATAAAGTTAGGTCAATCTCACCAATAACCTTTTATGAGGTCCCATCAAATGCTCTAACTAATCTAGTAGAAGGATGCAAATCATGATGAGTATTTTGAAATAAGATTGAAAAATATGTTAATCTATTTGTTAATGGATAAATTTAATAACAAACAATAATAAAACACACGTTAATCCTATTACATCAATTGGGAAAGGTCAACTAAATGAAGAAACTAATAAGAAGCATAATAAATATGATTATACCTTCCCAAAGTGAATTCTCTTCATGGACAATCCACAAGTGTGATTTTACCTAGCTAAGGAGCTCAAGATCTTTGGAAATCTTTCAAGTGCCTACAACATCTCCTCATGCACCATTTATATTGGTTTTTGTGAGTGAAAATGAAATAAATGGTTGATTACAATACATTATGCATTATATCTTTGCACTAGAAAGCTTATTATTTGTCTATGGTGTCTTTTGCATTTATAGGCTAATAAAATCAATTATGGCCCTTGGATCAAGAATGAGATGAATGGTCACAAATTATTTCAATTTTAGAGGTATAAGTAATTAATATTTTAGAAAGAGGAGCATTAATAAGGCATGACTATCCTTAATTTAGATATTTATTTCCATAAATGTTTGGTGCATAACACCCTTTTGATGATGTCATCGGTGATGTAATGACCCTTATATTTGAATTTTCATTTCACAAAATTAGATCTATACTAATTTATCAAGGATTTTTCACTTAAGAATTTGGTTTTATTTGCTTATCTAATGAGCCTGATCAGGGTTTTTATGATTCTTAGAATTTGATAAGTTTCCTTGCACTATTGGTTAAAAATGTCAATTTCCTAGGTCAAAATTTTAATGGAGATGAATTAGAAGAGGGTGATGACTAAATACAAGGTAATTCCTTAATTAGGGACATGTTGATGTGAATAAAAAATTTCATGTGACATATGCAAATGAATTAGACCATGTTGATGTTTTGGTCTAATTTGTGTGTTATTGTAGGGAGTCGTTCCCACTTGTAACTTTGACATGACAATGGTGAAAATTAGATGTTTACAATTTGACCTTGTTTGAAAGGATATGGCAAGAAATTCAAGTGATATAACAAAATTTCAAATACTAAAGAGGTCTCTTGAAATGATCACAATAAAAATAAATGATTTTGTTTCTACATTTGTTAAATCTTCTTTAATTTACTAAAAATACGTCCACGAGAAAGTCCCAAAAAATGTTTGGGAATGGCCATGATGCCCCTCGAGGGAGTGGATAAAAAAAAGGTTTTATGTACAATACCTTTAAAAGAATAAAATGGACAAGAATAAAAGTGAAATTAACTGATGTATGAGATTAATCCATATAAGCTAATGATTGCACACCTCAATTTAAAATGATGAATATTAATAGAATTGCAATGGCCCCAAGGTGGGGGGAAGTGGGAAAGATGCTTCAAAAAATAAGTGGCAAACTTTGACATATCATAAAGAGTGTAAAAGGTGTGGGATTAGGTCATGATCAATACCAAAACAAGTTGCACACTTTGATTTTCCAAAATAAGGTGAATGTTGTAGATCTTAGAATTATAATAAAGACAAATTGATCGACTAATGATTTTCCCCAGCAAGGCAAATTTGATATTTGATTTAAATGATGTGCTCGAGTAGGATGATTTTTATCATTGATCACTCTAATTAATTTTATTGATTGGTTTTCACTTATAATTTAATGCTATAACATGTTACATAGATTAAATATGATATGAATTATGCAAATGTAAGTGCAATGGTAAAATGATTTTTCAAAGAATGAAGAAGCCACAAAAACTAGGTATAGGAGAATGATCAAAGGTAATGAAAGAGATAATTGGAAGAATGCAATAATGATTAAATAATAATGAAATTGGATTATGTTGGCTAAGTTGATCTAAAAAAATAAACATAACTAAACTTTTCCTATAGAGGCTAAATATACCTTAGACCAATGTAGTCCACCAAATATGGGAGAAAATGGATAATGAAAATGATCATAAAAAGATTAAAATTTATTTAAAACTAAAAATCTAGGTTGGGTTTATCTAGGGTTAAAGGGGTATATAGAAATGAAATGGCACAAAGTTGATAATTAATTCTATAGCAAACCAATTATATGTTAAACTCATATTTAAGCATACATTGAATTTATTATGGTGAGGTAGTATACTCCTTTATTAATTTAGACCTATATATATGTTATACCTATAATTGGTATGGAAATATGGAAGCTTTGATCAATTGAATTCTTGATAGATTGACTTTTATAAATTGCCTTAGTCTTTTTGGTCTTTTGCTAGGTGTAATTAGGTGAGGAATGAATGAGGGTTGATTTTTTATTTATATAAATCCCATTGGATTGATATATTTCATTAACTCAGTTAGGTTTACCATTATGATATATTTCATTTGTAAAGAGGATGAATTTAGGGAACTTGACACTTATGTCAAAATATGATAGTAATGTTGATGTTATTGTCTATCTCAGATGTTAGTGTCCAAAGAACAAGAGAGTAGATACATGTTCAAAACTTGTAGATATGAAAGATAAGTACATTTTAAGCATTATAGGAAAGATATGAGACCTAGGTCATTAACATAATACTATTTAGAATAATAAATATAGGACAAGGGGAACAAAAATAGAGTAGATACAAGACTTACAAAAGAGAGAAAAGGTAAAAAAAACTAAGATGAACAACCAAGGTCTAATTTTCCAAAGTGTACAAGACTGAGGTGATATATAATCATAAAATATCATCTATATTTCCCCTCATTTAATTTAGTAATTAAATTTCTTGTTTTAATGAAAGGAATGTGTACTTGGGTGTGTGTGTACACCTTGTCTTATGTGTGCCCAACTTTAGTGATTTTTTGGTGGCTAACCTAAAATCAAGAGCAAATTACATTATAAAAAAAACACATATAATCTGAGTTGAAATTACTTAAAATAGATTGAAATTAAAAGATAAAGGTTTAGGAGTACACTTGTGTGTCGATGTAACTACCTTTCCTATTGTCAAGTTATTTTGAAAAAGATGTATCATTGTACGGATCTAAAACTAATATTAGGAAAAATATAGATAAATATTTAAAGTTCATATATCCAAGGAAATAGAGAGAGATAAAGAGAGATATTGGAAGGCATATGTCCCCAAATATAGAGAAAAAGTGATTTCCACCTAGTAGTTAAGATTAACTCAACCATACAACCTAATGATTCTTATAACCAGGTCAATTTGGATGATTAAGTCCAACTTAAATTTTTTGAAATATTGAGTGATTTTATCACCTCAATCATACCAAAATGTGAACCAATTATTGTAGTAAATTGGCTCAATAAAGTTTGTAAAAGTCCATGGGGTATCAGTAAAAAAAGCCTGTGATATGAAAACAGTCCATAAAAGAGTTTTGGAATCTAAATTGATTTGGATTTTTAAATATTAAGCACATGTTTCATGTCATATGCACCTTAGATATGTCTCATGTTGAAAATGTGTATAACAATAGTACCAATATATATAATTCTACCACAACTGTGAATATAAATCATATGACTATGTATTTTGGCCAATTCAGATAATTGTGTAAGTGTAGAAGACATGCTTCAAAAACATGGCCCCATTATATATGGAGAAATATAAAAGTTGATAAATGTACCAATGTCAGGGGCATGTTTCTAAAACATACCCCCACTATAATCTAGAGATGTTGAATATCAAATGGGTGTGGAAAACATGCATTTAAATCAAGCCCCTAAAAAATCTAAGAATGGGTATAAGTATCATTTACTGAATGAATGTGGAGAACATAATTCAAAATCAATCCCACATTGAATTTGAGAACTATGAATGTGTGGAATCCATGCCCATATGACATGCGCCCATAGAATCTGAAAACTAATATAAGTACCATATACTTAATGAGTGTGGAGAACATGCTTTTAAAGTATGCCCCCACTAAATCTAGAAATTATGCCAAGGGTGGAGAACATGTCTTTATTACATTCCCCCACTAATATACCCCCACTACTTTGACGTTAGTCAAAAATAAGAATTGGTAGTTACCTCACCTCAGATGGATAAGAAAACTATATGATCTATAAATGTAACCATGTATCATATAGAAAGGAACATGTGTAGGTAAATGTATCATTGAATCACATAAAACCAATTTGATTGTATGTAGGCTTAATATACATGATAAATATCATGGAAAACTCTAGATGGTAATAATGCAATATCAACAATAAAATCAAGTACACACACAAGAATACTTGAAAGTGATAAAAAAGACAATGGTCCAACGAGACCACAAATAAGGTGCATGTTCAAATGATACATAATTTAAGGGACAAGAATTAATCAAATTTTCATAAAAGTAAGAATGAAATATTAAAATTTGCATACCAAAAATAATGACATGTGAAATTTTTTATGAAATCATACATAGGAACCATTATCACAAGCAAAGGGGCATAATCAAATGATCGAGTAAAGAATACAATAACAAGGCAAGACACTCAAGGAAAAGCATAAAGTAAATCCTAAGAAACCAATGTAAACACATCATATCAGCTTGTGGATCCAATGTGTTAGGAACAAATTTAAAGTGTGCAGTATATCAAGAATGATGTGTAAGATATAATCATGGATAATAGGCATGTGCATGTACATGTATAATGTCAAACATGATAATGTAGAGTGATCATCTAATAATAAAACCTATGTGCATCAATATAAAATAAGTGAATGTCCCCAATGTCCATATGACATGACTAGAGGGAAATCCCAACATCTGAAAGAGGTATGTATCATGTGTATATGTATGCATGTGTTATGCTTAATTAGAATTATGACACATATGTATATGTATGATTAATAGAGTATGCCATCTATCTACATGGAACTAACACATAAAAGACAATTAGCCAATAGAACATGTAAGTTTTGATTTTTGTTTTGATTTTTGAATGTTTTCTTTAATTTTTTTGGTGTTTTTGAAATTTTTGGAGTGTAAATATCATCCTATGATACATCCAATGGATGGTCATAGATATTTCCCACTATTAATCTTGAAAACTTAACTTGGATATTTTACATTAATTGCATCATGATCAGATAGGTTGAAAATGTACATAACATATTTTTCCTCACATTTTGCATGTCTAATATAAAAATTAATGTTATCATTTGATATATGTATTAATTTTCCTTTGTGATAAAATGAAATACCTTAATGATTTGGATCAACTTTTGTTTACATTTGGTATAGCCAAAGAGTTTCTAATGTAAGTGCATATGGAGTTGTGTTAGGCATAACCCAAACTCATGTTTGAATTAATCTAAGACCACAATAAATTGGTATTATTACGTTTCCCAAAGAGTATTTCCAAGTGACCTTATTTTTCAAGTCTTGTAGTCCAAAACCTAGATGCAGAAAATGCTTTATATTGCACATGGTTTATGTTTGTGTAGGATCAATATGGTTGTGCCAAAAATAAGCACCTCCCATGTATAATGTAATTGTTAAATCTTGTTGGTGTGGATGCTTTCTAATTTATTATGAACCTAATTTATTTGGAGGATCCTCAAATGTAATATTTTGGTCATTGATAAGATCTTATATCTTATGTTTCGAAGTAGATTAATGGTTCATAGAATGCCTAAGTCCCTAATGATAATCATAATAATCATTTGAAGCATATATTTTGGGTAGAGGTTGACTCATATCAACCTTGATATGATGAGGGAGAGATATAATTTCACACTCTATTAACCACAGGAGTAATGAAGCTGGGGAGTTAGGTAAATATGTAAATTATCTTTTTGGTATCTTAGCTAGCATAGTTTGGTTAGGTTCTTATACTAGTGTGTTAATTTCGAACTCATATTCATATTATTATGGTTTAAAGTTATCTATTTTTTTACCATTACATAGTTTTTTAAAGGATTAAGATCTATTGGGCATGTGTTAAGGATTCCTTGATGACAAAATTTTAAGCATGTATGTAATATAGAGGGAACCACATACATTTTATGTATTCTAGACTATCCTAATGTAATGTTATAGTTCAAATCATTTGGCATAGCTTGGCATAAACTGGTAAATTTCCAAGGACCCATGGTTATATTTAATTTAATTTGACCAACTAGAGGGCTTTGTGAATTGTCGAACCTTTTTATTTTCATAACTATTTTTCTTAATAAGATTTGGGTTAACATGCATGGTGTTTAGGAATTTTATGATAATTTTTTTTAAGTTTGATCCATTATCAATGATCACTCTTTTTATATGTTTACTTTGCATTGTCATTTGTATGACTAAAGGAAATTTTTTTGTCAAATTTTTTTTTAATGGTAAATTTATTGTATCAAACATGATGAGTTTGTTAGAGTTATTGAGATATTTCATGATATACACACAATAAGTAGGTTCAATATAAATTATAACTTGTGTCTCATGAAATGCCTCGTATAATATATCCTTATCAACATTAGATTAATTTAAGAGCTCAAAGATCAAAATTTTTACATGCATATTGTTGAATTTGTCAATAATGTCATATCCCTTAGATACTGGTACTGTGACATTACAAAAGGAATTTTAAAGAGAGATCAAGTGTTGTTTTTTAATTCAAGACCCTCTTATTGTTAACATTATAATATGGAGGATCTTGAAGGAATGGATATTTTGCATCCATTATATATTGGAATGAGTTAATTAGGCATGAGATATAACAATTAATAACCACTATAAGGTGTTAGACCATGAAATAAGTAACAAAACTATCCATGACAAACATTATTGTAAAGATTATAGAAATTTAGGGATCAACATCATAAAATTTTATAAAACCCTAGGTGACCTAGGGTTTTATGTTTAAAGATCATGTTCACCAAATGTTTAACCCTAAAAATATATATTGGGATTATCTAGGGTTAAAATGGTATATATATAAATGAAATGGCACAAGGGTGATAAATAGATCTGTAATAGGACAATTAGATTCTAAACTTAAATATAAGCATACACTAAAATTATTATGCTGAGATAGTCTAAATATAGAAAACACAAATATGCTAAAAAAAGAAATAACAAATAATTGATGTACTGAGATAGACTAAATATAAAATACACAACTATGCTAAAAATAGAAATGATAAAGAAGTGATGTACCTAGCTTGTTCTAATGATAATGTAGTTATGGATGTGGAATAACAAGAAAATAGGATGGGAAGAGATTCTAGAACAATCATTAGATTATAGATTAGATACTTCTGCCTATCTAGATAGTAATTTTAGCTTAAGCTAGTTATATCAACACTATTGTATATGTTTGGTGCTAGTATCTTATATATAATATCCATTAAATAATATTCAACCACCTAGTTTCTTATAAGTTTTTTTTGCCTTCACTCTAGTATATTCAAATCTAGGTCATGGACTATCACTCATGAAATAGAAAAACCCTAGTTATCCTTCTTCATAGTGATCTTGAATAAAATGGGTTAATGGGCACATGGTGTCAAACTACCCTAAAGTGACCACTATCATTGGGCACTACCTACATATCAAATACTCCATACATGACCTCAAACTCATGTATTTATCCCCTATGTGTTGGCTTGTGTGTGAATCATACAATATATGAAAAGTAAACACAATAGTGACCTAACTTATAAATTTATGAATTAGGCCCCTATATTTTTCATTTATTACTTCATAACTATAGATGTGTTTTACCTATGGATATTATTGAAATATGTAATATTTTATAAATGTCACCCTGATAAAAAAATTTCATAAGTTGCCTTCATCTCTTTGGTATTTTTCTAGGTGTAGCTAGGTGAGGAATGAATGAGGGTTGATCTTGTATTTATATCAATCCCTTTGGATTAATAAATTACATTAAAATACTTACACAAATCATTATTATATGTTTCATTTTAAAATTATATGACTTTATGGAATTGGACACTTGCATCAGGATAAGACAATAATTTTAGCATTACTCTCTATCTTGGATGTTAGTGTCCAAGGAGTAGGAAAATAAGTACATGTTAAAAACTTCAAGGATGGAAGATAAGTAAATTTTAAGAATTCTAGGTAATACATGAGACCTAGGTCAAAAACATAATATTATTTAGACTAAGAGATATACGATAAGGGGCACAAAGATAGATAAAATGTGAGAGTTACAAAAGCAAGAAAATGTAAAGAACTGATAAGAACAACCAAGGTTTGTGTTTTCCAAGTGTACAACACTAAGGTTTTATATGATTTATCTCTTTTATTATTATGGAATGTGACCATAGTTTGATAACTAACAAAGTAATAAATTAGGGAATAAAATACTATAATATCAATAACCAATGATTTTCACAATAATTGATTTGTTTTGAATATTCTATAAAAAAAAATGAATTATAAAATGTGTGCTTATCTAAAAATATTATTGATATATAAAATGGGTAGGTGGGAAATTGATACAAGAATAGGGTAGAATGTTGTCAATAGAGAACAAGTGTTATAACCATCTTCAGACAACAATGCAGTCTTTTGCTAATAGTGTGGTGTTATATAGTCCAAGGGTAGTGAAATATAGTCTCAATCAGAGTCTTCAAAAACATTTTTTGGGTTTTTTATATCTGGTCTTATTTCATTTATGGTTTGTATTTCAAGTTTGTGTGATCAATATTTTTTTCGTATAGCTCTAATTTCCTTTGAAAACCTAATGTATTAATGCTTGTAAGGGTCTAAATGAATACCATGAGAAAAAGGGGTTAGTGATTATGATGTGATGGATGTGTGATCCACATGCCTATGTGGGCTCATTACCTATATACCAATACTCTAATAAGGTAATAAGCTTTGTGTATTTTGCTTTCCTATGTGATAAGTGTGAATGACTATGAATGCTAGAATCCCTGACTGTGAATGTTTGAGGAGATGCCTTGGAGGCCACTTGAGATATGGAAATCTATGCTAGGAATAAATTATTAAATTTATGGGCTAAATCGATAAAAATTTATAAGAATTGAGAACTTTCCATCAATATGCATTGGTAATTTTATGTGCTTCTCTTCAATAGTCCTTGCCTAGAGTGTAATAGTGTGAAAGTAGTGTTTATATGGTGTTAAAATAAAAATGACTTGGGAGGGACACTTAAGAATAGGTTTAGGCCAACCTGAATCCTCTTAGGGAGATGAAAAATTAAGTTTTGGAGTGTTCAAGGACCTAAATAACTAAGGGATTGTGTCATTATGGGGTTCATGTGGTTTTTTATAGGCCTGGGTGCTATTGGGATTGCCACATGACTAAAAGTGGATTAAAAAGGCCCCTAATATGGTTCAAGTGTTATAATAAGGGTAAAGTGACCTCAAGTGGACATCCAAGGAATAAAAAGTAACTTTTGATGACTATATTTGCCCCCCATTTATTACATAAATGCAACAAAGAAAAATGAGTAAGATAATTGAAAGAGTAACTTAATTAGACTTACCTATGAGGTGAAGCCTATGAATATGGATATGAGTATGTAAATAGTTATCCATTATGTGTCTTGGTAAAATATAGTGTTTACATGTAGATTATGATTAAATGGTGAACACCTTAGATTGATCTAATGGATTCTTAATCCTCATGTGTGGGTGTCTTAAGAGCTCAATATGGCCTTGACTCCATCATTTCCCACCCTTATTCATTGGATCATAATATGTGAATAACTTATATTAGACTGATGTCTTTTCCAACCATCCTATGTTAGTGGCTCAAGAACTAAAGTAAGATATGACTCCATGATTGCCTACCAATGTGAATTACATGAATCCAAAAATTAAAGTATGTGATGTCTTAAAACTATATAAGATGTCCCCAAGTGACTCAAAAACTTTTAAATGTAAAATAGATCAAGGGCCACTTGATAAATTTGAAAAGTAAAATAGATCAGGGGCCACTCAAGAACTTGGGAACACAAGAAATCCAACCACTTTATATGATATGAGACAATAATTTGGTGTGATCCTAGTGCATATGGTGTATGAAGTATACAACATGGAAAATTACATGGAGTTTTCATTCCATCTAAGAGAATTGGTGCAAAACTAAGCATATGGAACTAATGTGTTGTGCACATACCCCCAATTATGAGATCTATGCATATGGATTTTGGACTGAGTTATCATAATTTGTATCTATGTATATATGAAACTAAAACATGAATTATCACGCTCTAAATTATTCCCCTAATCTAATTAAACCTATGTAATTTTATGTAAAAACTAAATATATGATAGAATCCATGTAACAATATATATGCATACACATAATCTACAAATGTAGTTGTAATCAAAGAATATCACACAGATCAATTGACACAACATATAAATTATTTTTTTATCATAAAATTTCACCCTAATGAGATATTTATTTGGGCTCTCTCGCTTCTAAATATTAAATGGGATTAACCCCAGGTCATGGGTATCTTGTGATGTGGTTGAATCTGTATAGAAGGTTGGTTCCTCTTGGTATCTCAACTAAACTATTGATTCTTCTTGGAAAAGGGATAGAAGGGTTGAAAAGGATGACTTAAAACATAAATAAATTAATGGACCAAACTTAAATACACTACAAATTGTATAAAACTAACACTAATGTAGTTTAAAGACAACACTCACTCACACAATCTCTTAAATTAGCCATTTTTCATCAATATTTTTAAAACTTGGCCCACTAGGCAAGAGATGAAGTATGGAGAAATATAAAACTCACACTATACCTTCACTAATGACAAAAAAATCACAAGTTTAGAGCTACAAAAATGGTGGAATACCTATAAAAAGACAAGAAAGATGGATAATTACAAAGGAAAGACACCCCTCCACAAAGCAATTATACACATACAATCTAGAGCACTAGATGTAGGCAAGAGATAGGAAAAATAAGTCATCTTTTTACTTCAAAGGCTATTTTATAAAATTTTGACAGGGTTTTCCCATGTCAAATGAGAGTATATCCTATAAATGGGGAAGAAATGGGAGATATAGGAGAAAAGGGAAGAGAGAGGAAAAGAAAACACTCAGAATTAAATAAATATCCCTCAACCACATTTCATGGAGCCTCAACAACATTTTGATTAATTAATTATTAATCCTCTCTCATCAAATTAACCTCCAAAGGTCAAAAGAGTTTCCAAGCCTTCTTATTTCTTAAAAAGGCACTATAAGACAAAAAAACTTTGAGGATGATGATGTCATACTCCACTATCTTGGAGAAAAGTCTTCAAAGACTATAAAAATCATTAAATTCTCCAATTTTCTCCTTCAACCTACAAACTCTCCCACTTGCACTTCTATGTCCCATTACACTCAGCTTCTATATGTCACTTAACATGATGGTTTGTGATCTTGGCACTTTATGCTTAACTGACCTTAAAGGTTAAGATTGAGCATTTGATTTTTAATGATATCTTTTGTTCTTAACTCAAAATTATAACCCCAACTTGTAAAATACTCCATTAAACCTACAAATATATTGGACTCCATTGATGGAGGTCTCCAAGTTTGAGTTATCATTAACTAGCTACCCTAGAACCTACTCCCAAGGCCATTTGTCACCATGAGGGCCAATTATAGACCTATATAAGGCTTTCATAAATTAATAACATTCTTATGAGGTATAAAATGAATATTTATACCACCTTCAAGACCTAAAATAATGGTAGAAAACATCATTAAAAATGTAACCATTCACAAAATATCAAAAAACTTGGGTTTTTTACCTTTCAAATCAACAAGGCAACCTATAAATCCCTAAGAAGGGATCCAAGTGCCATATAATGGCTATTTAATTCCAATTACATCTCTTCCATTCATTTATACCATTTATATCTTTGAATACCTACAAAAGGGTAAGTGCACAGAGTTGGGGAACAACTTCATGGATGTTTATTGTAACGTGATAATGTTAATTAATAATGTGATCATGTTATTTAATTAATGTGATCATCTTACTTAAGGCTAGGCTCAAGATTACCAAGCCATAATTTGATCACATTAATAACTAATGTGGTTATGTTAGTGTTAATAATGTGACCACTTAATATTGAATATTAACGTGATCACATTATTAACACTAATGTGATTGCATTAATAATGTGATTGTATTCCCTATGTTTTTTAAAAAAAGAAACTCAAACATAAAATGTATTCATTTTGTGTTCACATTTCCTCCTCATAGCATTCTCTGCAATCACATTTTGTTCAAACCAGTTTCAAGAAGTGCCAAGAAGTGTCAAAATTTAACCCATAGGCCTGTTGATTGATGATGCCACTACATAGGAGAGGTAAGTCTTCAAAATATCTTCTATTTAACCCTAATTTTTCATAATTTTAATTTTTTTAACCCATGTTTTTTAATTATATTTTTTTCTAACATCCCATCCTGTTAACCCTCCACAAAACCCTTTGGTTTTTCCTCCTCCCAACCCTCCATAAAACCCTATGATTCCTCATATACCTCCACCTAACCCACCTAAAATTCCCCAAGACCCCCTAGAAGTCAAGATTTTTTGATTAACAATATTTTCAAAAAAGAAATTTAAATTGAAGACCTAATTGATAGAATGAGAGATCTCAATTCACCAACCCTCACTACACCTAACTAGTTGATTCCCTACAGACCTTATTAGGTCAAATTGGCTTGATAGTGAGTCAAATTAATTGATGGAACTCATATATATATATATATATATACTTTTAGCTCCTATTACGCTAACAAATTGTCATCCCTTTAGGTTAATAATTAATAAATTTTAAAAGATAATATTTATTCCCTATTCATTGATCCAACCACCAATTCCCCCTTTCCCGTAACAACCAAACAATTTCCTATCCATAGCTATGTACATAAACTAAACACAAAAAAAAATTTAGATCGATGGTGGATGGTCTTTGACTATCCACCATGTAACAACCATGAGGTCCCTTTATATTTTTTGAGGAAACTCTACTATGATTTTATCCTAAATCAAATTCCTAATTATTTTGATTCTAGTGAGTTTTAGGACTGAGGAAAAATCTCTATGTAAGATCAACTAGGTGCACATCATGCACCTAATCAAACTATGTATATTCATATCCAAAATAATCTTAATATTTATATCCCATCCATGGTTTATCATGTCATAAATATAGACACTCTCCATGTTCTTAGGTCACTCATCGATACACTCATTCAACATACAAGAAAGCTTTCACAAAATGATGCTACAGATATGCCATATGTCACTTGACCCTAACCCCACCCTTGTATTTCATGTGGAGATATGTACATAAGACCTTATGATGATGATGGCATCAGTGGTTTAAATGGCTTAGATCATATTCTAATGACAGATGAGTTTTTGGCATGCATATTTGGTGTGCAATCATTAGTCACCATATAGATCTAGGTATATTTTATATAAATGTCATGTTAAATTTAAGTTATATTTGAGAATTTAATTCTTAAGCTAATATTAAATTTAAATAAAAAATTTAATATAATAAATATGTAATTTTTTATGTCATAGGATGTGATGGTTCCTTTATCATCATAGCTAGTATTTATAGCATTCAATTTGTCACTGCCATTATTCACACATTCAGATCTAGCTATTGGGCCATCTACGATTACATCTACCTCTATTAAGATGACACCATTTACATATATAGAGGTAAAAATTGTTTACATACATGTTTTGCTCTTTGCATTTATTATGACTACAATTGTTTACACATACATGTTTAGAAGTGATGTGGGATATGATTTCTTTACTTTTGTGTCTCTTGCTTATCTTTATTTGGGTAACTTCATGTTAGTCTAGGTATAATTCCTAATTAGATCTCATCTTATAATTTTCCTCTTATCATGTTGGTTCCACTCTAATAAGTGTATGCGCACCCTTATTTCCCCCTAAACTTCATCTCCTCACCCTATATTATATGCTTGTTTCTACATCTAAGTATCTACATATTATGGTGGTAGTTGTACTTAATATTGGTATCTTACCATAATTGTAACCTAGACACATGATATTTTTCTAAATATAATCATCTAATTAATACTCTCCCAATTTTTCCCTATCCTAAAATACCCTAATATAGTAGAGCTACCAAATATATCATTGTTAGTGTGTCCACCACTCATGAAAAGTCTCTGAATGATGGCATACCTATCCAAATATAAGCCCTAATGGCCCCCACTATCCCAGTCTATAACCCTCACTTTTAAGGGCTCATGTGATCGTACACCTAGCCCATGATGATTCTAAGGGTCATGTGCTCATACACCTATCCCATGATGAGTGTATGGGTCATGTGATCATACACCAAAGTACTACACCTAATTAACAACCTTAACTCTATCGTAATACTCTATCAGGACCATAACCCTACTTCTAGTTGACAAGCCTAGTATCCTAATCACAACCTTAAACTATTTTACATGACACATCCTAGTTGGTGAATCTAGCCCACTTACAAAGGAAACTAATTGATGGGACAACAATCCCCACCTACACAATCGAGATTATCCCTATTATATATAGTGTGGACAAATCATTAGTCATTAATTTCTATATAATCCTAGGAATCCAATCATACTTAATCACTTTACTCCATCAATTTTAGGCCCACATTTTTAAAACATAATCTAAAATACCCTAAATACTCTAAGTTAATCTTGAAAATTCATCTAAAAGGAATTAGTTACGAGGGTCTAGACCTAAATCACAGACCTAAATCAACCCCATATTTTTAGACAAGTAATAAATCAATAACCAATATAGTCCAACATGTAATATAGCATAAATTGAAGATCTTGACCCAAGTATATTTATACATATCAATTTGAAAAAAAAAAGAAACCAGTAAATTATATATTCCCTATCACATTTTTAATCCTCTAATTTTGGTTTTTGTACAAGGTTGTTTCTCTAACACTTTAATATATGGCTTATAATTTTGTGTCTAAGTGTATTTTCGTGTACATGTGTGTCTTCTTCTTTCCTATAATGTGCCATTTCATTCATGTACTTATATAGATAAATATTTTATATGTACAAGTGATTTTATTAATCATTTTGGTTTCCATATATAATATTTGATGTAATTTATATACAACTAAGTGATAAACCATGTTTACATGAATAGTTGATTTCTATTACTGACACTCCTCCCTCTCTGAGAGCTAAGATAGACATAGGCATTGTTGTTGTAATGTCATCTACACAAGCACTAACAGAGGTATATATTGGTTCTTTTAATTTTAATTTGTAAAACTAAAATTTTTAAAATAATTTTAGTACATGTTTACTTGAATAAAATATAACTTATGTTTATGTATTGTGTATGTAGGGTTGTCTTATGACAACTGATAGTCCCATTCATATGGTGATTGGGGTAACTTCTCATGTTCCTCATGTCTATGAGATGCCTATTCAGATAGTTGAACCTACCATTAACTTGATTGAGGATGAAAAATATATTGATCAAGTGTTATAACTTGGATTTTCACCCTTTGAAGAGATAAAAAATCTCTCCTCATACAAATGGCATAATAGAATCACCTCTAGGCTTGTGAGTAGCCTAAAGAATGAGGTGAATCTCTAGATAGGGCTAGCTCCCTTGATGTACCACTTTGGATTACAACTATAACTAAACTTGGGGGGTGAAAAGGGAGAAGGATAACTAAAATCAAACTAACCTAATGGAGGTGATACACAAAATAACATGATGACATCCAACCATATGCATGTTACACTTAAAATCAAAGGATAAACTAAACATACACTTATACAATCTTCATCTTCTCACATCAATGTTACTTTGTGACATTATGGATGAATGTGAAAATGTAGGAGGACTATAAAATAGGCCTATTAGGACACTAATTAATATACTAACTCATTTAATCCTTGACATTTCTTATAACACTTCACATGCCCTATAAGAAGAATCTTTCCAATTGGATGGTGGAATAAAATCGTATGTTAAGGAATCTATATTCTTAACTTATGCAATATAAAAAATTATAAATTAACACACTAATAATAGTCATATATAAGGTAAAGATAAATATTATTATTGATAAAAATTTATACAAATTAGTAGGTCTTCATCATTACTTAGGTGGAGCATCCATTACAATGACCAAAATGGCTAGTTCTTATAAAAATTAAGAGAGAGAAGAAGAGAGAAGTCCAAGGGACACAAGGACACTTTTTAAGATGATAAAATTAGTTATTTCTACATGAAAATGGGATTTTGGATGAACCATGCAAGATCAAGAGGCACAAGTGTCAATCCGAGTCATAAACTTCATGAAAAGTGGTAAGAAACTCCTCATTTTGGGTCATAAAAATTGCCTACATGATTAGCCCTATTTTAATGACTTATAACTAATTGGTAATAGGTCTAATGATTATAATTAATTTCAATGACATAATACATGACTCTCCATGCATTGGTTGTAGGCCTAGTCATCTAAAATCACCTAGAAAGGAGCAATCATCATCTATTGCCAGGTAAACTGCTCTTCCATGTACCCTGCACACTTGGCCTCAAAATTGGCATTATTTTCTCATGAAAATATATGGTAGGGAGTAGATGACAATTTTAAATACCCTCCATGTCCTTATAAGTATCAATAATGTTTTAAAATTATCTCACATGAAGATTTCCACCCTTCTCACTATCTTGTCCATTAGGCCAGTTTTGACTAGCTGAGTTAAAACACCTAGATTAGACACATAATTTTTTAAAAGGACTAAAATCACCATAAGGAGTTATAAAAAGTCTAAATATTCCTCCCAAACTTGATTTCATCTTTAAAATCCTCCTTGAGCCTGCACAACATTAAAAAATGGTCAAAATCACATGTTTCTCACCCCATCCATATAATTCCATATAGCTAGTTGGCATCTGAGGGAGATTGAGTGAGTAATATAAAATTTTAAGTAGTTTTAATGATAAAAATATGACATTATATCATATTTATATCTCCATTTATCTAATCAGGTCTCTGTAAGGGTTTAACAAGGGTTTTAGGCCTTTTTTCCCTCTTAAGCATTGTTCACAAGATGGAATCTTCAATCTACAAAATAATTCCACAAAATCATTATTAAAGACCCCTACCAACTCTCCTACACTCATTTTTACCCCATGAAAATCATCATGAAATATATGAGATCTTGAAATCACCATATCGAGCTCTTTTTCTCATTCTAATAGGCCTAAAGTTGTCTTCAAGAAAAAATTGGCTCTCTCAGGGTTTCCTTTGCATCTCAATGGTTTTTTACACATTTTTATTATTCCCAAAAACATGTCTCAACATGTTACTAATCTCATCTCATTATCTAGGTGTGAAATACCCTCAATTTGGACATAGGCCTAATCCTTGCCTAGTAGATCTGTTTCAAGCTTAAGCCTAAAATGACCTTTTTGATGGATTAACTACGTTCAAATAGCTTTAAAACCTATGATATGAATCTATAAAATTTATTTAAAAAATTAAAAAATCTTACTTATGGCTATAAGTATAAATGATCTTGCATTTGGTTCTCATGCATGAAACTACCATATAGGCCTACCTGCAACCTTGAAGGCTTTGAGCACTCTATTTGGTTTCTCCCTTCCTTGATAGGTTTTTCATATTTTATTATAATTTTCCAACATTTAAATGCACTATTAAATTCTCTATCAACCTTGGGTACATCCTTTAATCTATATATCTCAAAACCTATCAAAGTTTACATTAAGGGGAATACCCCCTGTCTGAGATAAAAAAAGCGGTACCTCACTTATTTTTTTATGAAATTTGAATGTTTTATAATCTTATCAATTTTTTTTTTATGATATAAACTAAAATACAACTTCTGATAATTAATTTTACTCCTTTGATTCCCTAAAAACCAAAATAGACTTGCTGGAGAAAGGACTATGCAAGGGTGTTTGGAAGTGGATTGTGTTTTGCATGTTCGGGACCTTTCTTTAATTTATTGGTTTATAATATGATATTGTTGAGAAATTATTAATAATTATTTATTTATTTAAATTTAATTCATAATTTTAAATCTTAGTTGTCCCCATATATTTTTTTTAGCTCTCAAGACTGAGTTCACAAAACCCTGACTGTGTTGCTCTTTTGGACCCTATTGTAGGCATTTCATGAATTAATTAGGCCTTAGAAACTATATAAAATTATTAAGGTTTACTTCAAGTAAATTTTTAATTTATTTAGGTCCATTTTATTCATATTTTATCCCTTATATACTTCAAGAAATAGCCTGTTTGTTCTCTATCCACCTCATAGTCAACTATAATTGATTATGGGGTCTCGCAGGTATAGATTACTTTCTTGGGGGATTATTTAAAATTATTGAGGATATCAATTAATACCTCTGAGTAATAATATGTATTTTTAATCATTTTAGTTACTCATATTCTTCCATCAACACAAACTATAGCCTCCTGCTTAGAATGAGAAACCCCTACCTATAGGCCCTATTGTAGGTGCTTACAGCCTTATTCAATTGGTCATGGTATCCATAGGTCTCTTTAAACCCCCTCTAAGGTAAAAAATTATCTATAATAATCTTGGGTTTACTTTATATGTGTTAAAACAACATCAAAATACCCTGACTGAGGGCACTATCAGCTTGGTTATAGTTGTAGGTGAGTGTTAGGCATGTGTATAGACTACTCTACCCTTGGCAAGTGCAAAACGTCTTCAGTTTTCCTCTTTGGTGATTCACATGGTAAGAATATGTATAATAGTAAAATTATAATATATTATCCTACTATCATGTATTGAGACTCATTTTATTGACTTGAGATACTACTTAGCTCACATGACTATAGACATCACTGACTGGTTTTAGTGTTTGGAAGGCATCTTGGAGCCTTTGAATTACCATCTTACACTAACCTTTTCTCTCTAAAAATTTGAAAGGGTATATTTTTTGATATATAATACAATGTTTATTCATAAATATGTATCAATTTTTCTTGTAACTATGTTATGGGATACCTACAAAAAAATATGAGGCCTTTGTTTTTGTATTTTAGGGAAAAGATTTCGTAAAACTACACTCATCCCTTTTGAAAGGTAAACTCCACCTTGATCTTGTCAACTTGTCCCTTATAAATATTTTTCATGTTATATCCAACCATTATTATCTCAAGGAGCATTCTATCATCAATCCTAACACTCCAAAATGGTTTCTTAGCTCCTTGTTGGCTACTCATAGGTGACTTTGATTGAAATTAGCATGTAGGCTGGGTGTATACGTAGTGAACGTGAACCATCTATGGTGATTGAATTAAAAAAATTACCAAATTTTACAATGTAATCCTAAAATATTAAAATATTTAATAAACTTCCAAATTCTTCATACATATCACAATGTCATCTTGAGAGGTTGTAGGTGCATTATTGGATTGCATATAAATAATGAGCATAAGTTAGAATAATGAACCAAAGGTTATGTCTTTAAAGTTTAATTTATATTTAGTGTGTTAAAATGGATACATAAAAAAAATTTAAGTCTTTTAAAAAGGTTTCAAACCTCCCTTACAATGTTGGAATCCTTTATGAGATCCCTTGGTTGACTGCATATGACAGTCATAAGGTAGGCCGATTGTATGATGGTTATGATTGCCAAATCATGGAGTTTGATTTTAATAATGAATTTTAATGGTGAATAAAATAAATATAACCTTGAAAAAATTTAAATGACATTATCACAACCCTAATTGACCATTTAAAAAGTATAATAATTTAAAAAATAATAAAAACCTACCAACGACATAGAATGGACTAGTCTGTAAACTTGAGGTGTTTTTCTCATAAAATAAACTTGTAACATGATAAAAATCATGGGTAACATTATATAAGTAATATAACATCATTTTTTATCAACCTAATCATCTTATTCATATGGAATTTCTCAAACTAAGGCAAAACTATAGGGTGCATAGATTTGTAGGCAGATTAAGAAGGTCAACTTCTTAGGGATGGTGCATAAAGCTCAGTACACCATTACTCTAAAGCTAAACATAAGATGTAATTTTACTAAGTATATAATAAACCACTAAGATTATTTTTATTGAAACCCCTTGTGATGTTTATACCAAGTACAAACTTACAAGTCACTTTTATTTGCCAAGAAGGGTTGAAAAGGAGTAGAATGGTTTTGAGAAATAAATGGTATTTTTAGATTTAAAAAACATGGAAATAATATTTTTGAAGATGAAAAGTCACTTATTAACCATTTACAACATGACACACTTCCCAAGGAGGTTGTACAAGTTCCAAATTCCTCTTTTACCTCAAGAAAACTACCCTTTATTATGTATAACCAACCATATTTCAATTATGTTAGTTGTTTAAGAATAAATTTAACACATGGGGAATTAAATAATCTTTTTTAACCCTAAAAATTCCTAATAAATTTTCATAACTCATTAAATACACCTTTTTGACCCCTAAAATGACTCAAAATGACTGAAGGGACTACAATAACTAATGACCAAGGCTAATATAATATAAATTGACATTAATTAACCTATTAAATACCTTGTTACATTCATATTACACCCCTTAAATATATACATATTCAATTTTTTACCTATACATGCCCCAATTTGACTTAAAAAATCAAATTTGGTCAACAAATTGGTGACTCATAGGGGTAGTATGCTTATTATACCAACTAGAATAGTAACCTTATTATTACATTAGGATTATGATTAATCTAAATATTGAGACCAAAAACAAACCTTTTACCATTTACCATTGACCAAGACAAGATAACTAATTACTACTTCAACCACACAAAGTAAAAGACACACACCAAAGTAAGAAAACAACAAGACACAGACACATGTGCTCAAAAAACTTAAGGAAAAAATAAAAAAACTATTATGTACAACTAAAACTAAGCATACCTCCCTCTTATATCAAATGTTATGTTTTAAGCATCACCTTATTCATGAGATGGAACATGGTGCAAATCATGTTTCTCCTTGGATTGGATGTTTTGTGTATTAGATGTATTTCTTGGTCCTTCAATTACCATGCTCTCAAGTAGACTCTTCAAATAGGTCTGCGATGTAAAATTATTCTTATTTAATCCAACATCTTCAACATTTTCATGTGGATCCTCAATTACAACTTTAAATGATGATTCAATAAGGAATACCTTCTTGTCTTCCATAGTGATTTCAATAAGATTAGGCTTCCTCTCAGCTATAAGTTCTTCTAGATCATCAAAGAGATTTGTAAATTCTATCTAATCTTGATCATTATCCTCTATGGAATACTCTTTATTCACATTTTCATCCACTTGACCCTCAAATTATAAAATTTCTTCAAGCTCTTGAAAGAGCTCTATTTGAATCTACCAATCATCCTTGTCAACAACTTCTTGTATACTAGCATCACAATGTGACTTCATTATATCAAGTTATTGACCAGTAGAAAGAGCTTCCTCTTTATGTTTGGTTGAACACTCAATATCAACTTTATAATCATCAAAAATATTGTCATCAAGTGTGAAATATTTTGTAGAAGGATAAGCTCCACATAACTCAATAAATTCCTTGTAAATGACATTAAACCTATGCCATAAATCTTTCTCCTTCATGGTAATTCCAAGACTAGGCATCTTAAAATCATGTGACCTAGCCCAATGAGGCTACCAATGAAGTAGGTTTTCTTCAAGCAAGAATTGTCTTATCTATCAACCAATTGATCATCCTTATATTACCATACCATAGTTCCATCAATGCAAAGAGTGATAGGGTGAGGACAAGATGAACTAGTTGGTAGAGGTGGCACATAAAACTCATAATCAAATTGAGGGTGAAGTGTAGGGGGTTGTTCATAGACACACATCCTTTCAAGTATAGAGACATTAGCTAGTGGATTATCCTTTTATTTACCAAGTGGAGTCCCTATTGTGATTTCTTCCTCATGATCTCTCATGATATCCTCTTTATCAGCCATGAAATTAGTTATCTCTTATTTACTTTCTTCTCTCAAAATAGGTTCCTCCTTGAGAAGGAATGATGTGAAATGTTGATGGACAGGCTCATGGATTTCAGGTGAAGGAGCTAGAGTATGAGATGTAATTTAAGGTGATGGAGTTAGAGATGGAGTGTGGGATGAATGAGAAGGATTATGAATTGGTTTGGAAAATATGAAAGCACTAGTGAGCTCATGTGAAACTGAATTCTTGGGTTGATTAGGAGGAATAACATCTACATAAGCAGGGGCTACAACTTGTTAATGGTAATTTTGTGTACATTCTATGAAAACATTTAGTTTCATATGACAAGAATCTTAGGAATAATCTTGAGGCTTATAAACATCATAGTATGAATGATAGGGCTCATATTGAGGCTAATAGAGAGGTGTTTCTTGGTAGTCATTCTCATCAAATTGTCTAACAACATGGTGTCTATAAGGAGAAGGAAATGAAGGGCTATATGACTCATGGCTCATATGATTGATATCCATTTTGATAGGAATATTTATGGGTAAAATGTTTTTCATATTAAGGTATATTTTAGGACTGATATAATTCTTGAATGGGCTTATTATGGACTTTTTCATATTGATAGGGAATGGGAAAAGCTTAAAAAGTCTCACCAACTTGTATAAGATAAATATCAACATCAAATTCAGCCATGAAAACTTCATTAGGAATCAAAGGCACAAGGAATGTATATCATAAATCTTCAAAAGGAATACATGGGCTTCTTGACTATTTTATTTATCTTTAGAGTCTCCATTGATGCTTTGATAGATGCCTCCAAAGGCTGATTGTTGAAAGAAAACACCAAAAATCTCCCAACCTCTTGGAATAAGAGTTCCACTAGGTGTGAAAAAAACTATTATCATTTGTATTTTCACCCTTTTATGATATGTAAAATATCTCCTCATGCAATTATCACAATGGAACCACCTCTAGGATTGTGGGTAGCCTAAGGAATGAGGTGAATCTATTGATAGGGATAGTTCCCTTGATGTACCACTTTGGATTGAAAATACAACTAAACTTTGGGGTTGACAAGGGAGAAGGATAAATTAAATAAAAATAACTAAGGGATTTGATACACCAAATAACATGATGACATATAACCATATGCATGTTACAGTTGAAATCAAAGGACAAACTAAACATACACTTCTCCAATCTTCATCTTCTCTCATAAATGTTACATTGTGAGATTATGGATGAATGTATAAAGCTAGGAGGATTACATAATAGGCCTATGAGGGCACTAATTAATATACTAACTCACTCAATCCTTGACATTTCTTATAACACTTCACATGCCTTGCAAAAAGAAACTTTCCAACTACAAATAGATGGTGGAATGGAATCACATGTTAAGGAATCCATAGTCTTCAGTTATGCAAAATTCAAAATTCAAAATTAACACAATAATAAAAGTCATGGAGGATGTAAAAATTATTGTTATCATTGATTTAAAAAAATTATAAAAATGATTATGGATTTGCATTACTTACTTGGAGCATCCATTACAATGGCCAAAATGGCTAGTTCTTATAGAACTTGAGAGAGAGAGAGAGAGAGAGAGAGAGAGAGAGAGAGAGAGAGAGAGAGAGAGAGAGAGAGAGAGAGAGAGAGAGAGAGAGAGAGAGAGAGAGAGAGAGAGAGAGAAGTCAAAGGTTCACAAGGAAACTTGTAAATATAATAAAATAAGTTATTTATGCATGATAATGGGATGTGGGATGAACCATGCATGTTATAGAGCTACAAGTGTTAATCCAGGTCATAAACTTCATGAAAAGTGGTAAGAAACTCTTCATTCTAGCTTAGAAAAACTACTTACATGATTAGGACTATTTAAATGCCTTATAACTGATTTGGACCAGGTATACTGATTTGAATGAAGTTTAAGGACATAATTAATTCATCTCCATGTATTAGTTATAGGCTTAGTCATCTAGAATCACTTCAAAAGTAGAAATCATCATCTATTGTGAAGAAAACTACTCTTCAATGAACCCTACACACTTGGCATCAATTTCTCATGAAAATATATGGGATGGAGTGGATGAAAAGTTTAAATATTCTCCATGTACTTAAAGGAATTATTTATTCTTTAAAGTCATCTCACATGAAGCTTTTCACCCTTCTCACTATCTTATCCTTTAGGCCAGTTTTGACTGGTTGAGTTGAAACACCTAGTACTAATACTTAGAAGTTTATTCAAGGAATTAAATTACCATATGGAGTTACAAAATTCTAAATATTCTTCCCAAAATTTATTTCATCTTCAAACTCCTCTTGTATCCTACACAACACAAAAATTGGTAAAAATAACATGTTTCTCACCCCATCCATACAATTCCATACATCTAGTTAGGATGTGAGGGATCTTGAGTGAGTCCTATACAATATTCGATAAGTTTCATGAGAAAATTATTCCATTATATCATCTTTATATCTCCATTTATACAATAGGGTCTTTGCAATGGTTTAACAAGGGTTTTAGGCCTGTTTGCCCTCTTAAGCTTCATTCATAAAGATGGAATGTCTAATCTATAAAAAAATTAAATAATTTTTTTTCAAGACCCCTCTCAACTTTCCTAAACTCACTTTTCCCCAATGAAAAACATCATGAAAGATATGAGCTCTTGAAATCACCCTATTGAGCTCTTTTTCTCATTCTAATAGGCATAAAGTTACCTTCAAGCCAAAATTGACTCTCTCAAGGTTTCCTTTACATCTCAATGGTTTTTACACATCTTTATTGTCCCAAAAAACATGTCTCAACATGTTACCAATCTCATCTCATTCTCTAAGTGTGAAAGACCCTCAATTTGGACATAGGCCTAATCATTGCCTAGTAGGCATGTTTCAAGCTTAAGCCTAAAATAACCTTTTTGATCTATTACATGAATTAAAATAGTTTTAAAACATTTTATATTAATTTTTAAACATTATTGAAATAATTTGTAAGATCACTTAAGGCTATAAGTGAAAATGGTCTTGCTTTTGGTTCTCATTCATGAAACTACCATATAGGCCTGCCTATAACCTTGAAGGCTTTGAACACTATGTGTGGTTTCTCCCCTCCTTGAAAGGTTTTTAATTTTTAATTATATTTGTTCCAAATTTTAAAGGACCCATTCAAGGATATATCAACCTATGATACATCCTTTGATCTATATACCTCAAACCTTGTCAAAGTTTGCATTAAGGGGAGTACCCCCTATCTGAGACAAAATAGGGGGTACCTCCCTTGTTTTGTCAAGAAATTTTAATTTTGGAGAATATTATAAAAAAATTTAGTATTATATCAACTAAAATACAACCTATGATCATGCCTTTTACTCCTTCAACTCCCTAAAAATAAAAAATGACTTGTTGGAGAAAGGACTATGCATGGGTGTTTGGAAGTGGATTGTGTTTTGCATGTTTTGGACATTTGTTTGATTTATTAGTGTATGATAGGATCCTATTTATACATTATTACTAATGATTTATGTATTTACATTTCACTCATCATGTTAACTCTTAAGCACCCCCATATATTTTGCCTAGCTCTCAAGATTTAGTTTATAAAACCCTAACTATGTTGCTCTTTTAGACCTTATTGTAGGCAATTCATGCATGAATTAGGCCTTAAAAACTATATAAACTTATTAAGGTTTATTTTGAGTCACTTGGTAATTTATTTAGGTATATTTTATTCATCCTTTATCCATTATATACTTCAATCAACAACCTATTTGTCCTATGTCCACCTCGTAGTTAACTACAATTGCATGTGGGGTCTTATAGGTATATATTAATTTCTTGGGGGCTTGATTACAAGTATGAAGTATATAAATGAATCCCTTAGAGTCATAATATGTATAATTAATCATATTGGGCTACTCATATACATCCATCAATACAATATATACCCTCTTACTTAGATTGAGGGTATTATTAGCTTGGTTATAGCTATAGGTGAGTGTTAGCCATGTGTATAGATTGGTCTGCCCTTGACAAGTGCAAAACACATTCAATATTAATTTTTGGTGATTCAAATGGTAATAATATGTATAATAGTATAAAAATACCATTTCATCCTAATATCATGAATTAATATTCATTTCATTGACTTGAAGACCACTTAGCTCATATGACTGTAGACATCACTGATTGGATTTAGTGTTTGGAAGTCAACATAGAGCCTCTAAATTACCATCTTCCACTAACCTTTTCTCTTGAAAACATTTAAAGGATATATTATATGATATATATACTACAAGTTTTAGTCATAAATATGCATCAATTATTCTTGTAACCATACTATAGGGTACTTACAAAAACCTCTAAGGCCTCTATTTTTACATTTTAGGGAAAATAGTCCTTAAAACTATAGTCATCCCTTTTTAAAGGTAAAATCCACCTTGATCTTGTTAACTTGGCCCTTAAAAATATTTTATGTGTTATCTCCAACCATAAATATCTCAATGATGGTTCTATCATCAATCCTAACACTCCAAACTGGTTTCTTAGCTCTATGTTGGCTGTCTGTAGGTGATTTTAACTAAAATTAACATGTAGATTGGGTGTATAGGCAATGAGCTTGAAATATGTATGGTGATTGAATAAAAACCTTTACAAAATTTTCCCATTGACTCCTAAGAATCTTAAAATATTTAATAAACTTCCAAACTCTTTGTCCATAGCAAGTGTCATTTTGAGAGGCTGCAAGAGCACTATTGGATTGCATAAAAATAGTAAGCATAAGAAAGAAAAATGTACCAAAGGTTCTGCCTTCAAAGTTTGGTTTGTCCTTAATGTGTTAAAATGGATAACTAAATTATTTTTTAGGTCTCTAAACAAGGTTTCACACATCCCTTACAATTTTGGAATCCTCCATGAGAGTTCCCAACTGATTGTGTATGACAGTCATAGGACATGCTAATTGTATGATGGTTATTACTGCCAACTCATGGAGTGTGCTTTGACTAATGAATTTTCAAGGTTTATGGAAGTAATATAACCTTTAAAACATGTAAATTACACTATCACAACCCTTTTTAACCATTCATAAAGCATAGGAATTCAAAAAACAATTGAAACCTTCCAAAAACATAGAATGGACTAGTCTGCAAACTCGAGGAAGGTTTTCTCATCAAATCAACTTAGAACATGAAAAAAATCATGTGTAACATTATATAATGAAACTAACATAATCTATAATCACTCTCAATATCTAGTTTGTACAACATTTCTCAAACCAAGGAAAAATTTATAGGGTGCACATATTAGCAAGCAAATTTGGAAGGTCAACTTCTTAGGGATGATTCATAAAGGTTAGGCCACCATACATTTCAAAATAAACATAAAATGGAATATGACTAAATTTATAATATACCCATAAGATAATTTTTCCTAAAACCCCTTGTGCTGACCATACCAAGTACAAACCTATAAGTCACTTTTGTCTGAGAAGAAGGATTAAAAAGGAGTATAATAGTTTTGAGCATGAAATTGCATTTTTAGATCAAACCAGAAATGGAACTAAGCTTGGGGAAGCTGAAGAGTCATTGTTTGACCATTTTCCATGTGGAACACTTAAAAAAAGGGTTGTATAAGTGCTGAATTCCTCTTTCTCTTAAAAAAAATACCCTTTCTTCTGTATAACCTACCATATTTCAGCTATGTCAATTATTTAAGACTAAATTGGACACATGGAGAATCAATTCATATTTTTTATCCTTCAAACTTCCCAAAAAAATTGTATAACTCATTAAATGCACATTTTTACCCCTAAAAAGATTCAAAATGACTAAAGGGACTAAAATAACTAATGACCAAGGATAATAAAATCAATTGACATTAAATAACCTATAAAACACCTTGTGACACTCATATTACACCCCCTAAAGACCTATAAAGTCAAAATTTTACCTATAGGTACCCCAAATTTGACTTGAAAAGTCAAATTTGGTCAATAATAAGATCATGAACTTGCAATAAGTACACATGTTTAAATCATTTTATATTATAGTTTAAAATTAATCTATTAAAAATTATTTGAGCATGCATTTCATGTCAATTTCATAATAATTCTTATATTTGAATAGTCTCAGCTACAAGCTAGCTATGAGCGTAGGACCTATAGTTAGACCTTAGAGCAATCCAAGGCATTAGAGGGGTCTCCGTCTACTAGTAAGGCATCCCAAGGAGAGTCTTCTTTGAGGAAGGCAAAGAGAAGGAATATATTTGATGAATATGGTGTCTTACACATATGAAATGTACTTTTTTTTATGACTATATGACAATTGATGCATTATTGGTATTGTATATGTGCATGTGACATTCAACCAACATTAGATACTATGTTGGTAGATGTAATTTTTTATATAGCTATCATGACTCAATCTATGTATTATTGGCATTGGACATGTATGTGCTTATATTGTATGACTATCATGGCTTAATCTATATAATTTACATTTAATTTTTATTTCATTATGTGTTATTATACAATGTTGTTTTGATATTCCAAATTATTATTTATATCAGATATTGTATTTAATGTTGTACACACACAAATGTGGATTAAAAAATTATTCTTTTTAATGCCATAAATATTGGACCAAGTAAATATTTTTTTAAATTCAAGTTTTTAAATTTTGTTGTGTAGTATAAATGACTAATGATACTCTTATCACTTAGGCTTAATGGCCTTCTTCTCTTTGTACTTGATTCTTGTATGTACTTTTGATGCATAGCTTTCTCAACAACTTCTAAGTGTTTAGGATCTTGATCAAAGGTCATTTTATCTAATCTTCTCTATTCACTTGTCTACTACCTCAGGACTCCTTATCCTTCTCATACAATATAATTCAATCTTTTGAACTCCTCTTTTATTGTTTCTCACATTTCTCTTTGTAGCCTTCATCTTAGCATATATCCCTATTTTAGGTAAAACCTCATGTTATATTTAATACATATACTCTTCAAGGAAAACTAATTATGTTTTTTACAACCCTTTTCCATGCCATTACCTCACACAAAATCTTGGGTTAGGTTCCTTTACAAATTCTTGTACCTCAGGCTTACTTTATATTCTTATTAGCCCTCAAAATGCACAAAGCTCCAAGGTTTGACCATTATGGAAGAAATTTGACCAAATAAAAACTATATTTGACCATCCTTTTGGCCAATCTTACTTTTAATCAATTTTGGTCCTCAACTCTTCACCTAAGTTCAACTTTCTTCTTTAGCCTCTTTCTCACTAGGTTTCTTAGGCTAGTATAATACATAATATAGAAGGTACAAGTATAAAATAAATTTACTAACTTAATAGACCATAATACATACTAGATTACAAATTTTCATGAATTTTGAGGTGTGGAATCTCTTCCTATGGTCAAATCCCTAAAATTCAAGGTTTGTAGCAAATGTATAGGCTGAGATTGAAAATAATTTCATATAATGTCCAAATAGGACTTTCAAGATGATATAATGCTTGGATTAGGCATGTCTAGTATTCTTATAAATTTTTCCTTCAATTATCAAGTTATCACAACCCTTAGGGCATTCATAAATAAGAAATCTCAGTCATTGTACACTGTACTCTATATGTTAGAAATAGGGGTATGCAAGGTCTCTAAGTTTTTCAACATTAAAATACTCTATAATCAACAATAATTTTATCACCACATTATATAATATAGAAATAAATATTTAATACTCATACTCTTCACCATCTACCTCGAATGGAATGTGAGGTTACAAAACCAAAACTAACTGTTAACCTAAATTAGGGTATATATAGGGTTTTTTTGTTCTAGAGTTTGATAGGTCAATTACTTAATGACACTTAATAGGTCAATAGATAAAATTATTCAAAGTGTAAAAATGATCAAAGTTTTCAAAATTTTCAAAGTTTTCAAAGTTATCAAAATTGTCAATGTTGTCAATGTTGTCAAAATTGTCAAAGTTGTCAATAGATCAATAGGTAAATAGGTCAATATATCGAATACTCATTAAATTTCTAGGTCTCTAGTTTAAGTTGTCAAAAATTTCAAAATTATCAAAGTTGTCAAAATAATCAAATTTTTCAAAATTGTCAATGTTTTCAAAGTTGTCAATAGATTAATAGATCAATTAATCATTAAGTTTCTAGGTCTCTAGTTTAAGTTGTCAAAGTTGTCAAAGTAATCAGAGTTCAAGTTATGGTCGAAAAAATCTAGTTCTGATGCTTCATGGGTGAAAATTGAAACTGCTAACACATTCTAGGGGGAAAGATAATATCTAGGACTAGGTGTTTTGGCCTCCTATTAGGCCTAATCAACAAACCCACCACTTATTTCAACCTAAAGAATACCCTTCCCAATACAATAAAAATGTAAATTTTTAGCCTACATTCAAAAATACATAGAATGAAACATTGAATTCATTTTATGAACTGTCATATCAATTACATACTAATTTAATCCCTCTAATCACACCCTATATTACTCAATTTGAAGCATAGAGATCAATTTGTTAGATAAATTATAGTGATAGGTATAAAAATGCAATTTTTTATAAGTGAACAATCAACTTCTCAAGATCCAAATAGTATTTCTATTATTGAGACCTCCACCTATGAATATATCACTTTTAGCATGTACAAATAGACAAATTACATGTTATTTTTCTACCATGATGTTTGAATCCACCTGAAAGTGCATTTTCACTACCATTTTGGAGAGTAATAAAATTGACAATAAATGTTGTCAGAGTTCAAGTTGTGATTGTATAACTCTAGTTATAATGATTCATAGGTGAAAAATAACATTTAAAACATTTCTAGGGGGTGGAAAATTCCTAGGACCATGTTTTTTTCCTCTCTTTATCCTCGATCGATAAACCCACCACCCATTCTGGCCTCAAGAACACCCTTCCCAATACAAGAAAAATGTATTTTTTTAGCCTAAGTTTAAACATGCATAAAATGAAACCTATAAGAGTTTTATATGAACCATCAGATCCCTCACATACCACCTTAATCCTTCTAATCACATGATAGATCACTTGGGTGGAATCTTAGATATCAATCCATTAGATAAGCTATAGTGATAGATCTAAAAATGCAAGTTTTTATTAGTGAACAAGTAACTTCTCAAGCTCTAACTGACATTTATACCTATGGAACCTCCAAATATTAATATATCACTTTTATCATGTTTAGATAGATAAATTACATGTAATTTTTCCACCATGATATTTGAATGCACATAGAAGTGCATTTTCACTACCATTCTAGAGAGCGAAAAAACTAACAACAAATGTTGTCAAAGTTCAAGTTGTGGTTGTAGAACTCTAGTTCCAATGATTCATGGGTGAAAAATGACACTACCAACACATATGAGGGTAGTATATAACCTCTAGGACCAATTTATTTTCCTCCCATCAGGCCCAATTGAAAAACCCACCACCCATTCTGGCCTCAAGAACACCCTTCCTAATACAAGAAAAATGCAATTTTTAGCCTAAATTCAAACATGCATTGAATAAAACCTATAATTCATTTATATGAACCATAAGATCCCTCACATATAAAATTAATCCCTATAATCTCACCCTAAATAAATTATGTTTAATATTAGAGATCAATTTGTTAAACAAGTTGCAGTGACAGGTCTAAAAATGCAATTTTGTTATCAATGAACAAGCAACTTCTTAAGCTCCAACTAGCATTTCTATCTCTGGGACCTCTACCTATGAATCTATCACTTTTATCACATATAAATATACAAATTAATTGTTTTTTTGGTTGACATGACATTTGAATCCACCTGGAAGTGCATTTTCACTACCATTTAGAGAGTAGAAACACTAACAACAAATGTTATCAGAGTTCAAGTTATGGTTGTAGAACTCTAGTTCTGATTATTTATGGGTGGAAAATGACACTAAAAATACATCTATGGGAGTGGATAACCTCTAGTACTAGGTTATTAGCCTCAGATCAATCTCAATAGACAAACCCACCACCTATTCCAGCCTCAAGGACACCTTTTCCAATATAAAAAATTTGCTTAAGATCCATAACATGCATAAAATAAAAAATTTAAGTCATTTACATGAACCATAAGATCCATAACATACCAACTTAAGCCCTATAATTTCACCCTATATCACTCATGTGGAATATTAGAGATCAATCTGTTAGACAAGTTGTAGTGACAGGTCTAAAAATACAAGTTTTTATTAGTGAACAAGCAACTTCTTGAGCTCCAACTGACATTTCTAACTTTAGGACATCCACCTATGAATATATCACTTTTATAAAATCCAAATAGATAAATTACATGTTATTTTTTCACCATGATGTTCAAATCCACCCAAAAGTGCATTCTCACTACCATTTTGAAGAGCAAAAACACTTACAACAAATGTTGTTAGAGTTCAAGTTATGGTTACATAAATCTAGTTCTGATGCTTGATGGGTGAAAAATCACACTTAAAATACATTCAATAAGGTAAATAACCTCTAGGACCAGGTTATTTTCCTCCTATTAGGGTTGATCAATAAACCCACCACCCATTGTGTCCTCAAGAACACCCTTCCCAATACAAGAAAAAAATAATTTTTTAGCCTAAGTTCAAACACACATAAAATGAAAATTATAAGTCATTTCTATGAATTGTCAGATCATTCACATATCACCTTAATCCATATAATTTCAACCTAGATCAAACATGCATAAAACCTAAGCTTTTCTTAGCTTCAATAATATATAATTCTTTACTGACAATGCCAACCATGTGAAGGTGGAAGCTTATCTAGCACCACTAACCTATAAAAAATTGTTAGTAAGCAATTAAAAATGAAATTTATATATGTACTACCTATAAAATAAAAAAACATTTGGTAAAATTGATTACATCTACATTTTAAAATTTAACATACCTCCATATTTCAATCCAATGAACCACTAAGATATGATCTAACCTTGATAATATCAAGAATAGCTTCATGATCTGACTCCTGAAATTTCCTTAGTTTCCTATTTAATGGCCTCCCATGATTTTTTTGTAATTGAATATTCATTTCAAGAATCAAATTTTAATAGTGTATTATCTTCCTATATTTCAAACTCTTCAAACAACCATTGATCTAAAAATTTTATAAGATATCATCGAAACCAAGTTTCAGTGACTACCACTGACCTAGTGGGATAATCAATGCTTTCTTCATCTGTAATTGGGGAAGTTAATTTTTTCTTTCTCTCTAAACATTGACATAAATAGTAATCAGTGCTTTCTTCATTATCCTCATCTGTAATAACTATAAAAATATGCCTTGTACATCACAAAAAATAATTTTTAGTGATAATATGAATATATATATATAAATAATGTGAATAAATTATACATAATGAAAAATATTCTACCTAGCCATAATAGATCAGATACATGGTCAAACTCATCTGAAGATATCATATCTATAAGTTGAAATGTTATTAAAACATAATATGTGTTGATTGGAATTAGAGGTTTGGAACTCCAATCATCCACCCACTCTTGTGACTCACACTCATTCCAAATAGAGTCCACACATGTAGAACAAAAACATGCCAAGTGTCTCATATGAACAATCCAATAAATTACATTTGAGCTATGGAATGAGTGGAGGTCACTTGAACCCATTAGAATCATACAATCCTCATACTTTGCCAAGTATTCTTCTTTAATTAACCAAAAATGTCTATGAATAGTAAAATTTAGTTGATCATCATGACACATGTTATCATTACCATATTCAACCATAGTTTTTGCATCTGTCAAATGAACACCCTCTTCAAATTTCAATTCCTCCCTTGTAATAGATATTTTTACACATGTTCCATCATCATCATGCTCTCATTTTCCATGGATAGACTCGGTGAAACTCCAAAATCATTCTACACTTATGGTAATATGCATATTGCTCAACCAATAAAACATTTGTTCATTTTTGAATTATGATGTGCAATTATCTAACCAAATGTACTATTTATTAAAAGTAATGTTCCTCTGACTCAACTATTCATAAAACTTCTAAATATAACCTTGCACATACTTTGAACAAAGTGATCTATCATCACTGATATAGAAATTGTACTCCCTTAATTTCTTTTTTATTGTTCAGTACTATCAAGTGCATGCATGAATGCTATATGCATGAATATCACAACTTATGACGAGTTTTAATACTATGATTGAAGTTCCATTTGGGGTTTGAATGTGTAATTCTCTACAAAATAAACTACTAAAATAATGGAACCAAGTGGGAATGTATCTTTGCATATATATAAGTGTTCATCCAACCATCTATCCCTATGTGTGTGCCTTACATAGTCATAAACAATATTCTTCCTAAATTTGACCAAATTTTTTGAAACAAGTATCTTTTTTGTAACAAACTTATACCTTTTAGATTTTTTACCATATTTTACTTGATAAGTCATTGATTTATATTTTGCATAAATCAACTAGTTCCTATCTAATTTCACTTATAATCTCCTCATGGATACATTTTTAAAAAATTTGGCAATCCACCACAAATGTTACAATTTCCATTTAAACATGATTTTTTGTAAAATAGTTACCCTTCTAGTATTTTGTAGAATATAGGTTCAATAAATTCCTTAGCTGATTTCGATGGAAATTCAATGCCACATTCCTACAAGATGTTAGTATGCAAAGTAAAATGAATATAGAAAAAAATATCATAGTGCATTGAAAATTCAACATGTTGCCTACAACAACAAGTGGTGCATGTGTGATTTATTTTAACATAGAAATGTTTTACCATCTCAAAATATCTTTGACAAATAGAAATTTGTGGATGTTTTTCCAAAAATTTAGAATAAAATTGTGTTTGAGTAATATCTAATAAATTTTTTGGATGTAGTTCACAGTTATAATAACTAACTCTTCTTTTCACAACATCTCTTGCATAGGGTGAAACTCTAGTATTATCTTTCTAAAATTGAGCAAATAACTCTTTTAGAGTTTCAAATAGAGCCTTGTAATTTCATATAAGTCTACCAAAGAATGCCTAGAGCTCATTGGTATTAGGTTCATTAAGTATTTCACATATTTTAATTGCTTTACTTATTATTTTTCTATTTATATTAAATGTTTGCCTTGATTTTGAAAACATTCATTTTTTCACTATTATGTCACTTACTGTACAAGTTGTAAGTATACACCAGGAAACATTATAATCTTTGGCGTATGATTTTGGGCCTAAAATATGATATGCATCATGTATATTTTCAATAATTTCATCATTTTTCATCATCCACGTTAGATTTTCTTAGTCCTAATGTGTATATTATTGGTCTCATCTTAATCAATTTTATCATTGAAACAAATAATTGACATATTTAACTATCTCCTACAAACTATGAAATAAAATATCTCAATTTTGTTGAGCCATTCTTCTTGAAAGACATTTTTTTATTCATTTATTTTAAAATATTTTCGTTTAATTCAATTAAGTACTTGTCTTTTCTATGGACAATTTTTATAGGTGTTCGTAATGGTAGAATTTGTTGAGATGGTGTTTCAAAACAATTATTACATTCATTGTTTATAAGTGGGATGACATTAAATTTTTCATTGTTAATTTCTTCATTATATGTTTCCATTCATCATTATTTGTTTCCATCAAATTTTATTCATTTATGGGGGGTAAAGAATCATACATAGACTTATCATCAACAAAATCAAAAACTTGGAACTTTGAATGTGAACTTTCAACATTAACTAATTTATTATTTTCAATTTCATTATTATTCATTTCATTATGGTCAATTTTAATTTTATTCATTTAATTATGGTTAATTTAAACATTATTGAATTGATTATAATCAATTTCATCATTTCTTAATTCATTATCATTAATTGGATCATTTTTTATAGCATTTGGTTCATAAGGATTAGGGTTTGTACCTTGTTTACCATGAATTTTTTACATTAGTAGCTTGTGTTTATCTTTGAAATATTCTAATTCCTCTAGTGTTTTTTTCTTGAACAACTTCCTCTTCCTCTTCCTCTTCGAACATGGTTCAAAACCCATAAGGGACAATTGATAAGTTTTCAAAGGTAGGGTCATGTACACAAGTATACAGATCTCATAGAATGTTTATACAGATAGAAGTCTCAAATTGGGTTTAAAATAGTCATTGATAAGTGAATTTATCACTAAAATAGTAATAACATGAACATGTTACTAAATAATCTGATTGCATTATGCTTTCCACAAGGTCCTAGCACACACAACCCATTGGGAAGTTGATATCAACAATAACATGATCAAATTACTAAATAATGTGATCACGATATGATTTCCACAAGGTCCCAACAAACCTAACCCAATAGGAATTTGATATTGACAATTATACGATCATGTTATTATTGATATAAGTTATGGGGTTATAAATTGGCAATGAGGAGTGAGTGTTTCCTATGTTAAAAATAATGTGATTGTGTTATACTTAGTGTAGATAAGGGAGTAAGGATTGGGGATTAAGGAAAATTTGTGCATAGAATTTATGGATTAGGGATTACAATTCATGTTTTAATAATTAGTGATTACAATTAAGGTCCAAAGTTAAGGTGTACAGATATAGGGACCTTTCCTAATACTTGGAGAAATAATCTCTAAGCACATTGAAGCCCCAAAAATTAATAATAAGTCATTAATAATAAAATGTGTTTTTGGGTTGCCATTTACCCTAGATGTCATCGTACAGATTGAGTGAATTAGTTAAATGGGTCAATTAGTCATGTGATTTAGGCTAAATTGAGCCCTGTGAACTTAATTCTTACTCTATAAATGATGTTAATTTGGGCTAAAATGATTGGCTCAAGGTTTAAAGAGTTTGTATTTGTGGTTTAGAGTTTAAGGATTAAGAAAGTTTTAATGGTTAGGGATTAGGGTATGAGTTTTAGGGTAAACTTACACAATCATGTAGGCAATTAGGGAAAATCTAAGAGCCTTGAACCTATATTCTGTGATTACAGAATGTGAATTTGGGATCAATTATTCACCACCTCATCCCATATTGAACCTATGAAGTTAATTGTGGTAATGAGTGATGTAATTTTAACCAAGTTCATCCCTATGAACTTAGTCTTATTATATATATAAAGGATATTAATTGGGGCTAAATTTATTGGGTTAGGGTTTAGGGTCTATACTTTAAAGGGTTTAGGGTTTAGGGCTTATGGCTTAGGGTTTAATGTAAATGGTATAGGGTTTATCATTAAAGTTAAATGGTATAGGGTAACTTAAGGTTTAAGATATTGAATATAGGGTCCAATCACTAAGGTAATTGAAGAACATTTAAGCTTCTTGTGACACATATTTATGACTTGATTACCTTCATGTTGGAATTTATGATAAAAATAATGTCAATTTTCACATATATATGTTATATAATTGATTAATCCATAAATTTGGTTTAGGGGCTCAAATTTGCCCAGATCATGTGGGGCATTATATAAATTGACTAATTATATGAACTCATGATAGAAGATTGATCTTTTGATTTTTCCACAAATCATGTCTTGCTATTAAAGACCCTAAAATTGGCCGTAAATGTCTCCTTGATTAAAAGAATCAACTACCTCTCCTCCTCTTTGGTTAATTAGGTTGAATAGGTTGGAAATATCCCCAATTTATTGAATAGATGCACAAAGCTAGATTGTTACTCCAAAGGCTTTAGTCATAGGTTTAAAATTTTCATAAATTATGACATCTCATGATAAAATCAATTATATCATAAGACATGTATAGTTGTGGCATGTAGTGGGCATTAGGGCAGAGGGTTTACAATTTAATTTTTCTAGGGATCATTAGGGATTAGGGCATAGGGTTTAGGTTTAAGGACATGTATATTAATTTTTAATCACTAGATATGTTATATGTTTAAACTAGATTCTTACTATAAATGATGTTGATTGGGACTAATTTGAAGTTGCTAAATACTTAGAAAGTAAATGATTTACAATTTAGGTTATAGTGTTTAAGGTTTATGGTTTATGTCCCTTCTAGGTTTTAATGTATATACATCATTTAGGTTACACAAGGTCAATCACAAAGATAATTAATGATAATTTGAATCACTTAGACCCATTTGTGACTATAGAATGTGTTTTTGGGTTGTCATTATACCATGGATGTCATGTTGCACATGTAAATTGAGTGAGTTAGTCAAATGGGTCAATCAATCATGTGATTTAGGCCAAACTAAGCACTGTGAACTTATTTCTTAGTGTAAATGATGTTAACTTGGGATAAAATGATTGGATCAAGGTTTAAAGAGTTTATATTTATGGTTCAGAGTTTAGGGGTTAATAAAGTTTTAAGGATTAAGGCATAGGGTTTAGGTTTTAGGGTATATTTATATAATCATGTAGGTAATTGGGGTAAATTTAAGAGCCTTGAAACTATATCTATGATTTAAAAATGTGAATTTGGGATCAATTATCCCCCACATCATCACAGATTGAGCCTATGAACTCAATTGTGGTAATGAGTGATGCAATTTTAACCAAGTTCATCCCTATGAACCTAATTATTACTATATATATATAGGATGTTAATTTGGGAAAAATTTATTGGTTTAGGGTTTAGGGTCTATAATTTAAAGGGTTTTGGGTTTAGGTCTTATGGCTCAAGGTTTAAAGTAAATGGTATAAGGTTTAGAGTTAAAGTTAAATGGTACATTGTAACTTAGGGTTTATGATATTAGGTATAGGGTCTAATAACTAAGGTAATTGAAGAACATTTGAGCTACTTGTGACACATATTTATGACTTGATTACCTTTATGTTTGCATTTCTGATAAAAGTAGGGCTAATTATGCCATGTACATGTTATATAATCGATTAAGCCATAAATTTTGTTTAGAGGCTCAATTTTGCCTAGATCATGTAGGAAATTTTAAAAATTAACTAATTAGATCAATTCATGATAGAAGATCAATATTTTTATTTTGCCCCAAATCATATCTTCTTATTGAAGACCCTCAACTTGGTCTCAAATGCCTCTTAGATTAAAAGAATCAACTACGTCTCCTCCTCTTTGGTTAATTAGGTTGAAGGGGCTTCAAATATCCCCAATTTACTAAAAATATGCACAAATATAGATTATTAATCCAAAGGCTCTAGCCATGTCTTTAAAAAGTGCATAAATTATGACATCTCATGATAAAATCAATTATATCATAAGGAATTTATGTTTGTGGCATGTAGTGGGCATTAGGGCATATGACTTACAAATTAAATGTTTTAGGGATTGTTAGGGATTAGGGTATAGGGTTTAGGTTTAAGGATGTGACATGTGTTCAAACCATATTATTACTACAAAGGGTGTTAATTGAGACTACATTGATGTTGTTAAATACCTAAAAAGTAAATGGTTTACGATTCAGGGTATAGTGTTTAGGGTTTATGTTTTTTGGCCCTTCTAATTTTTAGTGTATGTACATGATTTAGGGTACATAAGGTCAATATTAAAGATAATTTAGGATAATTTAAATAACTTAGACCCATTTGTAACTATAAAACATGTTTTTCAATTGTCATTACATAATAGATGTCATGTTTCACATGTAAATTGAATGAATTAGTCAAATGGGTCAATTAGTCATGTGATTTAGACCAAATTGATCACTGTGAACTTAATTCTTAGTATAAATGATGTTAATTTGGGTTAAAATGATTGGTCTAAGTTTTAAATACTTTATATTTATAGTAAATAGAGTTTAGGGACTAGGAACTTTAGGGATTAGGGCTTACTGTATAGGTTTTAGGGTATATAAGGTATAATCATGATGGTGATTGGGGAACATTTGAGCTCCTTGAACTTAGATCTATAAGTAAATAATGTGAATTTGGGATCAATTATCCCACACATAATCATAGATTAAGCCTTAAAATTCAATTATGGTAATGATTGATGTAATTATAACCAATTTCATCTATGTGAACATATTTCTTACTATATATAAAGAATGTTAATTAGGGATAAATTAATCCTAGGGGCATCCTAAGCTTCAATGTAAGGAATTTCTTCCATATGATATCAATTGGGGATACAAGTGCTCACCATATTAAAAAAATAAGTATTTTTTTAATTTGATATTCAATTCAATCCAAAGGAGCCTTGTGCAAGGAGTTACATTCATATATAATGAATATTGGGGATTACTTGGCCTTGATTACATACCATATTAAACCATTAAAGTATTCAGTTTCAGATGATACATAATTGGGGCCAATCGAGGCTTGCTCAAGGAATTGTGTCAATGTAATTTTAATCAGGGCCCTAATTACACACATTATTCAAATAATTGAGTGTTATATTGAATTGGATATGAAATCATGATCAATTGAATGATTTATAAGGAATTATAGATCCATATTTAATAATAATCAAGATTATGATTTTGCACCAAATTCATCTGAAAAAATATAATGGTTCAATATGATCTATGAAATCGAGTCCAAACTTGAGCCTTGTGTAGTGAATTTAATCCTTCTACTATCAATAGGTGGCTCTGTTGGTCCCAAATACATAACATATTGAATCAACTAGGTATTTAATTCAATTAAATATGCAATTATGGCCAACCAAGGCTCATGTAAGTAATTGAATGCATCTAATGTAAATTATAACTTCATTGGCCTCGATTCTAATATATATATATATATATATATATATATATATATATATATATATATATATATATATATATATATATATATATATATATATATATATATATATATATATATATATATTCATGCATTTGGTAAATTATCTTACATTCATAATTGGGCCCAATTGAGGCCCATAAAATTAATTTTGTCCATATAATGTTCCAGTTGGGTTCCATTAGCCTTGATTGCATAAACCATATTTAACCAATTGAGTATTTAGGTTCAATATGATATGCAATTGGGGCCACTCAATCCCTAAGCAAGGAATTACATCCATCTAATGTCATTTGGGGCTTTAATTACATCATGTTAAATCAATTGATATTTTTTCAATACAATACACAATTGAGGACAACTAAGTCCTATGTAATTAATTACTTCCACCTAGAATGTCAATTAAGGCATTTTCACCCCATGAAATGAATTATGTCCATATAATTTGTCCATTTTGAATATTTTTTCCTAATTTCACATCATATTTAACCAATCGAGTATTTTCTTTCATATAATATTTACAATTTAGATTAATTGGTCTCCATGCAAGTAATTCCTTCAATATAATATCAATCAGGGATTTCATAGCACATGCCATATTTGAAAACAATATTAATACTACTAGGCCTAATGGATACTATTAAAGTTATAGGATGTTTATAATATATAATGTGTTCATGTTATTAATGCGATCATGTTATATAATAGTGCAATCATGTTAATAACATAGTAACATGATCACATTATTAATGTGATCACGATATTTTAATTCAAATTCAATTCCCATGCCTTTTGGCTTGGGAATGGCTTGTATTCCCAAACTTAAGGCTCAGACTTTCAATGTATGAAAATAAATAACAAATTTGAAGTTTAATTGCCAAATGCACTAAGAATTTTAACTCAAAAATTTAAAAACGTTATACCATCACGATGATCATGCTGTCCTCTTTCCAAAAATATGAATCTTATATTTTTTAGACTAATTTAAGGTTTCAAACTATATTTATTTCTAACTGTGCCTTTTTTAGGCCATTACATGCTGCAAACATACATGTCTATACATGTTCATGTAATTTGTGTTGTGTTGATCCAAGTGAAAAATAAATTATATGGTGATGTAGTATCATTAATTATACACACATTTAAAAAAATTGATTTTCATTTTTTTTGAGGTAGTTAGGCCTGAATCATAGATGACTATGCATTTCTTTGTCAATTTTTAGGATCTAGTTACTTGAAAAATTCATAAAAAAGGTATTCACTAAAAAATACAAAAAATAGAGGTGACATGCTATAATCTTTTATCTAAATCATCCCCAAAGGGTTTCAAATAATATTAAATGTTGCTCAAAAAAAGTACACATCATAGTTGTTGATCTACGATATTTTATGAAAAAATTGGAGTCCCTCTTCAAATTTTAATGTTTGACCTAGTTTTACTTAACCATTTAAAAAAAATAGTGTTGTGGAAACTAGACTCAAAATTCTACATTTCATATTTTTACACCATATTCAAATTTAGAGTGTATATATCTAAAATTATCTATAGAATTTCAAATTTCAAAAATTTAAAAAAAATCATGTCCATGGGTACGCCACTTTTTGTCCCCCAAATTTGTGCACTTACCCAAAAATAGGCACTTTTGGGCCATTTTGGGCCTCTTAGGAACCCAAAAATGCCAAATTATTATGAAAAATAGGTTAAATAGGAGCTTGATAGATTCCTCTACATGTTCCAAGTGGTTTCCAAGGGATTATGTGCTATTTCATGGCCTATGAGTTCAAAAACCCAAAACTGGTCAAAAAGGCTCTTTTGGAAACTCAAACATGCTTACCTAATTAATTATTTTTCATAAAATATAGGCCTCCATTCCATAACTTATTTCCATGAATATTTATCATATATAACCCCTCGAATTTCCTTAAAATATTGGGTTACCATGCAAAAGGTGTGAAAAGATACATATGTAAAAAGTTTCCTTATGGGGTTCTACATACAATTTGGACCTGCTTAGCTTCTTAATGATTTTTAATAAACCTCAATACTTCAAATAACATAAATCTAATATTAATTTCAATTACATATGGGTACTTAAAACATACTAGAAGCATTTGTCCCAACTCCTTATTTAGTGAAAGATATGAGTATCTAAAAAGGGGCTTGAACAAGGTGCCTTAGACTTGAAAAGTTTACATTTATATTCAAGTTCCAAATTGATTTTTTTTAAAGCATCTCATCATACCTAAATAAGGTGTCATCCTTCATTGATAGAGTTTACAAGTGCCTCAAAGTGATATAGACCTTAATACTAGCTTCTAGGCTTAAAACTAAGTTTCAACGATTGAGGAACATATAATAGGGTACTATGGAATAAAAAACATGTTTTAAAATTCATTTAAATCCATTTTTACCTACTTATGGTGCTCAATTTTCACTTTTATCTTCATGTTTTTTTAAGACTACTTATGGGAATGGTTGTCTGCCTGCTTGTTCTAATTATCAAAGTCATGGTTTGCATTGAAAATGGAGTTTGATCACACATAAATGGGTTTATATAGTATTAAAAACACCTCCTTTCCATAAAAAAAACCACATGAGATCCAAACCATCTTGTATATCTATAGATTTTCAATAAATCTGTTTGAGCTCCAATGGTAATTGCCATAGACATGTGGGTGACTATGTAAAAATAGTGGATGATTCCAATCCTAAATTGGCCTATTTAATATAATATATGGTTATAATTACTCATTAAAATAATATTCACCAATTTTCATAATTTTATCTTTCATATTAATTCATTTAGGTGATTTTTACCAAAACTAGCTTAAGCAGCCTACTTGCTTTTTGATTGTCAACATATAGGGGGTTGAGTGTGATAAAAAATTGAGTAATTTCCCTAGTATATTATCCTAAAAATATTATTTATAGGTATATAAAATCATTATGAACATCTCCACCAATTTTCATACTTGGATCTTGCATATTAAGGCTTATAGGTGATTTTTACCAATACTTACCAGTAGGTTGCCAGAATTTTTATGGAGAGTGCCTCAGGTCTGAGACAGACAACAGATATGTCCCTTGGTTTTCATTAAAAATAGAAATAACATGGGGATATAATAGGTCACAATTACCCTTTTTACCAAATTTTAGGTCTTTAATCAATGTGTAGGTGCTCCAAAACTTTAAAACTCTTCACAAAAGTCTTTAAAAGTTAATTGTGTTTTAACTTGATTGTATCCTTGTTTGCTTTTAGCTTTGTATTTAGGTTTGAACATACTATACATTAAATTTTTTAGTGAAAATGGAACTTTTATGGTTAAATATTTACATTGATAAGGTGAACTTATTTTTCATCATTGTTTGGATTCCCTCTCTACCCTCTTGATCTCATTTCATCATTATTGCTTTAAGAACCATTCATGATCATGAGAATCCATCATTGATCACTTTTCCCCCATATTTCATGAGATCTGAGATATAATTGTGTACTCATGTATTTATGTGGAGTTTTAGGAGGTTAATTACCATTTTTTATGACAATTTTAACTCAAAGGCTTGATAAAATTCATCACACCATCTTATAAAACTCATCAATATGATATAACTTAGAACCTTGTTTAACCTAAAGAAATTGATAAGACCTCATAGTCCTAGTGTGTGATTGTCAACATGATTTAAAATTATCTTACCCAACTAGAGGATTAAATTTTATTGGTGATGTATCTTTAACTGAGTTTTGATCTTATTCATGAAATGCCCTTGCTACAAAAACTTTTATGTGTCTCTTTAGAAAACATTTCCTTCATCCCACCATTCCTCTTGAAGGTCATCTTCTCTTGAAAGTCTCCCTCATCATGTTACCAAATATTTGGGATTATGAAAGCATCCTTAAAAGTGATGACTGTAGATTAAAATCCTTTTGATAATCCTGACCTTGACTTAACCTAATGATACTACATGAGTTTGTTCTTGAATGAAACCAAGTGCCAAATAGGATCTCTTAAGATCCATTCATTTCAAGATTTATGTGAAGCTCTCAAGATTATCTTTAGAATTGGAATAAACCTTTAAATATATCATGTATATGTAAAACCAATTATTTTTTTGGTTTTCAATATATTATCTCATATTTACTTTGATCACAACTCCATCAATTCCATCCTCTAGTCCACTCCTTTGACTTTCTTCATTTACTATCCACTCTAAACAAGCTCTTCTCCTTTCAACATACCAAATATTATTATGGGATTCATGAGCACAATATAATAAATTTTATGATATTTCATGATCATATTACACTTAATCAAACCCATTTAATCCTCTTAGTCTTCCACCAATATTCACTCTCACATCTCCACCTCTATATGTCACCCCTTGGCTAATAGCCTTTTTCTTACATTTTCTATTTGTTCTATCACTATACAAAATTTATTTGATAACTAAGACCTTATTTTACCACCATATATCTCAATTAAACCTTTCATAAAGTTTCAATCTCTAACTCTTTGTCTAGAATCTAATTCCTTTATTAGCATGCCTCCAATCAGGCCTCTCAAGCCTTACACACTTACCTCAAGCTCAAATCCATACTATACCATTTGATATTGGAACCAGAACCCTTTTATTAAATTAATTCATGATAAAATATACCTTATTAAAAAAAATAGGTTTTTTCACCAATTAAAATAGGAGATTTAAGGTTCTTTGGTTGGAAACCCTAGCTATATCGAGTGTGCAGGCCTACAGATGCTGAGAGCCTTCAAAAATAAATTTTTTGAGTTTGAGGATATTTCAATGCAAAAAAAACCATTCCAAGATATTTATTGAACTTATACAGCTTCTCCAATATGTTAGAGTCATTGAACAATCTTAAATGTTCTTGAACTGATCAAAATAAAAAAAAATGTACGCTCTTTACAAGACTGTGCATGAATGTGTAAGGTTTAAACTCTATTTATTTGGTTCTAGATCCTTCCACACCAAATAATACCTATATAAGTTTTTTATTACCCTCCTTAACCTTTAAAAATTATTTACCAAACGTTCATCAATTCTTTTTATGATATTAACAATGCAAGTTATAAAACACTATGTATTTGGTTTGACTGAGTTTGGTCTTGTTCCTTAAACAAAGACTGTATATTATCTTGAGGTAAATTTTATAGATGGAAAACCAATTCATATATATTTTTTCCATATAATATTTTTAACCTACCTTAAACATAACCCCATCAACCATATTTTATATCCTACACCTTGAAAACAACCTCAACACATACCATTATCCAAACCAAGAAGATGGATGTAGGTGCATATTAGACTGAGTTTTTGCTCATTCTTAGACCTAAAATTAGTGTCTTTTTAGGTTTTATGATTTATTTATCCATTATTAATAACTTATTACCATCTTGAAGAAATTTTTTTGATCCATAAGCTTACAATATATAAAAATTATCTCTCTCCCACCTAACATGACTTCATGATGATGAACTTGAAAGAGCCAACTATAGGTGCTAATTGGGGTATTTGATTTTGTTAATGACTAATAACTTTAATGGGGAAAATTCCATTCATAAATATTTAATAACTTTATGTCCCTCTTTAATTACTTTTGGAGTTCTATGTTGCACCCTAGCTGAGAAGATATTTATTCAAGCCCTTTACTCAAACCTCGTCCAATATGGGATTGACCTAAGACTATGGATTGTATAGTTTTAGGTTAAACCACTATAATTTAATGGTATATCTGCCATAATATTAAAATATAGTGATTTATTATAACCTAAATATATCACAAGGAAAAGGGAGAGAAGTGAAAACTAAAATCAGAATCTAGCCTATGTGGTGATGCACCAATTGATCAATGATCCACTCTCAACTTATGCACTATCATGACTACTAATGAATATAATTAATAAAATGATTGATAAAATTATTAAAAAATGTTTCAAACATAAGTTATTTTCACTAAGGTTGATGAGATACCTACAACTTGAAGGGCATAAAGGTATGGGTCTGCACAATGTCTTATATTGTTTCAAATGAGTTACACAAAGATTTTGTCAAAGATTTTCTACACTGGTTCAGGGATGGAAAACAAGAGATAAATTCCTATATTTATATATAAAATATAATACAATAGAGATGTATTTATGAGTATAATTTGTCATCAATGAGCCCAACATGGCATGGGGTAGTTACACAAGCATTTTCTCCCTCTTTAAGCAATGACACTCCCTTAATGAGACCAATTTTACATTGAGGTGGATATAAATACCTTAATTATATTCAATAATGCTTTGAAATTCCCAAAAAAAACTCAACATCCTTACCTTTGAAATTTAATCAATGCATATGGGGGGTTTAATTAGGTCCTTTTCGGCATTAAATAGCCTCTGCATCAATGTGCATGCCAAATGCTTCATGAAAATAACTCTAGCCTATAGTAATGGATCCCATTTTGGTGTAGAATCACCCAAATGATAGTTAAAATTCCTTGAAATGATAAATAAATATCCTCATGACTCATTCCATTCACTATATCCTTCCATTCAACTTGATAAGTAGGCCTATGTGGTTTGCTTTCCAAACATCTACTCATGTTCACTATGATAGTGATTCCATAGTTGAAATTGTGCTTCAAACTCATCTAATGGAACTTATGTAACCTTTTAAAGGAACTTAATGAATTTTTATTGAGATTATTTAAGATTTATTTACCTATAACATACTTTAGTCTTGTATTACTAGGAAAAATAACTTGCCTTATAGACTAATGGTTTTGAACAAGATGGTGAGAACTTTTTTAGTGAGTTTCATGGATTGAATTGGTGTTGAATAGGTATAATAAGTCTTGTACACAATCATTCTATGGTTTATAATCCTTCCCTAGGATGTGCACATAAAAATTATTTGAAACCCTATAAGTTTGTCCTCTCAAGAGGCATTTATACACCTTTCATACTATCCAAGACCATGGGTTGAAGCACCTTTAAGTTGACTACAAGGTCAAAATAATAAAATAGTTAGTTCTCAAAAAAATAATTTATTTTTAGTTAAACCTCTCTAGACTATATGTTATTAGGTTTTAGTGGAGGTTTTAGGTGGTTTGGGAGTCTTATATCTAGTTATTGAGTGTCTAAAATTGGGTTTACAAACTAACTATACCAAATCCAAGATAACAATCCCTCTCACCTCCCATGAGTATCTAGACTCTTTATATGCAACCCTTAAGTTGTGTTAGGAAATTAAAAGTGTTCCTTGTGTGAAGTGTTTTCTCTTTCAATGGATTCTAGAGGTCTACAAGTTGGAAAGTACACTATGGTAGATTTTATAAGGCATGGGCTGGCATAAAGTTCTTTATAACAAAGCAAAAATTATCCCAATGAGAATACACAACATATCAGCCCTTCAAACTATGATCTATTTCACTCTTTTGATGGCACAACCATGGTAGAGCCTAGGTATCATTTCGTTTTCATACCTCTATTATAAGCCTTGACCTTCACATTGGTCAATAAACTATGTCTACCTCATATATGACTAGGAAAAGACCTTATATGCCTCAAAAAATGTATTGGTTGCCTTCATCATGCCAATTTTCCTCCTTTTAATGCACATAGCCAAGTATACTAAGGACTACAACTTCCTTTAGACCAATCATGGCAGTCAACATGAATACCTCTAGGAGACTTAGTCAAGTGTTTTGAGGGTCTTCCTCCCCTCTCTAACTCATTTTGCACATGCATTCCTTCTACAACCTTACCTTTGAGTTTAAATTGGCCTTTTTATGCCTCTTTCATATAATTCTAACCCTTCACATGCCAACCATGGAGCTATGTTGGTGCCCATAGGACCTCAGAGGACCTTAAAGATGTTTTCATAGGGGGAAACTTGCATTTTAATGGGTTTTGAGGTGAATTTTCACCATCAAGTCATTTATGTTTTTTGTACAAGGTTGAAGGTGTTCACCATCTTATAGATGGTTCATAGAGTATGGATGTCAAATCCTAAAACAAAGGCCATGGATTTTTAGGACATTTACCCCAATCCTACCATGAATAGGATAGATTCACATGCAAAGTATTTAAGGATATATGAACATTAAAATTTGGTGTTAGGGTTAGTTGCAGGTAGTTTTGAGTCCCAAACTTCTTAGAAATCATTCATTTAGTCTAAACCCCTGTTGTAAATCAAATTTAAATTAATGTTTAATGCTTATGGATAATTAAATTCCCTTAGGATTTCTAAATCAGAGGAGGTATGTGGTGGAGTGGGTGAGCATGTGAATATTCCCCTCAAAAATGCTTACACATAGGTGGACTAGCTCAAGTTAGCTTTTTGGGAATTTAGACCATTTGTTCCACCTTATAACCCTTAAAACCTCTTTTTTGGATATAATAATTTATCTAATCTTCACTTTCACCATTATATGGTATATAAAAACTTGCAAAGGTTTTAAAACATCATTGAGTTATGTTTGTAAGACTACTTGCATGATTGTGCAACTACATCCTCAAGGCTTTTGAACATAAAACTAAGTGTTGGACCGTGAAATGAGATTTAGTTGATATTAGACATCAATACATCTTAGAACCATAAATTTCATGGACCCCATATTGACTATATACCTCACATGGCATAGATGTGTCCTTAACCCCACTATTTGCCTACACAGACAAGCCTTAGTTTAAGACAAAATAGTATGTTAACTATTTGTCTCATATAAATAAATTTATAGGCCACTTCCTTAGGTCACGATGACATTTTTCATTGAATTTGGAGACTTGTTTGTGCTTGTAAAGTGTCTATATCACCATTTTGCCTCAAAATAGCCTCAAATTATCTACCAAAAATACACCCAGGCTTGCATCTTCAAATACAACCTCAAAACAGAACAAGTGCTTAGGACATTTGGAAATGTCTATCACATGTTTATAATGGTCTCCACACTATGGTGATATCTCTTCAACACCAAATCATTACATAACCCATCCTTCTACTCATCTTAGGCCTCACTCTTGCATAGACTAGATGTCCTCATGATTGTGATGATGCCATTTTGCCTCCCCAGGGGTGATGGCTATAAGGTATACATCTTTGACAATGTGAGAATTTTATCCTCTTTGCATAATTTTTCAGCTCTAAGTTCACATGAGGTGGGGACACCAATATAGACTAAATATTTTTACCCTATGATCCCTTTTTGCCATGACTGCTTATAGGCTTGTTACTAAGTCTCTATTAGGGGTAGATAACTTGTAGGTTTTTTAGTCCCATGGACTAAATGGTCCATATCACATCCAACATATTTTTGGAGTGTACATTTCATGATTTCCATGTCAACCCTTACATTTTGGATAACTTAGATATCTCTTTTTGAGGCCATGTTATATTGGATTTTATGGTTGATTGTAGGTGCTCTCTTTTACATCCTCAAGTTGTCATATGACCATATAGGTATTGCTTGATGATCTCAATGGTGACGATGGTTTTAATTTATTATTGAGGTTAATTTGGGATGATTAGTCCTTGGGGGGGCTAAGTTAATGGATAAGGTGGAAGTCTAGACACATTAGAGTGGAATGAGCATAACACATAGTGGTAACACAACATAATGGTAGTGAAACTATAGTGGGACTCCATAAATATGACATGGGCATGTAGATGACACAAGACCTCACCAAATACCAACCAAAGTGGACCCTAATAACACCATAATGCATATAAAAGTAGAAATAAGTATTTTAATTCAATTGTAAGGTGTTTATGGAATCACAATGAGACATAAGATTCTTAGAATTACTTTAAAATCTATGAATAAACCTTAAACTTTACAAAAATGTGATTGAGTTATCTAAATACATAAAAAAGGTCTAAAAGTAATATGAAACCATTATGGAGGATTGGTAATAAGTTATAAAGGTGCGAAGACAACCCACCACCATGTTATCACCCCTTTCATATCCATTGAGGCACATTAGAATCCTATAGTTGCTCTTGGACCATACACAAAGTCTATTATGTAGTGTACTCCAACCATACCTAAATGGGCCTTCATGAAGTGTTTTGAGGTAAAAATAGGACCATTAAACTTTGAATCTAAGTGAGAAGGCATTGAAATCTATGATACATATTTGTAACCCTGTAACTTTACCTACAACCCATAATAGAAGCAGCTAAACCTTATCCTTTGCATAGACTAATTTGTAGACCATTCACAGAAACTAGTCAAGGACATTGGAATTTGATCTAAGCTAAAATGAGAGGATTCTATGCTAAAATATTCATATAAGGATGCTACATGATTTTAAAAATTAGGAAATTTGATTGGTTATAGAAAATGAATCAAAATCCCCTAAAAATCATTGGTCCTAAAAGTGCATGTGAAGATAAAAAAAAGGTGCATAAGTTTCTTAACATATTAACAAACATTCATAGAGGACAAGTATCCAACTCCTATAAAAATGTCATGGATGGTTAGACCCTTGAGTGTACCTCTTCTAGGTATTAGACCCCCATTCTATTCCTACTATACATAATAACCATGAACCTAAGGGGTCCTCTAAATAGGAAAATAACCTTGAAGTAGATTATTAATGATTTTGGGCCTTTAAGTCACCAAAAAACCCTATTATTTCTACCATGGAACACCTCTAAATTATCCTTACAATAATATGCCCCTGAATGAGTTGATCTATACTATTGAGGAAACACTTACATGGAGGCATTTTACCTAAAAATCTCCTTATTTTAGTCCTAAAATGTATCTCACTGGTGTTTTGGAGGGAAATTAGGAGGGAAAGATAGCATTTGATGTAGTGGTATGATCTAAGGAAGATGAAAGGTCACAAATTGGAACGTGTGGGACCATATTAGAGAAAATAGGCATTGACTTGGAAATGATGGATCCAATTGAGGTATGCATCATTATATAATAGTTTAATGAGGCTTATGAGGTCTTTTGGAGGTGTATACGATCATCTAGTGGTTCATTAAGTCCAAAGTAATAAGTTATTATGGTTAAAACCATTGAGTAGTTTCAAGTATACAATCTTAAAAAAGGATTATCATCTATATCACCATGTTAATGCATATGGAGCACCTAAAAATCAATGAAAACTTAATTATACTACATAACATTCTCTAAAATGACTATTAAAAGCTCAAAAATCAGTATACCATTGATAATTATGCATGACTAATGTGATTTTAGGCCTTTATCAAGTTATCTCCTCCAATTTCCTTCATTATTGCATCTCCATCAAGTTGGGGATATTTCAAGATGGTTATGTGGTAAATTAAGAACTTTGGACACCATGACATTATATGCCTCAAGATTTACAAGAGGTATGAAGACCTATAAAGACTATTAGGGCAAGTTTGAAATGTGATTAGATAATGGACTGACTATACATCTCTATAGAGCTCATAAAATGATTAACAATTAAGTTTCAAGGATGGATTATGACCCCAAGCTATAATTTTGACCAATTTCTAGGTCTAGGACTAGAAATTGACTAGCATTTTTGGTGACTTAGTTGGCTTGACTAGCATGCTAGTCATAGAACCTAAAAATTTGATCAAACTTTCTCATGATGGATATACATATGAAGCATGATTGTGGAATAGGTTATGCCTTCATATTATCCACTCTAAAATAAATGAAACACAATCAAACAATAGGAGAGAACTAAAACACAACACATAACTACCTAATCAGTAGGACCAGACAACAAATAAGACATTTTGTAAAGGTACTAGGAGGTAAATGACAAACCTACCTATTTATGTACAAGATAACATAACAAAAACTAGTAGAAGAATTTGAGATACCTCTGATTGATATGGATGGTAAGGATCATTCCATTCATATTTTCAATCTCAAAGGCATTTTTGTCTTTACAACATGTGATAATAGAAGGCTCACTCCAAAGACTATCAAATTTGGAAGTGATTTCATGGTTTTTCATGGTCTTCATCTCATTTGTGGACTATATCACCTTATTTAAATGTTATAGAGGATGGTCTCTTGTCAAATGAATTACTCACTTAGTTTTTATTGGATCATATGATGTACATGGAATTTTCCCTTGTCTCCTATAGCTATCTTACTTCATTCAACCTTACTTGCATAACATCATCCTCTATGAATTCAAGTTGGTGGGCAAGTTCTAGTGTAGGTAGTTCAAGAGAGATAGGGAGTCTTTCTTCTCTCCCATATATAATGATGTGTGGGGATTGTCAAGTCTCCTTCTTTTGTGTCACCCTATTTTTGCATAGGGCATTCCTTAATCTAGTATGCCACTCCCTCTGACTATCTTCCATAGTCCTCTTTCTAATCCTCAATAAGTTATTATTTGTGGACTCTACTAGTCCATTTCCCTATGGGTAATATTTAGATGATGCTTTGAGATAAATTCCATGTGAAATATCCCACTTACATACCTTATTATTTTTTAAGTCCAATGAATTTTTAGAAATTTTTGTGGAAGACACACCAAATATGTTCAGAAGTTTGTTATAAAAGTCTAAGATAGAATTCTCATTAGATTGCTTGAGGGCAATAGCTTCAACCCACCTTGTGAAGTATTTTATGGATATAATTATCTAATTATGTCCTTTAATTAAATGGGGTTCTATCATCCTTATGAAATCCAAGCCTCACTACATGAAGGGTTATTCTATTTGTATTGGTTGCAAGCGAAGGGCAACTAGTTTTTGTCTGCCAATAAACATGGCACATTTTGGATATTTACTTACCCAAGAGTGTGCATATTTGAACAATGTTAGACAAAATTACATATATCTAATGATCTTAGAGGATGTGTTCTTGGAAGAAAATTTCCCACTAGGTGGACCTCATGGAACTGTTCAAGAAACTTGTCCACTTGGCATGATTCCACACACCTCAAAAGCATGCCTCTTATGTCTCTCTTGAAAAGTAATCCATATATCAAGATATATGGTATAATTTTTAACATGAATTACCTCCTCTTATATCTATCTAACCCCATAGTACATTGGCCTATTTGGAGAAACTTTATCACATAATGTGTCCAACTAAAAGGTGTGTTATCTATAGTTATTTGCTAGCTATCCTAGACTACCAACACTTGATATTTTCCTTCCTTTACCTCTACCACAACGTGATAACATAACACTATACCCATAATAAGATTTTTAACTCTAACTTCAAGGTCATACTCCATTTATTTTTTTACTCACATATCTCTCTTCTCATTAAGGTCTCTATTGAGTATGAATTCCTTAATGCTTGGGTGTACTACCATGAGTATGGTCTTGCTATTATAGACCATATGCCTAAATTTATTAAAAAATCTCACCATATAAATCACATGTTTTTATAAAAATATGTACCTATCCTCATATCATTATAAGGTCTGAATAAATAATTCAATAGGCTATTCTAGGCCTTGATCATTTTGATGCATTAACATGGCAAAGATTGTATCTAATGTAAAGAAGGCATAAAAGTAAAATTATTTATTAAAATCAAGATTAAGGAGTGTAGGGTAATGATATATGGAATATTTTATGTCCTAAAATCTCCTCTTACCTTATTTGATCCATGTAAACTCCTTTTGATTCCTTAACATGTGAATAAGAGGCTTGACCAACTCTTTAAAGTCTAAAATAAACCTTTTTCTAAAATTAATTTTCCCTAGAAAAATATATAGACCATTATTGTGCTTGGGTAGGGGTAAGGAAATAATTCACTCAACTCTTTCAGGGTCCATGGAAAGACCAGACTTGGACACTACGTGGCCCAATAATCTACCCTCATGAATAACAAAGATGCAATTTTTAAGATTCAATGACACTCCAAACTGCCTGCATCTTCAAAGACTAGTTTCAAGTGAGATATGTGATTTTTTTAGTCCTTTGAGAAAAAAAATGATGTCATCAAGGTATATTATCACCATGTCATTGATTAACCCATCAAATTCAACATCCATTACCCTTTGGAAAGTTATCCCTACATTGGACAGTCTAAAGGGAATTTTCATGTATGCATAAGTGGCCCACTTTGTAGTGAAATAAATCTTATGTCTCCAATCCTTTACCATGATTTCATTATAACTAAAGTATCCATGAATTAATTATAACATCTAAGATCTTATAACCTTTTGGATAATTTTATCCATTGAGGGTAGTCGGTAATTGTTATTTAGAGACACCTAATCTAGGTATCGAAAGTCACCACACAAAGATATTTCCCCATTAATTTTCCTCATGGGCATAAGGTTTACCACCCATGAGGAATTTTTATGGGAAATAAAATCCTTGACTCAATAAATTTTAATAATTCCCTTCTCATTATCTCCTCTACCTTTGGATTGATAGCCCTTTTATTTCTACTTGACTAGTTTTGCTTTACTCTATAATTCAATGGTATGTTTTCAAGTTTGGGTTCAAATCCCTTAAAATAATTGTATTCCCATGAAAATACATCTGAATAATTTTGTACAAAATAACAAAGGTATTTCTCTCTTCTATTATGTTAACCTTTCCCAACATCAACAACTTGTCTTTGGAGATTTCTACCCTTTCATAATGTTCCTCCTTGGCTAAGATACATGCCTTGTATTTTCTCATCTAATAATATTAATTGAATATGATTTCCAATGTTATAATTTAATTAGTAATGTTTGTTTACCTCATATATACTATATGATCATCATATTGGTGTTGGAACTTATTTTGATTCTTGTGGTAGAATTTTGCCTCTTGCATGAGAAAACACACAATTTGATCATCATTATCAAACACCTACCATCTCACCTCATTGTAAAGTATAACTAGAATACACAATATCTTGATCTTAGATTGAATTTTATTTCCATTTACTCCCTCTACCATCTCATACTAGGATATAATGGTTATAAGCCTATTTGCATGTTGGTTTACCTCCCTGGATATGGACCATATGTTGAATGCCAATAAATCTTCTATAAGGTCTCATGCATAGTGATTATAGGAATTAAATTTATGGTTATTTACTTTAATTATGATCCTTAATTTTTTTACAACAATTTAAATATCACCTTTGACTTGAATGATTTTGACACCTCTCCTTGCCTCTTGTAAACCATGTAGAAGAGCCTCATACTCAACTGTGTTTGAGGTGAAACTAAATTGGAACCTTTTAGCTGAGTATTATTTCTGATTTTAGGGTGAAATAAACATGAATCCATCCCCACTACCATTATTTTACCTTGAACCATCAAATAATAAATTTCACAGGCCATCTTCCTCTTGAGTTGTGTTTGTTAAGCAAGGCATAGTAACACCTTCCTCATGTATATAATATACTCCTAAATCTACCTCTTAAATAGTGATATAGGGATATAATCCATGATTAAAATCTACCCATTCATCTAATTATATGTCTAAAATTCCATCAATATGATCATTAGGCTCTTGTTGACTAGCATTCTCATCTTCATCAAGTATGGTACAGTTGACATTTGTAAGGTTGGGCATATATGGCTCTAGATCAAACCTAGAGATAGGTTTGGACCTAAAAATTACCATATTCACATATATTTTACTAAATACCATGCATGACCTATTAGAAGATAAGTAACCCCTAATTTTTTTAGTAAATTCCCTAAATAGGCATAGGGAAAAAGTCAAAAATCATAACATCTTGGGTAACAAAAAAATTTAGGTAGGATACTAATGTAATATTAAGGTCCTTTAAGACACCTAATATTTTAGTTAGAAAACCATCCAACTAAATAAAACCCCTCTCATTAGGCACATACTTAAGTTCTATTTTATCTACTATGGCTTTAGGCATGACTGAAGTTGAGGCACTAGAGTCTATCATGCATTTATAGAAAAAATAGTCCCCTATGATGATTGACAAGTAAAATGAAGGGGTATAAAAAACCTTAGTGGGTTGTAAAATATTATGATATTGATATTAACTAGGAACTTGAACTTAAATACACTGACTACTATTGACAAAAATAGTGCTTACCTTATCAGTTGCCTTGTTCACATGAGAGATCTTAGAGATATTTTGTTGGAGGGTTTCTTTCTACCTTAGAATAGAAATAGAATCCCACATTGACATGGTGACATGGGAACTTTTCATTTGATCCACATAGTTGAATTAATATTGGTGCTCTGAGAATGCACCTTAGAGGTAGAAGTGTCATTTGACACTTGATTGACTTGAGGGACAAAAGGAGAGTTCTATTGTTATCCTCGATGTTGAGGTACTTGTTGAGTTGTAGGGGCCTTAATGGAAAAATTTTAAGTGGTAGGATATTGACTAACTTGTGCAGGTGTAAAAGAGACCTTAGGTTTCCCCAAATTATCCTCCATCATCCTATTCTTATCTCTTGTATGGGATGTAATTGATTCATATACCTTTTGTGTAATCTACCCCATGTTTACTGCTACATGTTCAAACACATGTTCCCCTTCTTGACATTTCATGAAAGTGGTGTCAATTGGTGCCTTACCCATGTTTCCTTTATATTTTATTAAAGCCTCTAATGATGGCATGGCAAGCATGTTACCTTGATTCATTAGAGGACCTTGTGGTGGAGGAGGCATTATGTCATGGCCCTGCAATGGAGGAACATGCTACCAAATAAGATCATGATATGTTTCTCCACTTGTATCCATTAATATCTCATTATAATACCCCACTAATTGCTTTAATTATCCATCTTGTGTAAAGTTGTTTTCTGTGGGAACCAAGGCTCTTGAGCTACTTGTATTTATGGGATTGTAGTTGTTGTAAGGTCTAGCTTGAGCAATTTGGCCTTGGGCTTGATGATTTAATGGGTAAGGTAGTCTATTGTAGGACTAAAAAGTATATTTATCCTAGTAGGGGATTTGGTATCGTCTATATGAGGTCTTTTTCTACTTCTCTAAAGCCACTAGCTTGTTGTTTTATGCTTTCAACAAGCTTTAAATTTTTTGAAGTCTATCCACTTGACTATCATCAATTTTTACTTGATTTATTTAAGTAGAGAATAGAGAAATGGTAGGTGGAGTTTGATAGAGCTCAGGAAAGAGGGGCATGAGAGGTCTTGGCATTAGTTTCCCTAATTGTATCAAACTATTTTCTTCCCTTATAGATATCTCATAATCTTCAGGTAGAGTTATCCCACCAAAAATTAGATCATGACTACAACATCCAATTTAAATGATCTTGTTGTCCATTTTGGCCCACATACCAATATTTTATATGGTTTATATAGATGAGAAGGGCCCTAGTTGATAAATAGATCAAGTGGCTTTTAAGTATGCTCAACATGGAAATGGAGGAATCCAAGCAGGGTTTTATGGTGTTGAGCTATTAAAGGAATATATCCAAAAAAGGCCTAAGTTTACACCTTTACCAATTTTTGGCCATGTATATCATTCATATTTACTTTGGAGGAAGTTCTAAATATAAATCCCATAAAAAATATACAAGGCTTCATTCTTTTGGCAATTGTGTTTCAGATTTTTTATTCAAATGTTGGGAATTGTTTTGGACATTTTGTCTGAAAAAATTATCTCAAAGGGTCATTTCTTAAAAGAGGGTCTTATATAGAAGTTGTAAAGGTTAATTTTGAATCCAAGTGTCTTCAACACTTTTCCTAAAGGATCTACCCTTAAGAAAGTGATCCTTTACAATTTCTTCAAAGAATATCTTTTCCAACCAAGTGCCCAAAACTATTTCCCCAAAGGGTAATTTTCTTGGGTAAATGGTCCACTTCAAGGTTCTGAAGGGCACTTCTACATAAAAGTGGTCCATTAAACTTTTTCCAAAGGATGATTTTATTTTCCAAAATCTCCAATGCCATTCTTCTAAAGAATCTTTTCTTTTGGGAAAATGACCAAGGCAAAGTTATGGAGCATATCTTTTAGAGAGGTTGGTCCTATGCAAAAGTCACAAAGGACAATTTCTTGAGTAAGAGTCCTAAGAAATTTACCCAAAGGTTCCTTTTATTGAGAAAATGGTCTAGTATAGGATTTATGAAGGGTATGTTTCTCAATAAAATGGTCCACTTCAAGGTTTTTAAGAGATAATTTTATTTTAGAAAGGGTGATTTTCCTATGACAAAGGACCAAGACATCACTTCTTTTAGTCATTTCATCCACAAGAATTACTCAATATAGATAAGGTAAATGAATTCCTTTGGGAAAAGTGTTCCATGAAAATCCCAAAGTAATTGTCCAAAAAAAAGTTTAAAATAAATAATCTATAGAATTTATGATCTAGATAGGTGTGCAAGCATCAAGTTTGGACCTCAATAAATAGTTGTTTGATTTTAAAAGTCTAGGATATCCCTATTGTCAGTCTTAAGCCCTCAAAAATATTCAAGCTTGAACATGATTCAATTTAATCTATAAGTGGATATATCAATATTAGATGACATAATGGGAGACTTATAAAGGTAGACATGTAGACTTCAATGGCCATCACCAAATCTAGCTGCATAGAAATGACCTTTCTCCCCACTTGGGTATACATTATAAAACTAGTCGTGAATAGTTTTACATCAAGATAAGGTGAAAATGGCTTGATCCCACCATTTCAACCACCATGAAGAATCATAGAGAATATATTTTAATAATGGAATATACTAGAGTGACTTGGATCAATTAAGAAGGGTTTGAGTGAACTTGATTCATAATAGCAGTTAAAATATATTTTTAGATGGGTTTGAATTCATTTGATTCCATTTTTGGGCACAAGAACTTCCCCTCCCTTGCTTCCCTTTAGCTATAAATATATCCTTTGAGATATAATTTTGGATCCCTTAAGTTGGTACAACTAGAATCTGCTAGAATTATATTTGACACCTCTTGGAGTAGTCAATAGAGTATTTTTTAATCATTTTGCTAATCTATATTTAGTGTTATGTGCTTTTTTAATATGAAATTGTGAATTCTATCTTTGTTTTACATGTCCAAACTCAACCTAGGTGCTATAAATCTTATTTATAGGTCATATATTGTGTCTTAGCATTGATCTCTCAAGGATATAGTGAAAATCCAAACTTAAGTGTCCTTCACCAGACCTTATTTTCATTGTTCCCTAATTTGAGTGAATCAAATAGACCTCTATATGAAATACTATTGCATATAAAGCATAGTAAGCATTTCATTATTTTCTTTCATATTTCATTAGTGTGTTAAAGAATCCAAGCTTAAAAGTGGATCTGATAAATTCTTGGTGCATCATTGCAACTTAAAATAAGTTCTATTTTATGCAAAATTCTTACCCCATTTTCAAACCAACCATTCTTAGAATTAGAAACAATGGTCCAAATTATAAAATATGAGGAACTAGCCTCATGAAAAATCCTAGAGGCTCGGTCTCGCTATAGGAAACCGATGAACTTAAACCATTCCAATGTTTGTATAGGTTTGAAAGTAGGACTTGATCTTTCCTCTTTTTAGGCACCATACAATCTAGATTGCTAACAATTCTGGCACACCTAGTGGAACTCCACTAATTTTGAATATCTAAGGATAGTAGTGAGTTTTAGAGTTTTATTTTTAGATTTGCATAATTTTTATGCCTGCTATAGTATAACAAGATCCTCTACAAAAGGGAAGGAAATATATTTGTCTGAGCTACCTTTAAAATCAACAAAGAAGAAGAAAGCCTCTCAACCAAAGCCTACACCTACCCCTCTTGTTCCCCTATTATTTCCTAAAATATTGTTGTTCAAGCAAACATAATTTAGCTAAACACTATTATAAAATCCATACCTCAGAAATATATTCCTAGAATTCAAGACTTTGCACCATTTAATGTTGGTAGTCCTTTAAACCTTATTCAATGGGATGATATTCAAATATTGGATTTGAAGGCTCTTACCTATTATATAAGATAAACTACCATTACTCATATAGACCATATTATTGACATTGCTAACCTTTGTTCAATATATCATGTAACTCAATAAAATGTAGCAAGGAGGTTATTAACGACCTATTTCAAAGGGAAAACACTTAAGTGGTATAGAGGATTGGTCCATGCATTAATAAATAGTTAGGATGAGTTTGGAGAGGTAATATGCAAGAACTTTGAGGACATGAGTGATCATATTTCATTTGTGGAGTAACTCAAAATGATAAAAATATTCAATCATGAATTCATGGTGGATTTCAACTACCTATTCTAAAAGACTTGGGATATAATCCTTATGATGATCAAAATAATGCTCGACTATAGTTTTTCTTACTATTTTAAGACTCTCAACTTGGATGTAGTTTTAATGATTCAATCCATGGGAGGTAATACCCTACCTAGGAATTTTGAAGTAGTAATTAGGGTTGAAAATAGACTTATACAATCAGGTAAGTTAGCACCAAGGCCACCAATACCTCTCTTCCTAGAGATACATCCTCTTACCCCAATGATTTCTCTACTTCTAGAATCTACAAAGTTTTATCAAATAGAACATGAGAATATGGATAGACTGGGGAAGATAGAGAGTATTCTCAAATCCCAAAACAAAAAGTTGGTTGAAATGGAGAGGTGACAGTCTCCACCATATAGGCCATAAAATAATAATAATAATAATAATAATAATAATAATAATAATAATAATAATAATAATTATAATTATTATTATTATTATTATTATTATTATTATTATTATTAGTATAATAGGCCATCCTATCAACCCAATCAGCAAGGATAGGGGCTAAATATTTAGTCAAGATAATATAATCCAAATGTTCCAATTAATTCTAAAGATTTAGTAGGGACATGTATCAAGACCCTAGTTGGTAGCATACTCCTTCATTTAATAGTCATGACATGATGCCTCCTCCACCACAAGCCCCATAAACAAGTCAATATAACATTATTACCATGTCACAATCAGAATCTCAAAGCCAACAACAAGGGAATATGTGTAGGGTGCTAGCTAATACCACTTATGTGAATTTTCAAGAGGGGGAATATGCGTTTGAGCATGTGTTAGCCAATATAGGATAAGATTAATAGAAGATAAATGAACTAGTTATGGATAAGATAAGGGATAAGAAGAGGATGCTAGAGGACAACTTGGGTCAACCTAAGGTTTTTGCATCATCTCCTCAGACTAGTTAGTGACCTACTTCTTCATATGTAGCTACTAAGGCTCTTGTGAATAAATAAGTTTACAATAAAGGGAAAAAATTTAGGACTGAGAGAAGTAATCTCAAATTCAATCTGTATGGCTCTTATGTGATCTACTTTCCCAAATAAACCCTTTATTTTAACCCGTATTTTGAATGGGAAATCACATCTGTCTAAATGAAATAAAAATCTGTTACTCAAATAACCCCCAATCAAACCCATAGAATCTTCAAATTTACACTAGTGCTGAAATTTTTCATATTTTGTAATGATTTGTGGTTGAACTTCATTCAGTAGGGACTATAATCCTTTGCATTTAATGATTGTTTTCATTCAAAGTCTCCATGTATGTTAATTATGTGTAGTCAAAATCTCACATTGATCTAAAATATAATAATAATCCATGTTATAAAATCACTAAAGAGGATAAATAATGCTAAAAAGGTGTACAAATTGGCACCAAGATAACCCCCCAAAAGATTTATATTGAGTCCCCCCCTAAAATTTAACACTTTATAAAAGTATTAATTTTTTAATAAAAAAATGAAACCAATGGATAAATCATTGAAAACCATACATTTTTAAAAAAAATGAACTCAATTTCAATTTATGGTTCAAAATTTATAGGCTTTAAGAATTCCCGTAAATGGGTCAAAAGTAATAAAAAATACACTACAAGATGATTTATGTGACCAAATTGGTGATGAACCTAACCTTCCAACCACTCTTTAGAACTGTAATTTAACCATTAATTTTCACCATCATAATAAAGTGAAACAATAGTATGTTGGTGACCCCTATGCATGTGCAAGTGAAAGATGCTTCATCTTAAAGAATAAATAATGAATAAAAAGGTATTTTTTGAGAGGAAAGGAAGTGTATTACTATTTTCAAGTGTCTTATTCCTAGATAGGTGATTCCAAGGGAGAATATAAGTTTTTAGATATGCCACCAAGAGATCTTGGTACCTAAAATAAACCATAAGAGATGTATCCCAACATAAGGCACTACTATTGAAGCATATGAGTAGATCTATTTGAAGATATTAAGGCTATGATTTGATAGATATTGGATACCGAGAAGGTGAGTTCAATTCCACCACAAATAACCAATATTCCTTCCAATGCTCAACTAATGTGTATTCCAATGAGTAGTCAAAAAATATATAAAAATTAAAGATAAGAGGAATAGTGTAGTTTTATAACTTCCTTGTTGTAACACATCTCTTGAAAATATCGATGCCACCACCATAAAAAGCCTCTATTAGATAAAAAAAGGTGCCACCAAGATTTAGACAAGAAATATATTCTTTCTAATTCATAACAACCACCCGCCATCCAATAAACCTCCACTCTCACATTCTAATACACATGCTAGAAAAAAGATAATGCAATCTTGTAAAGAAAGATGTTTCTCAACTATAAATATCCCACACAAGTCAAAAAAGTCTAAAGTTATTCAAAATCAGATTTATAAACCTCCAAGCACTCAAATCCTCCCATATCCCATGCTACAATACAAATCTTAGGCCAAAAGGGATTCTAAAAAAGACTCCAAGTAGATAGGCACTTAGTTCTCCTCCACAGTACTGTGCACATCAAAAAATGTGTAGTCTAAGAATATATCCACATAGAACTGAAAACTTTGAATGCACCATTATATGATTATAAAAACCCAATGCTTACTTATGCATAACTTCCAAGCTAAGTTGGGAATCTCTATACAAGAAAAACAAGGATGCCAATAGTTATTCCAAGTATATGAAATAAACAAATCATTATAGCAAATCTATCTTTCAAATAGAAATCTATAACACTTTAAGACTCTGATGCCACAATAGGAATAATGATTAGATCATTCCAAGCCAAATATATCATGTGCTAACACAAACATCACATCAAGTCTAATATTCAAAACAGAGATATCATATAATCTCCACAATAAGACATGCAAGTACAATAGAGAAACCTTGCATAAGTAGGCAAGGCAAAAAAAGAAACAAGTTAACCAATGTGGGATAAATCCACATAAAGGACAACACTAAGAAAATATGAAAAATTATCTAGAACCTAGTAAGCATGAGAAAATACTCTAATGTCCATTACCAAAGTACCAACTCTTGTGCACCTATATTTCAAGAAGGATTTCATAATTTACTAATATTAATCTAAGCACACTTTATTAGCCATTATAGTTCATAGTAATGATGAAGGATCTGAATATCCTATTTATTTCATGAGTTATGGTTTGAAGAATCATTATCTTGATTATTCATCCATTGAAACACATGTTTATGTTATTGTCAAATAAGTGAAACAATTTTGGTATTACATCATAAATTCTCACACTATTATTATAGTACCTCATATAGTTATCAAGTATATATTGACTCAATAAGAACTTATTTTGAAGAGGTATATTTAGATAGTGAAAGTTAAATAATAGTAAATTTAAATCAAGATGATTTTTTTTTATAAGGACATGGTTTGTGTCAGCTCATGGTAAAAATGAATTTAGTAATGAGGATATTAACTAATCACATGAAGAAGATGTCCCTAATATGTTACCTCTTATTTTGTTTATCAAATCAACTGATGAATGTTATTTAAATATATAAATATTCCTCTATTAAGTAGAATCCCTTGAAAATATTAATTAAAATGAGAATAAAATAATTATGTTCAAATCTGCCAAACATGTGATATGAGGCAACACCCACTTAAAAATAGGGATTGATGGTTTCTTACTAAGGTGTGTAGATAAAGGCAATAAAAGAGATTACTAAAAGTTTTTCATACTCAATCATGTAGTGGTGATTTTTATTCCCATGTTACAACACATGAAATTTGTAGAACTAATTACTATTTGTTTAAATATGCTCAAGAGTGGGTTTCAAAGTGTGAATCCTATCAACTGTTTATTTTGAAATCAAAGCTTTCTCCATTTCCATTGAAAATAGTTGTGACTAAAGAACATTTTCAATAATTGGGTCTAGACTTCATCGGCACACTCAATCCACATGATAGCACTAGCTACGCTCATGTTCTCACTATAGCTTACAACTATACAAAGTGGGTATAAGCTATACATGTCAACAAACATACTTTAGAAATGGTATGAAATTTCATCAAGGAAAATATTCTAATCAGGTATGTTGTGACAAATAATATAGTGACATATAATACTTATAATTTTTCTTCTTATTATCTTATTGAATATTGTTACAAATTTGAAATATCTCCATCTCACTATTAAGACTAATATCTATAAGGGAACGGCTAAGCAGAATTGAGAAATAAATAATAGTGTCACCATCATTCAAAAATTGGTTGATGAAAATTAAAGATTTAACATTAAAGTTTATATGATGCATTGTGGATTAGCTGCAAAAAAACCAAAAATAGATATTTAGATATCTCACTTCTATTTATTAATGGAACATCCATTGAATTACCTATTTCCTTAGAGATATCAACACTAAAGTTATCATAATCAATCAAAAGTGAAAATTTCTAAATTGAGATAATTTTTAGATTGGCGACCTTGTTATGCTATTGGATAAAATAAGGGAATTGAAATGAAATCATGAAATGTTTGATTATTTGTGTACTTTTCATGATTATAAAATAATGGAATTGAAATTAAGTCATGGTATGTAGAAAACATGTATTACTTGGGTTATCAAGACAAAACACATATCCCATTATCTCACAGTGGACATTATTAGAAACATTATTTTCAATGAAAGTAGGTTATCCCATGCATGTACATAGGTGAATTAGTATTTTTTTTATGTTTCATTTCCTATTCTTCCTTTTCTTTTCCATTTTTTGTGTTTCTTTTTTGTCCTTATGTTTCCCTTTGTCCCTATTTTATCTTATTGTCAGATGTATTTGTGATATTTGTTTGACTCCATTGCCTAATGGGTAAACACTTTCCTATAAACAAAGAAAATTTTAAGTCCTTTGTTAACCCCTATGGATCAAGCTCCCAGTTGAACTTATTTATTATCCTACAAATTGAGATCTCTGAAACATCTTAATTTTTATGCAAATTTGGAGACCAAGTTGAAAAAAAAAATCATTATTGATAGTATAATTTTCAAATTCCCTTTATTTTCCATAAATTTAGAACTTTTGATCACTTTGGGGACTTATCCAAGTCCTCTAAATACCCAAAATTTATGAAATGTGCAAAGTTATCAAATTTTATGAATCATCAGTCAAGTTTGTAGTATTTTTATAGGTTGATGTTTTTGTTGATTTTGGATGTAGAAGAAACATTCATAATTTTGTAGAGTACCTAAAGTACTCAAGATACACAAAAATCCTAAAGCATTTTATTTTAAATCAAGTTCCATAGTATGCATAGTAATCTAAATCCTTATGATCCCTAAAAATTTGGCAAAGACTTTAAAGGATATATGGTTTGTAGTATTTTCTAAACTATAGGTAAGTTAAGGTACTTCCATAATCTCCTTTAGTACTTGAACTCCCCAAAGAGCCTGAGCGCCCCAAAATACTATCTAAACTATGAAATATGATTAAAAAAATAATAAATATTATATGTAAAATACTTTGGAGGCATCTTAAATTCTTGATTTTAATTGGAGGCAAAATTTATGAAACAAAAATAATTTAAAACTAATATAAATCAAAGTCAAGGGTATAATTTTATCATAAACCTCTGAACTATTCCATTATGCACTCGACAGGTTCTAAGACTTCTAGATCATCCACTTGTTCTCGGTCTCCTGTGATCTCACTATTTTCAAGGTTCTTCACTCTCTTTCTTTGTCCTTTTGAATTTGTTGTATACACTTTCCTTCATTTTTAGGAAAAATATTATCTACATTTCTTTCTTTATATTTCCCATTTATTAATTGTCTAATAGTTTCTATTTATTTCTCTATTATCAACCTAAGCATTTTCATCCTTTGAGTGATCTAAAAATCTTTAAATAGAGTACAAGATTTTAATTTTACGCATTTATGCATTAGTACCTAATTGTTTTGGTTTGTTCAAAAATAATCTAGAATAGGTCTTAAAGAGAGTTTTTCATTATTTTTTATAACCGTTATGACTTGAACATAATACTCACATAAAACTTCCTACCTCCTAACATTACCATTGGAAACTTGAGATTACTAGCTGAGATACCATTTCATATATTTTCTTCATGAAAAAATGAAATTCAAATACATGGGTTAAAAAAATATTTCTACCTTTAAAAAAAATATTTTAGAGATAACATATAGTGAAATAGGTCATATTTCCATTGAATACTTTTGGGAAAGGATATAAGATGGGAAAATGACTACATTGGGGAAACACATTTTTTACAGTGGAATTATAGATGCTTCTAGTTTACCCATATTTATTTAGTGTGTGTAGTCATCTAAAATGTCATTTTAATGCAATGAGTATCACTTGAGATCATCCTATCCTTAACTTATACCTAGACCTATCTAAAGGCCTTTTTGATTTTTTTCTAGATTATATTTGTATTTATACCTTGCGTAGATATAATAAAACCCACATTAGGCCACCTCTTATTCATACATGATGTGTTTTCACCCATTATAGACACCTAGACCAACAGCATGAACCTTTGGTCTGTAGTGCACTATGCTATTGGAAAAGGGAAAACACTATTGACCCTACAAATTCTTTACCCAAAATGAATATATTTCTTCTTCCCAAAGCATTTTATGATTGGCCTAAACTAATTTCATGTCTTGACAAGAACCAAAACACTATATTAAAAACACTCTTATTCATTTATCCACTAGATGGAAGATAGATGCAATTCTCATTAACAGTTGTGTAAATCAAGGTCATTGATCCCTATTCTACTCTAATTATAAATACACCTATCTAAAATAGCCTATATCTTAGATTACTTACATTTTTAGTATCAATACACACTCAGAGAATTCAGACCAATATTCATACTAGTATTCACTTACACTTTCACTAGAACTTAGATTAGGAGAACTGCATTGAGATTGATCCCCTTTCAAGGTATTGGTAAGTAAGAAATCATCAACACATGGGGTGTTGAGCTCACATCCAACCTAACCTAATAGTACCATTATACTTCTACTTATGTTCCTTAGAAATGGAGGCTTAGGGTTTCATATCAATATTAGTCAAAAAACATAGAATAGTCAATGATTCAAGACTTGGTCATATAGACAAATTCTTTTCATAACAACATGAACATCTACCCAAAAAATCATAGTTCTATCAGCTCAAAGTCATTAGCATGAAATAGGAAGACACCAACAAAGTGTGATATTGGAAAAGGAACCATGATATTAACTGAAGAGGACTCTTATATTTGTTTCCTATTGACAAGACATTGCATTATTCCGATACCAATTTCTAGTTGTCTGCCTCAATCATTTTTTAGCTATCTCCTTTGTAATTTGTTACTATTTATAGTCTAAGAAAATAAATCATTTTTTTTTAAAATAAATGGATTTTGATATTGCTATATTTATTAAATGATTTATTATTCAACTCCTTTATCTAGTTAGGGTTTTACATTCCATAATCCCCAGAATAGTTAAGTGATTTGGTGAGCCTGACTTAACTCAAATAACATCCAAACCCTAGACCTAGATGTTCCTAGGGTTTGTATCCTTATTTTTACTATTTCCATATGGTTTTTTAAGCTTTATAAAAATTTTAGATTAATTTATAGTATCCTTATTCAGTTTTGTTTACTACAAGCCATAAAAAAAAAATTATATCTCTTCCTTTAAGAATAAGTGTTAAGCTTAGTGGTAACCCTATTTAGCATTATAATAATCCTTTCATTAGAGCTTATAATATGGATAAAGGACTAGTTACAACCCCCTAATTGATCATTCACATATTGATTATGTGGAATTTAATGATAATACATCATAACATGAGAAATACAATCAAGATCTTGATGATACATATAAGAGGAATCAGGACACATTGCCCCCTTCATGATGACAATGTTATAATCAATAAGGATGAGATATTTAAAAAAATTATAGATAGAATTCATGAATAACCCCATCATCATGCACACATTTTAAAATCTATATTATCAATAAGGAGCACATCACTAGGTCAAACCGTTAACCCCACAAATGTTAATATTGTTACACCTACTATAAGGGCAACTTAGATTATATAACAACATACTATAAATATCCAAATATCATAAATGGGAACACCTCTTCTAGCTTTTAAAAATCCCTCCTCTCCATATATACAATCCCTTAGGCAAGAGATCCATTCTCTACATGCTAAGGTGTTACATCTTCAACGTGGTTATACTAGACCATCTCATGCCATGGACTCTTATGTTCTCCCACATACACCTTTGGAACATCATATAGTGGAAACTCATTTTCCATCCATATTTGTGGCACCAAAACATACTCTATATGATGTTAAGGATGATACAGAGAATCATTTACATGATTTTTATGTAGCATGTTAAAATTATGTGTCCAAAGATTGACTCCTGACCAAGTTACTCCCTTAAAATTTAAATGACTATGCATTACAATGGTTCTATGATCTCCCTAATCAGTCTATTATATTATTTAATCCACTCGCATATGTGATTTTTGTATAGTTTTTAATAGACATCAGTGATAAAGTTTCCTATGCTCAATTTGCTTAACTAAAACAAAAATCTATTGACCTAATAAATAAATATGTCTTATAATATAAAACCATATTAGCAAACATGACTAGCCCCATGATAGATAGAGAGATTTAGGACACATATAATCAAATATTATTGACACATTACATGAATATATATTATTCAAAAGGTTTCCATCATTTACAGATGTATGCCATATAGTGAAGGAATAAAAAGTCAAACTTCTTTCCATGGGCAAGTTAAATTACACAACTAAATCGAATTCCACTAATAAGAGTTCAAATAATCACCCATACAAGATGAGGCCAAATGAAAACAAGAATGAGAAAAATATGATAAGTAACATAGCAATAGATCTAGATCTTCATCTTGTTATATCAACTCTTCCAAGGATACCTTTTATAAATATTCCTTAACCACCAGCTCAAGTACTCTAATGAATTTTGGAATGCAATGTCATATCTCTGCCTCCCATCAAAGAGGTGTATATGACTAGGCCTTTTCCAAATACTTATGATTCCAATACACTTTGTGATTATCATAGTACCCCCAACCATAATATAAATAAATGCATTAGCTTACAACATAAGATCAAAGATTTGATAGACTTTAATATCATTGATGTGAGCACTCTTATATAATAACCTAATTCATACCAAATTGAATCAAAATCAATTTAAATATTTACTAATTTATTTCTAATGCATACAAAAAATGAGACAATAGACACTTTAAGTTTTTAGTATAATTATTAGACATATGCACCACCAACATCCTATCATACTCATACAATGGACACACACCATCTACATAATATCATTATTATGTATCTTACTATAGTGTTAGCTAGGCCTCCTATCCCTTTCTCAGAATTGGAGATCATTGATGATAACTCATATTTACACACATTATTTATGAGAGCTTACATTGATCATCATCCTATTTAGATAATAATGGTTTACAATGGGTAAAACATTAATATGTGTACTATGACACTTCTACATGACTTGGATTATTTAAATCATGGTATTTTTCTAATGAATACAATTATTCCTAGCTTCAATGGCCATGTTCAGATTTCCCTCAGGTAGATATTACTTCCATTATAGGTTAGACCCATATAAGGGACCACCAAATTCAAAGTGATACCTAACATTGACACATTGGATATGTTATTGGGTAGGCCTTAGATATAGTAACTTTGAGCCATCCCCTCCACTGTACATAGATGTCTTAAGTATATGCATGTTAATTAGGTTGTTATAGTTAGGAGCCTTTAATATGAGTATCCTTTACCAATTACATGTCCATCTATAGAGAAGTCACCAATAATAGTTCCATCCATTACCACATATCATATATCAGTTGAGCCATTAGTGTAGGTGAGGTTTACTTTTATAGCATTACCACATATAGATACTATCCCACAAAGACCTTTATTATAGAGAACCCTATGTCAAATACATGTTATGGGTTTTATAGAACCTATATTTACCTTATTCATACCCACATTAGTGTTATCATGTCCCCATATCAATCTACATAGAGCATCTATAGCAGTTACATCTTCTACTAGATGAGTCCCTAAAAGCCCCATAGTTCATAGACTAGTTTAGTCATCTCTACAAATTCATATCCACACTCAATAGTTAGTTTTAACTAAAGATCATTATTAAATCTAGTTCTTAGATCATAGATAATACCATGCACTATTCATTTTTACTTTACTTGATACATTTCACCTTGATAGTGTGTTTCTTGCAAGACTAATTGGTTAGTATGTTCTCACTATTTACATGTACATAGATTATCTTAAATTGATCCTTTTATATAATTTAATTTTCACATTACTTGTACATATATTACACATAAAAAGGGAAAAATTAATATAATATGTTAAAAAAATAAAAACATTCAAATATTACTCAAAAAATACAAATTTTAGATTGTAAGAATTTCCATATTTACATTCCTTATATTTTTAAGATATTACTTGTATTATTTATGCTAGTATAGTTATTTTTATAATACATAAATGCTTAACTTATTATTTTTGAGTGTTTTTATATTAATATAGGACTTAGGTCCTCTACAAAGATCCATATTTTGTACTATCTATCCATTAGGGGCATATACACATATACATAAATTTAACATTTACATATCAACCTCATTGAAGCATCATACACATAGCCTCCAATTTTATAGGTTATATGTTTATATACTCCATATCATATATATCACATTTCTTATATCTTGATATTGATCATCCTATAGTACATTGATTTTTTGCTGATTGCTACTACTATAGACTCAACTTATGTACATGTTTGCTCGTATATAGATTTGTACCACATAGTTTTCATATTTTCATTTCTACCTTTACAATTTTAGATTATATTATATCTATTTGCTTCTACATTTATTCAAGGGAATTTGAATATTCCATTGTTATATGGATCTAAGCCATTTAATTTCATTGTATGTATTATTTAGACATATACCCATGTCCTTGTCTGTACTTCATAGTTCTGTATGGAAACATTTGAGCATGTCCTTCTTTGTGTCTCTAATCCAACCTTACTCTTTATGTATATAGACATTTGAACATGTTCTTGTATGTATTCTCTTTCTCAAACTTAGTGACATGTGCCCATGTCCAAAATGTTGTGGTCCCTTGTCCTACTTTATGTGCCTCATGTGTTTGTATGTATGCTTTCATGTATGTGTCATGGCCATGACACTTTTCTCTTGATTTTTAAATTCACATCCAATTTTAAATGCCATAAGGGACCTCATGCATTCCCAATTTCTCATCATGTGCCTTGATGGGCATCATGCCCCAACCCCCTAGGTAGTTTACTCATACTATATTTAGATTTTCTATTCATATACATGCTTACAATATTATATATATCTTGACAACCTTGTGAATGCTAGATATAACATACATCATACATTACCAACTTATGCTCAGACTATTTTACATTCTAATGTCATCTGTATATATTATATTAGATTATCATGTAGATATCATATATTTTTATTCTAACACACATGATGCATATATTTTATTCTGATGATAGTTGTTATAGAGGTTAAACAACTCACATCAAAATATGGGGAATTTATATATGTTTATCATAGAGATCAAGGCATCCTAGTACATCCAAAACACATAGACTTAAATTATAGAGCTCGAAATCAAGAAAATATAGTGAAACATAGTTACACCTAGATCCATCTCAATTTTCCTCAGAAGAGACACATTAAATCAATATCACAGTACAATGGTATATAGTGTAGTGCAATATTATCAAATGGGACTGTGTCAGTGTCCAATAGACTCAAACATAAAATATTTTAAAATTTTCTAAAAGTTAAAATAGTGATAGTTAATATTTCCATAGTCCTAGTTAAAGACTATTAGCTATGTTCATTAAATACTCAATTTTTACATAGAATCACACAGGTTTATCAAATTAGGGGAATCATGTGTAACATGATCACTCCTATTTTAATTTTAGATATGCATAGGCATATATTAATATGGCTCAATCTATAATTCATATACATAGATATCAGAATTGGGGATATGTGCATGGAATATTGTTCTCATTTGATTAATTTATCACTATTTTTCTTAGATTGAATGACAACTCCATGTTGTTATCCATTTTGTATATTGAAAATACCATATGTACCATATTTACACTAGTTATGCACCAATATCACACCATATTGATGCTTTATTCCATTTCTAATGGTTGGCATTATCAAGTGACCCAGAGACATATTTAATTTTTAGAGTTTTTGTGTTGCTTGGAGCCATATTACACATTTTTAGTTACATCACACAATTTTAGCTTCATATGCATCTACTACACATTGGTATGCAATGATGGAATCACAACCCACTTGAGTTCTTCATAAACCTTACATGAGAGGGTTGGACAAATCATTAGTCTAATATAAGTTATTAAAAAAATATTATCCAACAAGTAGGGGTGGAAAACAATGGATTCAAGTCTATCTTGAGTTCTTAAGCCACCCACACATGTGGATTGGGCAAGACATCATCCTAGTCCAAGTTATTAACCATTTTAATTACAATATACACACATAGAGGATGTCACCAATATTTTGCATTGGTTCACATACCTAGTGATGTGTATTCATTTATTTCCTCTCCCACATCTCTTTACTGAATTTTGTCTTTACTTTTGATATTTCTAAAGGACTAATTCATACATGTTTCATTTTTAAGACACATAATGGACTATATATATATTCAAGAATGATCATAGAACAAATAAAGGAACTTAGACTATAATGGGTCACTCAAGTGATGGTTGATGACATATTAGAGCCAACTAATCATTTTTTTTAAAAATGTATCTTATACCCCTACTATTAATTGATTAGTTGATCAAGGAATCAATAGATGTGAAAGAGTGCACTAATTTTTTATTTTGAAATATCTAAGTCCTAGTTCAAAAATAAATTGATTGAATATATAGTAATAGAACTCAAAATATGTTGGATTTTCTCAAAATTAGTAACAAAAAAATAAACACATGTTACTTATCCATATAACAGTAAGGTATACACAAATATTCATTGGTTGAGTAAAGTTACAAGTGGTGGAAATGATTTAGAGGAACCTAATAAGATTAAAATTTTAGAACATAATTGTTCAAATAAACCTAATAATAGACCTTGAAATCTTATTATCAAGATTCCTTCAATTCATTATTTCATTTTTTTAGGAGGTCCATTACTTTAAAGATTTGGTCCTTTAATGATTGAAAACATTAGACACCGATATATTTATTCCTAATTATATTTCTCACAAACACTTGTTTTATCTTTTATTGCTCTTATATAAACACTCATGTGTCTTCTATTAATCCAATAAAATTTCATATTACATCTTATATTTCACCTCCAAAACCTCCACCATATCCACCCCATATTTCACCTTAACCTCTTCTTCCTTAACCAACTTTGAAGCAACTTATTTTTCATGAAACCCTATTAGTGCTTCTCAACAATCTCTCTCTCTCTCTCTCTCTCTCTCTCTCTCTCTCTCTCTCTCTCTCTCTCTCTCTCTCTCTCTCTCTCTCTCTCTCTCTCTCTCTCTCTCTCTCTCTCTCTCTCTCTCTCTCTCTCTCTCTCTCTCTCTCTCTCTCTCTCTCACGGATTAATAAAAGCAAGTTGATGTTTCTTTAGGTAGTCCATCATTTTCTTGGGAACATAAAATTTTAAAAAAAGGAACAAAAATTAATGTAAATCATGTTGTATTTGATTTTGATGTGGCATTTAATCTTTTGTAAATTCCACCACTTAAAAAGGAATAAAACTACCTTGATATTGATATTAGATCCTTCATGTGATTTTTTTTTAATATTTATAATCCTATAAATGATAATAATGAATAAAATATTATCCTAATATACTATAATATGATAATAATACCCATTATATAATCCACTCACAAAAGAGGTATTCACAATTTTTAAATGTCTATAATGAAATTAGTTGAAGGAATAGAATTTGAGAAACAAATTGAAGAAAAAATTTAAGATAAGGTGCATGCACTTAAAACACATATAAAAACATAAATGAGTTAAAATAGTATTCTTGTGTATTCTCTCTTATATTCCATTCCAATTGATGACACTGAAAAGAATGTTGAAAACATTCATAAATAGAATAATCATTGAAGATTCATGAGAGATTGGGTTGAACAACTCATATTTATAGACTCAAATTCATTTATGAGGTGAGAAAAGCATATGGAATTATAAGAGAAGATCAAACTAAAATCTAAGAGGAAATGAAAAAACTATCAAAAGAAAGTGCATTAAGTAGAAGATTTTTTGGGCAATAACTATGTGCGAGATATTTGTTTGATTTATTTATAAAAAAATGAAAATTTTCCTAATGATGAATCATAGATGGTTATTTGAAACACATCAATAAAATATATTTCACATAGTTATTACCCATAAATTAACCAGGTAATTGTAAAAATTTGGGGACTAAAGGAATATTAAATGGACTTTTTCTTCTTCTAAAATATGATAAATCTACACATATATAGATTATTTGAGATGGATACACTTAAAATTTGAGGATGATATAAGAAAATGAATTATATAATTTAGAGTCAAGTTTCTAAACTACTATTTAACAAAATGGTCAAGTATAAGTGGGTAAAACATCTAAAATTCAAAGAGGAACATATACTTTTATAAAAAAACATAATAGATAGTTGGTCATGTGACTCTTCATTATTTAAAAAAAAATAGTTTTTTTTTAATGCTTATAGAATTAGACTATTTTATGACCATATAATTTCTTTTTATTTTAGATCAATGGAAAAAATAAATACATAAACATATTGTTTAACCCTAAATTGGATAAGGATCCTTACTTGGGTAAACAAGGTTAAGAATATAGAAATGATAATACACAAGGGGGATGATCAGATCTACAATAGGCTTATTGGGTGATAAACTCAGATATAAACATACACTAAATTTATTAAAATGAGATAAGGTAAAAAAAGTACAGCTCTGCTAGATACGAAAATGGCAAAGAATAAATGTACTTGTCTTATTCTTATGCTAATATAGCTATAGATCTAGAACATGCAAGAAGTAGACTAGAAGAAAATTCTAGAATAGTCATCAAATTATTGATTAAGTACTTTTAGAGTCTAAAAAAATAACATCATTCTGGGATGGTTGTGTTGATTATATTGTCTAAACTCTACGCAAATGTCCTATACAAAATAATATATAAAAAGGATGAGACCACCTAGATGATTTTGGGTTTGACTTTGCCTTTGCTCTAGTGCATTCAATTTTGGGTCTTGGACTTTCACTTTTCATTAATTTTCAAAACCCCAATTTTCCATCTTCATAGTGAATTTAGGGAAAAATGGGTTAGTGTGCACATGGTTTTGAACTAACCCTAAAAACCCCACTATTAATTAATGCTTCCTACATAGCCAATACTCAGAATAGGGCCTCAAATTGATGTAGTTTTCCCTACACATTGATTTGTGTGTGAATCATACAATACTTGAAAAAAAATTACAAAAATGACCTAGCTTGTAACTTAAAAAATTAGGATATTAGGTTACTCATCTAGTAATTCAAACCTATGTATATGTTGTCCATATGAATGATATGAAAATAGGAGAAAATAGGGAAGTTTTTCTTTATTAAGTGCTACGTTGAATGTTTTTGATAGGTTACATTAGTCTATTCTAGGTTTTGTGGGTAATAAATGAATGAGAGTTGTTCTTATATTTATATCAATCCATTTGGAGAATTAACTCACATTAAATCACTTAGGCTAACTATTATGATACATTTTATTTGTAAATTAGTTGAGTTTAGAGAACTGGACACTTGCATCAAAGGAGGGCACTAGTGTTGATGTAGGTGTATGTCTTAGATGCTAGTGTCCAAGGAGTAAGAAAGTAGGTACAGACTTAGAACTTGTATATGTGGAAGATAAGCAAGTTTTAAAAATTCTTGATAAGATATGAGGTCTAGATCATCAAAATAAGACTAATCAGACTAAAATATACACCAAGGGGTATAATATAAAGTAAATGTGATACTTTTGAAAGTAGGAAAGGTTAATAATTGAGAGGAATTCATCCAAGGTCTAAGTTTTCTAAGTGTACAAGACTGAGGTGATAGATAATCCATAAATAGTGTCTAAATTACCCCACCCCCTTAATCTATTAATGAATTAATAGTTTAAAGGAAAGTAATATGTATTGAGATGTGTATAAAACACCTAGTCTTTGTGTGAAGCCAACTTGACTATTTCACTAGTGACTAACCTAAAACCAAGAGTATATTACAATACATATTTAGTGTATATAATCTAGAATTGAAATTATTTTAAAATATTGAAATTGAAAGTGTGAGGTTAAGGAGTACACCTATGTATCAATTTAATTGTCTTGCCTATTGGCAAGCTGATTTAAAAGATGTATTATTATAAATCTCCAAAAGCGAGTTGCTACTCAACAATTGAGATTATTTAAACCATAAAACCCAATCATACTTGTGACTTGGTAAAGGTGAGTGAAAAAAGTCAGGTTGTATAGCCAACTTGGTAAGGATGTATGATACAATCAAGTCCAACCTAAAAACATGTCAATATTGAGTGATTTAATCACCTCAACCTACCAAAAATGTGCCAAATACTTCAGTATATTGTCTCAATATAGTCCATTGAATTACATCCTAGGTATCGATGCATAAAATTCCATCCTAGTGGGTTACAATAATACATGAGAGTGTTTTTAAATCTTAAATTGATTTGGATATTGTAATATTAGGTTCACATTGCATATCATATTCACCTTATATATGTCTAATGTTGAAACTATGTATAACAATGGTAGCATTTTATATAATTCTACCACAACTATGAATATGAATATGGATCATATAATTGTGTTCTTTGGCCAATTCATAAACTATGTAAATATGGAGAACATGCTTCCCAAGCATGCCCCCACTATATATAGAGAAATATAAAAATTAGAATAAGTACCAATGTTGAGGACACATTTCTAAAACATGCCCCCACTAAATATTGGTGTGTTGAATATTGAATAAGTGTGGAGAACATGCTTGCAAATCATTCAACACATTAAATCTTAAAGACATGAATGTGTGGAAAGAATTCCTATATGATAATTCCCCACTAAATATGAAAACTAATATAGGTACCAAATACTAAATAAGTGTGGAGAACATGTTTCCAAAGCATGCCCCCACTAAATTTTAAAAAATTCCAACTATGAATAACATGCATCTATGGCATGCCCTCACTAATATGCCCCCACTAATGTGGAATATAGAAGGAACACGTATAGGTAAATGTATCACTGAAGCACATAGAACAATGTGATTTCTTTAAGGCCTAAGATGCATGATAAAGATCATGGAAATGTATAGATACTGACAACACAAGATCAACAAGTAAATAAATCACACATAAAAGAGAACTCAAAATCAACTCACAAGGAAATGGTTCAAGGATACTACAAACAAGGGTCATGTTCAATTTCCACACAATTAAAGGGACATGGTCTAGTCAAATATCCATAAAAGTAAGGATTACATATTCAAATGTCTATACAACAATCAATTATATGTTCAAATGTTAATGAAAAAACATAGGCATAAAGGCCACAAATAAAGTATCATATTCAAATGCTCTAACAAGAAAGACAATATCAAGGCAAGACACTCAAAGAAGTGCATAAAGGAAAACATAATAAACCAATGTAAACATATCATAGTAGCCTATGGATCTAATGTGTTAGCAAAAAATGTCAAGTGCATAGCATATAAAGTACCCTATGTAAGATATAATCATGTATAAATGCATGTATAATTACATATATGAGGTCAAATCATGATAATGTAGAGTGAACATATACTGATGTAACCTAGAAGTATCATTATCATAGAGGTGGATGACCCCAATGTCCATATGACATGAGTCGAGGAAAGGCCCAACATACAAAATAAAGAATGGATCATATATCTATATATGGTTGCATCACTTTATAATAGAATCATGACACACATGTGTATATATGAGTAAATGATATGCCATCCATTAACATGAACCTAACACATATATGCCAAAGAGTCAATAGAACATGTTTTGTGATAAAACTATTTTTGAATTTTTGAGATATTTTTGGTACTTTTAGAATATGAAAGGGAAATACTACACTATGATCTCATAAATAAAGTGATCATAGATATCTCTTCACTATGAATATATTGTAATAATATGGTGATGTTATCGAGGATCATGTATATGTGTAATATATGTCACTGTAGTGTTTGTAATGCTCTACATATGTAAAATAGTATTTGTTAGTCTTAGATAAATAGTAGGAATAATAGGAGTAAGTGTTTGTGGAACCCATCATTGAGAGATTTTTTTGATTCTTTATAATAGTAGTAATAGAAACTTTTTTTGTGTTTTAAATATCTTAACATGGTCCATAGTAGATAAAAATTCTATGGAATCCACTATGTGTCTCTAATGTAATGGTCTCTCAAGTAATAGCTACCTAGTAAAGGGGATTTCCCATTGCTTACTATTTTGTGATAGATTAACCATAGTAGGTTTTAGATTTATCTATTTGGGTATAGCTATCTCTTGTTCAAGAGGATGCTCATATCATATTATAGAAACTATAATTACCTGATTGATATGAATGTATTGAACACACCCACACACTTTAGAAGGTACTAATTAAAATGTATGGATTCAAGCCTTCCAAATAAAATATAAAATATGCTCATGGAAGGTATAACTAAAAATATAGTAACTACTAGTGTAGGATTTTATTTTTCCCTATTTTTTAATTAGGGAAATTGTATTTCTTTTGCTTACATGGAGTTTTCCTACATTTGTGGGATAGGCTAGCTTATGTGGAGATGTGTGTCATAGATGTGTCATATGTGCCATAAGAATGTCATAAGTAACTCCCTTGATGAGAGTTACTTTTCTATTCTTAGCACCTTGTCACCACCTTTCATGGAGGAGTTACAGTCCATTCTTGGGGTGCCTTGGCCACCTTTTGTGGAGGAGTTACTTACGTGCTCTCCTATATGTATTCTTCACTTTGGCCATCTCATGTTAATCAGATTTTGGTTTTCTCTATTTTGTCTTGTGTAATTTAGCTTCTTGTATAATTTAAAATTGCTTTAGCATCTATGTGGTGTGCACTTGCTTCATCTCATGTGATCACGTCTCCATTGCATTCGCATTATTTGGATTCTAGCAACAACTTTGATATGGTTTTAGATCCACTCTGGTAATCATGTGTCTAGTTATGCTATTCTAAAATTCTTACTTTGCTTTTTTAGTAGTTTTTTTAACTCTGTTGTTTTGGTAGAGTTTTTTGAAAACTCATGCAAATCCATATGGAAACTTGTTCAAAAAATTACTTCTGAGTTATAATTTTCCAAGACATCTTATTTAGATCTGTTGTGGCTTCAGCAAGCCAGTAGAATTCTTTTTTTGGTCACTCTACAGGAAAAAGATAGATCTCTGCAATCTAGTTCTTCTTCTTGGATGTTGGAGGGGCTGACTTTGTTATAAGATAATAGGCACCATTGTTTTGTGCATGGAGGAGCAACATTAGCCACACCATCTAAACTACGCATTTTTTCTTTGCTGAGCTTAGTCCTTTTGGTTTCCTTGCTATCTGCCTTGTCTGCACCAAGCTTCTACACTCCATGTAGTCAGTCCAAGTGAAACACTCAACAATATCCATGCCAAGCTATTGCACAACCATGCCAAGTTCTTGCAATGCCTTCAGCAACAAGAAGGTGCCATCAAGCCATACGGCATCCAACGTGCAGGTCTGTAGTTTTTTTTTTCCAAGTAAATTCAAAACTATGCCCTTTTTTGGGGCACCACTGCCTGCTTTCTTTCTGTTGTCTAAAAACTTGATGTGTGCCCTTATTTTTTGTGATAATATTCTGCCACATCTACTATTCATTTTTTTTTCCAGTAATTTTCTTTAAAATGGTGCTCCTTGTTTTGGTTTCCAACACCCTTGTGGTGGTCCCTCTCTCTCTCTCTCTCTCTCTTGCTGTTTGATTGATAATTCTGCTATTGTCCAATATTTTTTCTAATATTCATAAGTCAGTAATTTGATTTTTTGAATTAAAGACAAATTGGAAATTAGCATTAAAAAAAAATAGTTTAGAGGTTTTAAAAAAACTTGTATCTTCAACCTATGAAGATGAAGGGTGAGGCCCGGGTTGGAAGAAGGCCAATTCTCCCTCACACAAACCCCCTTTGCATTCCTCATTCTGTGCCAAATCCAATGAGTGGTTGGAAGGCCACTTTCTCTCTCAAAATAGGCATTTTTAAAATGTTTTAGTGCTTTTTTTTGCAAAAACACTAGCTTATGGGAAAATTGAACCTTTAATATCTTGCAAACGGTAGCTCAGATTTAGGTGCCATTTTTTTCAAAAGTGATTGTAATTCAATTCTCCATAGTGTAGGATTGTTATTTGTCAAAATTCACTAGTTTATAAAGTGCCTAAAATTTAGGTCTCCCAGGATGCATTTTTGGCTGAGTCCGACATCCTATTTGCTTAAGTCTTGCACTGATTTCTCTAAGATGCATTCTCAGCTGAGCCTGATGTCTTTTGAGAATAAACTTGCATATTTTGGGGGGGCCTCAACATTTCAAGGGGGTGTGATTGCTTTTCACAACTTGCTAATCTTTGCTTTCATTCTCCTTTCTACATAATTTCATAGCTTACAGTTAACACAACTTCACCTAAATTTAGCTTAAAATAGATTATTTTCAAATTAAACCCCTAATGCCCTTCAACTATCATGAATGGAAGGTTAAAATTTCAATCATTATTAGAATTAAAGGGTTGTATAAGTTCACCATGGGTACTGAAGTAGAACCCAACACTGATGCTGAAAATGTCAAGTGGTACAACTGTAGTGATGAAGCCTATGGATTAATGAGATTGTCTATGTCTCCAGAACTTCTCTTCTATTTAGAAACATTCAAGACTCCCAAAGACATATGGGACACCTTAGAACTCTTATTTGGGAAGCTTGATGAGATGAGAGGACATGAGCTTGAAAATGAACTCATAAGTCTAAGTCCTAGCAACTTTGACACCCTATATGACTTCTTCACTAAGTTTAAGGCCCTTAGATTGCAATTGAAAGAATGTGGGATAGAGAAGAAAGATGATAAACTCATCCTTTCTATTCTCACAAAGTTAGGTCCAAGTTATTCAGTCTTTGTCTCCACTTTCCATGCCACAAAAAGTGCCCTTGGCACTACATGGAAAATGCCTTCTTTGGATTCATTCATTGTCGACTTGACTAGGGAGCAAGATAAGATAATTAAAATAGGCACAATGAAGTCTACTCAACCCCAAGATTTGATAGCTCGAAATGGTAAGGATAAGACTTCAACAAAGGAAAAGAAGAAAAAGAACAAGGACCAGGGGAAGAAGAAAAAATACAACAATCCTACCAAAAACAACAATGAGTCTTCATCCTCCAATGCTAAACCTATGAAGGAGAAGGTTAAGTGTGCCTATTGTAAAAGGATAGGGCATGATGAACACAAATGCATGAAGAAACAAATAGATCACACAACTCATCTTCTAGAGAAGAACAACATAGGTGTTCTTGAGTCCATCAAGTAAAATTCATCTACCCAAGATTCTACCAAGGTAAAAGGCAAGGGTAAGGAGAAAGAAAAGGGAAAGGCCCTTGTATCTACTATAGGTTCTACATCATCATGGGTCATTAATTCAAGTGCTTCTCACCACATGGGCTCTTCACTAGTTGAGTTTTCATCTTTAGAGCCTTTTAGCATGACTTCAATTAGTTTGGGTGATGACACATCAATTTTTGTTGTAGGGAGAGGGTCAGTTGAAATGGAGGGAGGAACATTCAATAATGTTCTAAGTGTTCCTTCTCTTTCAACCAATCTCCTATCAGTGTACCAAATCACTCACATTGGTCAGGGCATGAGACTTGAGTTTTCACTAGATTCAGTGGCTATTAGGGAGTTGCATAGTGATATTATAGTGGTAGTGGGTAGGGCAGATCACCAAGCAAGGTTATACACCTTCTCAAATTTTTCACCAAATTCTTCTCCAATATCATTGTTGACTCATTCAAATGAAGTTAACAAATTATGGCATGAGCGGTTTGGCCACCTTAACTACCGCTATCTCGAGTAACTTTTCAAACATGACATGGTCATTAGCTTTCCTCATGTCCAATTCTCAAAAGGAATTTGCGAGGGGTACTCCCTTGGGAATCATCCTAAAGCAAAATTTGACAAAGGAAAAGCTTGGAGGGCTTCACAACCTTTGGAGTTAGTCCACAGTGATGTATTAGGACCCTTTCCCAAACCATCTTTCACAAGGGCTAAGTACATCCTCACTTTCATTGATGATTTTTCTAGGTAACCTTGGATATATTTTCTCAAAAAAAAGTCTGAAGTGTTTGAAAATTTTCTAGACTTCATGGCTCTTGTTGAAAAATAGAGTGAGAAATCCATCAAGGTTATTCGAATTGATAATGGACGAGAGTATGTCAACGTCAGGTTTGAGCAGTTTTACACCACATAGGGGACTGATTTGTAGCACACAATCACTTACAGTCCTTCATAGAATGGGGTTTTAGAATGCAAAAATAGGTTCTTGAAAGAGATGGGTAGTTGTATGATTCACTCCAAATCCTTAGCACCATAGTACTGGGCCGAAGCCATCATTGTGCTTGCTACATTCAAAATAGGGTTCCTCACAAAGCTTTGAAAGGGATAATAGCTTTTGAAACTTGGCATAAAAGGAAACCTGATGTTGAGCACGTTAGGGTTTTCAAATCCCCAGCCATGGCCCACATTCTAAAGAAGAAATGCAAATATATGGAATGTCAGTCCAATCCTTGCATCTTTGTAAGATATCCAGATGGTATTAAGGGATATTGCCTTCTAGATCCAGTCACTCATGAGTTGTTCATCGAGAGAAGTGTATATTTTTAGGAGAGTCTTAGAGACTCAACACTTGACACTTATTCTACCTCATCAGATCTACTTCTTCATGATGATTCCTCATCAGATTCAGATCAGTCATAGAAGGTTCTTGAGCCAGAGACATCTTCTTCTTCGAGTTCAGATAGTGAGGATAGTGATGCAGTGTCATCCACCTCTAGTCAGTCAGAGGATGAGGAGTTAGCACCTAACTCACCCACTTTCAGGCCACTTTGGGCTAGACAGACACTTGAGAGTGCTAACACTTGGGTAGGAGATCCCACAGATGACAAACTTACTAGGGGGATTTTCAGAGAGATCTACATGCCTTCTTTGCTTTAGTTTCAGATCCATAGAATTTTTGAGAGGAATTTGGGGTACCTGAGTGGGATAGTGCTATGGAAGAAGAATATTCTTCCTTAATCAAAAATCACACTTGGGATTTGACTTCACTTCCTAAGGGAAGAAAGATGGTTTGATGTAGGTGGATATATCAAACCAAGTTTGTAGCAGATGGGTCGGTTGATAATTACAAGACACAATTGGTCGCCAAGGGTTTCTCACAGGTGGCAGGCATTAACTACTCAGAGACCTTTTCACCCATTGAATAGATGACTTCTATTTGACTCACCTTGGATATTATCATAGCACATGGTTGGGATGTGCATCAGATGGATGTGAAGAGTTCCTTTCTTCACAAAGACCTAGAGGAGGAGATCTACATGGAGAAGCCACTCAAACTTTTTCAAGATTCTTCCTTAGTATGCAGACTTAGGAAATCTATCTATGGCTCAAATAGGCCCCTCAGGCTTGGTATGCTAAGATGGATTCCTTCCTTCTCATATTAGGATTCACTAGGTGCCATTCTGACCCCAATGTCTGCTTCTTGCAGCAGGATGATTAGCTCCTAATTTTGGTTCAATATGTTGATGAACTTTTGATCACTAGGATTTCTTCATCAACTATTACAGTAGTGAAGGCATCTCTCCAAGATATATTTGACATGATAAACTTGGGTTTGTTGCACTACTTCCTTGGCATCAAGATCTCACAATCAAATTTAGGGATTTCTCTTACACAACCTAAGTATGCTCTTGACTTATTGGCTCAGTTTCACATGGCTGATTGCAAGCCATCTCTGACTCTCTTTCTATCAGGAGTCAAGCTTGAGGCTGAATGTTCTTCACCATTGGTTGATGGCACTCAGTATCAACAACTTGTTGGTAGTCTCATCTACTTGACTCACACTAGGCCTGACATATCATATACAGTGGGACTTGTCTCCAGATTCATGCAAGAACCTCATGAGCTGCATTGGAAAGCAGCTAAGAGAATATTGCATTGCATATAGGGTTCACATAGATATAGGATTCATTACATATTTGGCATAGAGGTTGACTTGGTTGGATATACAAATTTAGACTGGGCTGGTGATTCACAAACTCATAAGTCCACTTCTGGTTATAGTTTCTCTCTAGGTTCTGGTCCTATCAATTAGTCTAATAAGAAGTAGAATGTTATTACTATATCATCCATAGAGGTAGAGTATAGGGGAGTTATTAATGCAGTTATTGAGGCTATTTGGCTTTAGGGGATTCTTTTTGAGTTTAGCATTCCTATCAGGTAGCCCACCATCATTTATTGTGACAACTAGAGTATTATTCAGATTTGTAGGAATCCAATTCAGCACTAGCGAACCAAGCACATAAAGATTCACATGCATTTCATTCAAGAGCTTATTCATAGTCAGGTCATTGACTTGATATTTTGCCAGTCTTTAGATCAAGTTACAGACATTTTCACCAAACCTTTCACCGAGAGCAAGTTCATTCATCTATGAGCTCTTCTTGGGGTGCGGTCCACATCTATAGCAACATCATCTACAGGGGGCCTTCTAGCCTCCTCTTTTCTTTTATGTCTCTTTTTTTTTTCTTTGGGGGGGGGTTTCCTACTAGTTTTCTCTTTTTCTCTATCTTATGGGAGATTGAATTTGTACATGGGTATCTCATCAGGCCTAGTTACTGAGACCCATTTTATATTTCCACACTACCCACCTAAGCTATGCTTATGGGGGTATTAGTGTAGGTTTTTATTTTTCCCTTTTTTTAATTAGGGAAATTGTATGTCTTGTGCTTATATGGAGTTTTCCTACATTTATGGGTAGGATAGATTATGTGGAGATGTGTGTCATAGATGTGTCATAGGTGTCATAAGTAACTCCCTTGATGGGAGTTACTTCTCTATTCTTATCACCTTGTCAGCACCTTTCATGTAGGAGTTACAGTCTACTCTTGGGGTGCCTTGGCCACCTTTTTTGGAGGAGTTACGTGCTCTCCTATATGTATTATTCACTTTGGCCATCTCATATTAATCATATTTTGGTTTTCTCCATTTTGTCTTGTGCAAGTTATCTTCTTGTATAATTTCAAATTGCTTTAGCATCTATGTGGTGTGCACTTGCTTCATCTCATGTGATCACGTATCCATCGCATTCGTATTATCTAGATTTTGGAAAAAAATTTGATAGTAACCACATGTGCATTAATGACCTATAAAGTTAGGTCAATCTCACCAATAACCTTCTATGAGGTCCCATCAAATGCTCTAACTAATCTAGTAGAAGGATGCAAATCATGATGAGTATTTTGAAATAAGATTGAAAACTATGTTAATATATTTGTTAATGGATAAATTTAATAACAAACAATAATAAAACACATTTTAATCCTATTACATCAATTGGGAAAGGTCAACTAAATTAAGAAACTAATAAGAAGCATAATAAATATGATTATACCTTCCCAAAGTGAATTCTCTTCATGGACAATCCACAAGTGTGATTTTACCTAGCTAAGGAGCTCAAGATCTTTGGAAATATTTCAAGTGCCTACAAAATCTCCTCATACACCATTTATATTGGTTTGTGTGAGTGAAAATGAAATAAATGGTTGATTACAATACATTATGCATTATATCTTTGCACTAGAAAGCTTATTATTTGTCTATGGTGTCTTTTGCATTTATAGGCTAATAAAATCAATTATGGCCCTTGGATCAAGAATGAGATGAATGGTCACAAATTATTTCAATTTTAGAGGTATAAGTAATTAATATTTTAGAAAGAGGAGCATTAATAAGGCATGACTATCCTTAGTTTAGATATTTATTTCCATAAATGTTTGGTGCATAACACCCTTTTGATGATGTCATCAGTGATGTAATGACCCTTATATTTGAATTTTCATTTCACAAAATTAGATCTATACTAATTTATCAAGGATTTTTCACTTAAGAATTTGGTTTTATTTGCTTATCTAATGAGCCTAATCAGGGTTTTTATGATTCTTAGAATTTGATAAGTTTCCTTGGACTATTGGTTTAAAATGTCAATTTCCTAGGTCACAATTTTAATGGAGATGAATTAGAAGAGGGTGATGACTAAATACATGTTAATGCCTTAATTATGGACATGTTGATGTGAATAAAAATTTTCATGTGACATATGCAAATGAATTAGACCATGTTGATGTTTTGGTCTAATTTGTGTGTTATTGTAGGGAGTCGTTCCCACTTGTAACTTTGACATGACAATGGTGAAAATTAGATGTTTACAATTTGACCTTGTTTGAAAGGATATGGCAAGAAATTCAAGTGATATAACAAATTTTCAAATACTAAAGAGGTCTCTTGAAATGATCACAATAAAAATAAATGATTTTGTTTCTACATTTGTTAAATCTTGTTTAATTTACTAAAAATACGTCCACAAGAAAGTCCCAAAAAATGTTTGGGAATGACCATGATGCCCCTCAAGGGAGTGGCTAAAAAATAGGTTTTATGTACAATCCCTTTAAAAGAATAAAATGGACAAGAATAAAAGTGAAATTAACTAATGTATGAGATTAATCCATATAAGCTAATGATTGCACACCTCGATTTAAAATGATGAATATTAATAAAATTACAATGGCCCCAAGGTGGGGGGAAGTGGGAAAGATGCTTCAAAAAATAAGTGGCAGACTTTGACATATCATAAAGAGTGTAAAAGGTGTGGGATTAGGTCATGATCAATACCAAAACAAGTTGCACACTTTGATTTTCCAAAATAAGGTGAATGTTGTAGATCTTAGAATTATAATAAAGACAAATTGATCGACTAATGATTTTCCCCAGCAAGGAAAATTTGATATTTGATTTAAATGATGTGCCCTAGTAGGATGATTTTTATCATTGATCACTCTAATTAATTTTATTGGTTGATTTTCCCTTATAATTGAAGGCTATAACATGTTACATATATTAAATATGATATGAATTATGGAAACGTAAGTGCAATGGTAAAATGATTTTTCAAAGAATGAAGAAGCCACAAAAACTAGGTATAGGAGAATGATCAAAGGTAATGAAAGAGATAATTGGAAGAATGCAATAATGATTAAATAATAATGAAATTGGATTATGTTGGCTAAGTTGATCTGAAAAAATAAACATAACTAAACTTTTCCTACAGAGGCTAAATATACCTTAGACCAATGTAGTCCACCAAATATGGGAGAAAATGGATAATGAAAATGATCATAAAAAGATTAAAATTTATTTAAAACTAAAAATCTAGATTGGGTTTATCTAGGGTTAAAGGGGTATATAGAAATGAAATGGCACAAAGTTGATAATTAATTCTATAACAAACCAATTATATGTTAAACTCAGATTTAAGCATACATTGAATTTATTATGGTGAGGTAGTATACTCCTTTATTAATTTAGACCTATATATATGTTATACCTATAATTGGTATGGAAATATGGAAGCTTTGATCAATTGAATTCTTGATAGATTGACTTTTATAAATTGCCTTAGTCTTTTTGGTCTTTTGCTAGGTGTAATTAGGTGACGAATGAATGAGGGTTGATTTTTTATTTATATAAATCCCATTGGATTGATATATTTCATTAACTCACTTTTGTTGACCATTATGATATATTTCATTTGTAAATAGGATGAATTTAGGGAACTTGACACTTATGTCAAAATAGGATAGTAATGTTGATGTTATTTTCTATCTCGGATGTTAGTGTCCAAGGAGAAAGAGAGTAGATACATGTTCAAAACTTGTAGATATGAAAGATAAGTACATTTTAAGCATTATAGGAAAGATATGAGACCTGGGTCATTAACATAATACTATTTAGAATAATAAATATAGGACAAGCGGAACAAAAATAGAGTAGATACAAGACTTACAAAAGAGAGAAAAGGTAAAAAAAACTAAGATGAACAACCAAGGTCTAATTTTCCCAAGTGTACAAGACTGAGGTGATATATAATCATAAAATATCATCTATATTTCCCCTCATTTAATTTATTAATTAAATTTCTTGTTTTAATGAAAGGAATGTGTACTTGGGTGTGTGTGTACACCTTGTCTTATGTGTGCCCAACTTTAGTGATTTTTTTGTGGCTAACCTAAAATCAAGAGCAAATTACATTATAAAAAAAACACATATAATCTAAGTTGAAATTACTTAAAATAGATTGAAATTAAAATATAAAGGTTTAGGAGTACACTTGTGTGTCGATGTAACTACCTTTCCTATTGTCAAGTTATTTTGAAAAATATGTATCATTGTATGGATCTAAAACTAATATTAGGAAAAATATAGATAAATATTTAAATTTCATATATCCAATGAAATAGAGAGATATAAAGAGAGATATTGGAAGGCATATGTCCCCAAATATAGAGAAAAAGTGATTTCCACCTAGTAGTTAAGATTAACTCAACCATACAACCTAATGATTCTTATAACCAGGTGAGTTTGGATGATTAAGTCCAACTTAAAATTTTTGAAATATTGAGTGATTTTATCACCTCAATCATACCAAAATGTGAACCAATTATTGTAGTAAATTGCCTCAATAAAGTTTGTAAAAGTCCATGGGGTATCAGTACAAAAACCCTGTGATATGAAAACAGTCCATAAAAGAGTTTTGGAATCTAAATTGATTTGGATTTTTAAATATTAAGCACATGTTTCATGTCATATACACCTTAGATATGTCTCATGTTGAAACTATGTATAAAAATAGTACCAATATATATAATTCTACCACAACTGTGAATATAAATCATATGACTATGTATTTTGGCCAATTCAGATAATTGTGTAAGTGTAGAAGACATGCTTCAAAAACATGGCCCCATTATATATGGAGAAATACAAAAGTTGATAAATGTACCATTGTCAGGGGCATGTTTCTAAAACATACCCCCACTATAATCTAGAGATGTTGAATATCAAATGGGTGTAGAAAACATGCATTTAAATCAAGCCCCTAAAAAATCTAAGAATGGGTATAAGTATCATTTACTGAATGAATGTGGAGAACATGATTCAAAATCAATCCCACATTGAATTTGAGAACTATGAATGTGTGGAATCCATGCCCATATGACATGCACCCATAGAATCTGAAAACTAATATAAGTACCATATACTTAATGAGTGTGGAGAACATGCTTTTAAAGTATGCCCCCACTAAATCTAGAAATTATGCCAAGGGTGGAGAACATGTCTTTATTACATTCCCCCACTACTTTGATGTTAGTCAAAAATAGGAATTGGTAGTTACCTCACCTCATATGGATAAGAAAACTATATGATCTATAAATGTAACCATGTATCATATAGAAAGGAACATGTGTAGGTAAATGTATCATTGAATCACATAAAAACAATTTGATTGTATGTAGGCTTAATATACATGATAAATATCATGGAAAACTCTAGATGATAATAATGAAATATCAACAATAAAATCAAGTACACACACAAGAATACTTGAAAGTGATTTAAAAGACAATGGTCCAAGGAGACCACAAATAAGGTGCATGTTCAAATGATACATAATTTAAGGGACAAGAATTAATCAAATTTTCATAAAAGCAAGAATGAAATATTAAAATTTACATACCAAAAATAATGACATGTGAAATTTTTTATGAAATCATACATAGGAACCATTATCACAAGCAAAGGGGCATAATCAAATGCTCGAGTAAAGAATACAATAACAAGGCAAGACACTCAAGGAAAAGCATAAAGTAAATCCTAAGAAACCAATGTAAACACATCATATCAGCATGTGGATCCAATGTGTTAGGAAAAAATTTCAAGTGTGTAGTATATCAAGAATGATGTGTAAGATATAATCATGGATAATAGGCATGTGCATGTACATGTATAATGTCAAACATGATAATGTAGAGTGATCATCTAATCATAAAACCTATGTGCATCAATATAAAATAAGTGAATGTCCCCAATGTCCATATGACATGACTAAAGGGAAAGCCCAACATCTGAAAGAGGTATGTATCATGTGTCTATGTATGCATGTGTTATGCTTAATTAGAATTATGACACATATGTATATGTATGATTAATAGAGTATGTCATCTATCTACATGGAACTAACATATAGAAGACAAGTAGCCAATAGAACATGTAAGTTTTGATTTTTGTTTGGATTTTTGAATGTTTTCTTTAATTTTTTTGGTGTTTTTGAAAGTTTTGGAGTGTAAATATCATCCTATGATCCATCCAATGGATGGTCATAGATATTTCCCCACTATTAATCTTGCAACCTTAACTTGGATATTTTACATTAATTGCATCATGATCAGATAGGTTGAAAATGTACATAACATATTTTTCCTCACATTTTTCATGTTTAATATAATAATTAATGTTATCATTTGATATATGTATTAATTTGCCTTTGTGAGAAAATGAAATACCTTAATGATTTGGATCAACTTTTGCTTACATTTGGTATAGCCAAAGAGTTTCTAATGTAAGTACATATGGAGTTGTGTTAGGCATAACCCAAACTCATGTTTGAATTAATCTAATACCACAATAAATTGGTATTATTATGTTTCCCAAAGAGTATTTCCAGGTGACCTTATTTTTCAAGTCTTGTAGTCCAAAACCTAGATGCAGAAAATGCTTTATATTGCACATGGTTTATGTTTGTGTAGGATCAATATGGTTGTGCCAAAAATAAGCACCTCCCATGTATAACGTAATTGTTAAATCTTGTTGGTGTGGATTCTTTCTAATTTATTATGAACCTAATTTATTTGGAGGATCCTCAAATGTAAGATTTTGGTCATTGATAAGATCTTATATCTTATGCTTTGAAGTAGATTAATGGTTCATAGAATGCCTAAGTCCCTAATGATAATCATAATAATCATTTGAAGCATATATTTTGGGTAGAGGTTGACTCATATCAACCTTGATATGATGAGGGAGAGATATAATTTCACACTCTATTAACCATAGGAGTAATGAAGCTGGGGAGTTAGGTAAATATGTAAATTATCTTTTTGGTATCTTAGCTAGCATAGTTTGGTTAGGTTCTTATACTAGTGTGTTAATTTTGAACTCATATTCATATTATTATGGTTTAATGTTATCTATTTTTTGTACCATTACATAGTGTTTTAAAGGATTAAGATCTATTAGACATGTGTTAAGGATTCCTTGATGACAAAATTTTAAGCATGTATGTAATATAGAGGGAGCCACATATATTTTATGTATTATAGACTATCCTAATGTAATGTTATAGTTCAAATCATTTGGCATAGCTTGGCATAAACTAGGAAATTTCCAAGGACCCATGGTTATATTTAATTTAATTTGACCAACTAGAGGGCTTTGTGAATTATTGAACCTTTTTATTTTCATAACTATTTTCTTAATAAGATTTGGGTTAACATGCATGGTGGTTAGGAATTTTATGATAATTATTTTTAAGTTTGATCCATTATCAATGATCACTCTTTTTATATGTTTAATTTGCATTGTCATTTGTATGACTAAAGGAAATTTTTTTGTCAAAATTTTTTTTTATGGTAAATTTATTGTATCAAACATGATGAGTTTGTTAGAGTTATTGAGATATTTCATGATATACACAAAATAAGTAGGTTCAATATAAATTATAACTTGTGTCTCATGTAATTCCTCATATAATATATCCTTATCAACATTAGATTAATTTAAGAGCTCAAAGATCAAAATTTTTACATGCATATTGTTGAATTTGTCAATAATGTCATATCCCTTAGATACTGGTACTGTGACATTGCAAAACGAATTTTAAAGAGAGATCAAGTGTTGTTTTTTAATTTAATACCCTCTTATTGTTAACATTAGAATATGGAGGATCTTGAAGGAATGGATATTTTGCATCCATTATATATTGGAATGAGTTAATTAGGCATGAGATATAACAATTAATAACCACTATAAGGTGTTAGACCATGAAATAAGTAACAAAACTATCCATGACAAACATTATTGTAAATATTATAGAAATTTAGGGATCAACATCATAAAATTTTACAAAACCCTAGGTGACCTAGGGTTTTATGTTTAAAGATCATGTTCACCAAATGTTTAACCCTAAAAATCTATATTGGGATTATCTAGGGTTAAAATGGTATATATATAAATGAAATGACACAAGGGTGATAAATATATCTATAATAGGACAATTAGATTCTAAACTTAAATATAAGCATACACTAAAATTATTATGCTGAGATAGTCTAAATATAGAAAACACAAATATGCTAAAAAAAGAAATAACAAAGAATTGATGTACTGAGATAGACTAAATATAAAAAACACAACTATGCTAAAAATAGAAATGATAAAGAAGTGATTTACCTAGCTTGTTCTAATGATAATGTAGTTATGGATGTGGAATAACAAGAAAATAGGATGGAAAGAGATTCTAGAACAATCATTAGATTATAGATTAGATGCTTCTACCTATCTAGATAGTAATGTTAGCTTAAGATAGTTATATCAACACTATTGTATATGTTTGATGCTAGTATCTTATATATAATATCCATTAAATAATATTCAACCACCTAGTTTCTTATAAGTTTTTTTTGCCTTCACTCTAGTATATTCAAATCTAGGTCATGGACTATCACTCATGAAATACAAAAACCCTAGTTATCCTTCTTCATAGTGATCTTGAATAAAATGGGTTAATGGGCACATGGTGTCAAACTACCCTAAAGTGACCACTATCATTGGGCACTACCTACATATCAAATACTCCATACATGACCTCAGACTCATGTAGTTATCCCCTATGTGTTGGCTTGTGTGTGAATCATACAATATATGAAAAGTAAACACAATAGTGACCTAACTTATAAATTTGTGAATTAGGCTCCTATATTTTTCATTTATTACTTCATAACTATAGATGTGTTTTAGCTAAGGATATTATTGAAATATGTAAGATTTTATAAATGTAATCCCTAATAAAAAAATTTCATAAGTTGCCTTCATCTCTTTGGTATTTTTCTAGGTGTAGCTAGGTGAGGAATGAATGAGGGTTGATCTTGTATTTATATCAATCCCTTTGGATTAATAATTTACATTAAAATACTTACACAAATCATTATTATATGTTTCATTTTAAAATTATATGACTTTATGGAATTGGACACTTGCATCAGGATAAGACAATAATTTTAACATTACTCTCTATCTTGGATGTTAGTGTCCAAGGAGTAGGAAAATAAGTACATGTTAAAAACTTCAAGGATGGAAGATAAGTACATTTTAATAATTCTAGGTAATACATGAGACCTAGGTCAAAAACATAAGATTATTTAGACTAAAAGATATACGATAAGGGGCACAAAGATAGATAAAATGTGAGAGTTACAAAAGCAAGAAAATGTAAAGAACTGATAAGAACAACCAAGGTTTGTGTTTTCCAAGTGTAAAAGACTAAGTTTTTATATGATTTATCTCTTTTATTATTATGGAATGTAACCATAGTTTGATAACTAACAAAGTAATAAATTAGGGAATAAAATACTATAATATCAATAACCAATGATTTTCACAATAATTGATTTGTTTTGAATATTCTATAAAAAAATATGAATTAGAAAAGGTGTGCTTAGCTAAAAATATTATTGAGATATAAAATGGGTAGGTGGGAAAGTGATGAAAGAATAGGGTAGAATTTTGTCAATAGAGAACAAGTGTTATAACCATCTTCAGACAAGAATGCAATCTTTTGCTAATAGTGTGGTGTTATATAGTCCAAGGGTAGTGAAATATAGGCTCAATCAGAGTCTTCAAAAACATTTTTTGGGTTTTGTATATCTGGTCTTATTTCATTTATGGTTTGTATTTCAAGTTTGTGTGATCAATAGTTTCTTGTATAACTCTAATTTCCTTTGAAAACCTAATGTATTAATGCTTGTAAGGGTCTAAATGAATACCATGAGAAAAAGGGGTTAGTGATTATGATGTGATGGATGTGTGATCCACATGCCTATGTGGGCTCATTACCTATATACCAATACTCTAATAAGGTAATAAGCTTTGTGTATTTTGCTTTCCTATGTGATAAGTGTGAATGACTATGAATGCTAGAATCCCTGACTGTGAATGTTTGAGGAGATGCCTTGGAGGCCACTTGAGATATGGAAATATATGCTAGGGATAGATTATTAAATTTATGGGCTAAATCAATAAAAATTTAGAATAATTGAGAACTTTCCATCAATATGCAGTGGTAATTTTGTGTGCTTCTCTTCAATAGTCCTTGCCTAGAGTGTAATAGTGTGAAAGTAGTGTTTATATGGTGTTAAAATAAAAATGACTTGGGAGGGACACTTAAGAATAGGTTAAGGACAACCTGAATCCTCTTAGGGAGATGAAAAATTATGTTTTTGAGGGTTCAAGGACCTAAATAACTAAGGGATTGTGTCATTATGGGGTTCATGTGGTTTTTTATAGGCTTGGGTGCTATTTTGATTGCCACATGACTAAAAGTGGATCAAAAAGGCCCCTAAGATGGTTCAAGTGTTATAATAAGGGTAAAGTGACCTCAAGTGGACATCCAAGGAATAAAAAGTAACTTTTGATGACTATATTTGCCCCCCATTTATTACATAAATGCAATAAAGAAAAATGAGTAAGATAAATGAAAGAGTAAATTAATTAGACTTACCTATGAGGTGAAGCCTATGAATATGGATATGATTATGTAAATAGTTCTCCATTATGTGTCTTGGTAAAATATTGTGTTTACATGTAGATTATGATTATATGGTGAACACTTTAGACTAATCTAATGGATTCTTAATCCTCATGTGTGGGTGTCTTAAGAGCTCAATATGGCCTTGACTCCATCATTGCCCACCCTTGTTCATTGGATCATAATATGTGAATAAATTATATTAGACTAATGTCTTTTCCAACCATCCTATGTTAGTGGCTCAAGAACTAAAGTAAGATATGACTCCATGATTGCCTACCAATGTGAATTACATGAATATAAAAATTAAAGTATGTGATGTCTTAAAACTATATAAGATGTCCCTAAGTGACTCAAAAACTTTGAAATGTAAAATAGATCAAGGGCCACTTGATAAATTTGAAAAGTAAAATAGATCAGGGGCCACTCAAGAACTTGGGAACACAAGAAATCCAACCACTTTATATGATATGAGACAATAATTTGGTGTGATCCTAGTGCATATGGTGTATGAAGCATACAACATGGAGAATTACATGGAGTTTTCATTCCACCTAAGAGAATTGGTGCAAAACTAAGCATATGGAACTAATGTGTTGTGCACATACCCCCAATTATGAGATCTATGCATATGGATTTTGGACTGAGTTATCATAATTTGTATGTATGTATATATGAAACTAAAACATTAATGATCATGCTCTACATTATTCCCCTAATATAAGTAAACCTATGTAATTTTATGTAAAAACTAAATATATGATAGAATCCATGTAAGAATATATATGCATACACATAATCTACAAATGTAGTTGTAATCAAAGAATATCACACAGATCAATTGATACAACATAGAAATTATTTTTGTATCATAAAATTTCACCCTAATGAGATATTTATTTAGGCTCTCTCACTTCTAAATATAAAATGGGATTAATCCCAGTTCATGGGTATCTTGTGATGTAGTTGAATTTGTATAGAAGTTTGGTTCCTCTTGGTATCTCAACTAAACTATTGATTCTTCTTGGAAAAGGGACAGAAGGGTTGAAAAGGATGACTTAAAACATAAATAAATTAATGGACCAAACTTAAATACACTCCAAATTGTATAAAACTAACACTAATGTAGTTTAAAGACAACACTCACTCACACAATCTCTTAAATTAGCCATTTTTCATTAATATTTTTAAAACTTGGCCCACTAGGCAAGAGATGAAGTATGGAGGAATATAAAACTCACACTATACCTTCACTAATGACAAAAAAATCACAAGTTCAGACTTACAACAATGGTGGAATACCTATAAAAAGACAAGAAAGATGAATAATTACAAAGGAAAGACACCCCTCCACAAAGCAATTATAGACATACAATCTAGAGCACTAGATGTAGGCAAGAGATAGGAAAAATAAGTCATCTTTTTACTTCAAAGGCTATTTTATAAAATTTTGACAGGGTTTTCCCATGTCAAATGAGAGTATATCGTATAAATGGGGAAGAAATGGGAGATATAGGAGAAAAGGGAAGAGAGAGGAAAAGAAAACACTCAGAATTAAATAAATGTCCCTCAACCACATTTCATGGAGCCTCAAAAACATTTTGATTAATTAATGATTAATCCTCTCTCATCAAATTAACCTCCAAAGGTCAAAAAAGTTTCCAAGCCTTCTTATTTCTTAAAAAGGCACTAGAAGACAAAAAAACTTTGAGGATGATGATGTCATACTCCACTATCTTGGAGAAAAGTCTTCAAAGACTAGAAAAATAATTAAATTCTCCAAGTTTCTCCTTCAACCTACAAACTCTCCCACTTGCACTTCTATGTCCCATTACACTCAGGTTCTATATGTCACTTAACATGATGGTTTGTGATCTTGGCACTTTATGCTTAACTGACCTTAAAGGTTAAGATTGAGCATTTGATTTTTAATGATATATTTTGTTCTTAACTCAAAATTATAACTCTAACTTGTAAAATACTCCATTAAACCTACAAATATCTTGGACTCCATTGATGGAGGTCTCCAAGTTTGAGTTATCATTAACTAGCTACCCTAGAACCTACTCCCAAGGCCATTTGTCACCATGAGGGCCAATTATAGACCTATAGAAGGCTTTCAGACATTAATAACATTCTTATGAGGTATAAAATGAATATTTATACCACCTTCAAGACCTAAAATAATGGTGGAAAACATCATTAAAAATGTAACCATTCACAAAATATCAAAAAACTTGGGTTTTTTACCTTTCAAATCAACAAGGCAACCTATAAATCCCTAAGAAGGGATCCAAGTGCCATATAATGTCTATTTAATTCCCATTACACCTATTCCATTCATTTATACCATTTATATCTTTGAATACCTATAAAAGGGTAAGTGCACAGAGTTGGGGAACAATTTCATGGATGTTTATCGTAACGTGATCATGTTAATTAATAATGTGATCATGTTATTTAATTAATGCGATCTACTTACTTAAGGGTAGGCTCAAGATTACCAAGCCATAATTTGATCACATTAATAACTAATGTGGTTATGTTAGTGTTAATAATGTGACCAATTAATATTGAATATTAACGTGATCACGTTATTAACACTAATGTGCTTGCATTATTAACGTGATTGTATTCCCAATGTTTTTTAAAAAAAGAAACTCAAACATAAAATGTATTCATTTTGTGTTCAAATTTCCTCCTCATAGCATTCTCTGCAATCACATTTTGTTCAAACTAGTTTCAAGAAGTGCCAAGAAGTGTCAGAATTTAACCCATAGGCCTGTTGATTGATGATGCCACTGCATAGGAGAGGTAAGTCTTCAAAATATCTTCTATTTAACCCTAATTTTTCATAATTTTAATTTTTTTAACCCATGTTTTTTAATTATATTTTTTTCTAACATCCCATCCTGCTAGCCCTCCACAAAATCCTTTGGTTTTTCCTCCTCCCAACCCTCCATAAAACCCTATGATTCCTCATATACCTCCACCTAACCCACCTACAATTCCCCAAAACCCCCTAAAAGTCAAGATTTGTTGATTAACAATGTTTTTAAAAAATAACTTTAAATTGAAGACCTAATTGATAGAATGAGAGATCTCAATTCACCAACCCTCACTGCACCTAACTAGTTGATTCCCTACAGACCTTGTTAGGTCAAATTGGCATGATAATGAGTCAAATTAATTGATGGAACTCATATATAGATACTTTTAGCTCCTATTATGCTAACAATTTGTCATCCCTTAGGTTAATAATTAATAAATTTCAAAAGATAATATTTATTCCCTATTCATTGATCTAACCACCAATGCCCCCTTTCCCGTAACAACCAAACAATTTCCTATCCATAGCTATGTACATAAACTAAACACAAAAAAAAATTTAGATCGATGGTGGATGGTCTTTGACTATCCACCATGTAACAACCATGAGGTCCCTTTATATTTTTTGAGGAAACTCTACTATGATTTTATCCTAAATTAGATTCCTAATTATTTTGATTTTAGTGAGTTTTAGGACTGAGGAAAAATCTCTACGTAAGATCGACTAGGTGCACATCATGCACCTAATCAACCTATGTATATTCATATCCAAAATAATCTTAATATTTATATCCCATCCATGGTTTATCATGTCATTAATATAGACACTTTCCATGATCTTAGGTCACTCATCGATACACTCATTCAACATACAAGAAAGCTTTCACAGAATGATGCTACAGATATGCCATATGTCGCTTGACCCTAACCCCACCCTTGTAGTTCATGTGGAGATATGTACATAAGACCTTATGATGATGATGGAATCAGTGGTTTAGATAGCTTAGATCATATTCTAATGATAGATGAGTTTTTGGCATGCATATTTGGTGTGCAATCATTAGTCACCATATAGATCTAGGTATATTTTATATAAATGTCATGTTAAATTTAAGTTATATTTGAAAATTTAATTTCTAAGCTAATATTAAATTTAAATAAAAAATTTAATATAATATATATGTAATTTTTTATGTCATAGGATGTGATGGTTCCTTTATCATCATAGCTAGTATTTATAGCATTCAATTTGTCACTTCCATTATTCACACATTCAGATCTAGCTATTGGGCCATCTACGATTACATCTACCTCTATTAAGATGACACCATTTACATATATAGAGGTAAAAATTGTTTACATACATGTTTTGCTCTTTGCATTTATTATGACTACAATTGTTTACACATACATGTTTATGAGTGATGTGGGATATGATTTCTTTACTTTTGTGTCTCTTGCCTATCTTTATTTGGGTAACTTCATGTTAGTCTAGGTATAATTCCTAATTATATCTCATCTTATAATTTTCCTCTTATCATGTTGGTTCCACTCTAATAAGTGTATGCTCACCCTTATTTCCCCCTAAACTTCATCTCCTCACCCTATATTATATGCTTGTTTCTACATATAAGTATCTACATATTATGGTGGTAGTTGTACTTAATATTGGCATCCTACCATAATTGTAACCTAGACACATGATATTTCTCTAAATATAATCATCTAATTAATACTCTCCCAATTTTTCCCTATCCTAAAATACCCTAATATATTAGAGCTACCAAATATATCATTGTTAGTGTGTCCACCACTCATGAAAAGTCTCTTAATGATGGCATACCTATCCAAATATAAGCCCTAATGGCCCCCACTATCCCAGTCTATAACCCTCACTAGTAAGGGCTTATGTGATCATACACCTATCCCATGATGATTCTAGGGGTCATGTGCTCATACACCTATCCCATGATGAGTGTATGGGTCATGTGCTCATACACCAAAGTACTACACCTAATTAACAACCTTAACTCTATCATAATACTCTATCAGGACCATAACCCTACCTCTAGTTGACAAGCCTAGTATCCTAATCACAACCTTAAACTATTTTACATGACACATCCTAGTTGGTGAATCTAGGCCACTTACAAAGGAATCTAATTGATGGGACAACAATCCCCACCTACACAATCGAGATTATCCCTATTATATATAGTGTGGACAAATCATTAGTCATTAATTTCTATATAATCCTAGGAATCCAGTCATACTTAATCACTTTACTCCATCAATTTTAGGCCCACATTTTTAAAACATAATCTAAAATACCCTAAATACTCTCTTGAAAATTCATCTAAAAGGAATTAGTTACGAGGGTCTAGACCTAAATCAACCCCATATTTTTAGACAAGTAATAAATCAATAACCAATATAGTCCAACATGTAATATAGCATAAATTGAAGATCTTGACCCAAGTATATTTATACTTATCAATTTGAAAAAAAAAGAAACTAGTAAATTATATATTCCCTATCACATTTTTAATCCTCTAATTTTGGTTTTCGTACAAGGTTGTTTCTCTAACACTTTAATATATGGCTTATAATTCTATGTCTAAGTGCATTTTCATGTACATGTGTGTCTTCTTCTTTCCTATAATGTGCCATTTCATTCATGTACTTATATAGATAAATATTTTATATGTACAAGTGATTTTATTAATCATTTTGGTTTCCATATATAATATTTGACGTACTTTATATATAACTAAGTGATAAACCATGTTTACATGAATAGTTGATGTCTAGTACTGACACTCCTCTCTCTCTGAGAGTTAAGATAGACATAGGCATTGTTGTTGTAATGTCATCTACACAAGCACTAACAGAGGTATATATTGGTTCTTTTAATTTTAATTTGTAAAACTAAAATTTTTAAAATAATTTTAGTACATGTGTACTTGAAGAAAATATAACTTATGTTTATGTATTGTGTATGTAGGGTTGTCTTATGACAACTGATAGTCCCATTCATATGGTGATTGGGGTAACTTCTCATGTTCCTCATGTATTTGAGATGACTATTCAGATAGTTGAACCTACCATTAACTTGATTGAGGATGAAAAATATATTGATCAAGTGTTATAACTTGGATTTTCACCCTTTGAAGAGATAAAAAATCTCTCCTCATACAAATGGGATAATGGAATCACCTCTAGGCTTGTGAGTAGCCTAAAGAATGAGGTGAATCTCTAGATAGGGCTAGCTCCCTTGATGTACCACTTTGGATTGCAACTATAACTAAACTTGGGGGGTGAAAAGAGAGAAGGATAACTAAAATAAAACTAACCTAATGGAGGTGATACACAAAATAACATGATGATATCCAACCATATGCATGTTACACTTAAAATCAAAGGATAAACTAAACATACACTTATACAATCTTCATCTTCTCACATCAATGTTACTTTGTGACATTATGGATGAATGTGAAAATGTAGGAGGACTAGAAAATAGGCCTATGAGGACACTAATGAATATAATAACTCATTTAATCCTTGACATTTCTTATAACACTTCACATGCCCTATAAGAAGAATCTTTCCAATTGGATGGTGGAATAAAATCATATGTTAAGGAATCTATATTCTTAACTTATGCAATATAAAAAATTCTAAATTAACACACTAATAATAGTCATATATAAGGTAAATATAAATATTATTATTGATAAAAATTTATACAAATTAGTAGGTCTTCATCATTACTTAGGTGGAGCATCCATTACAATGACCAAAATGGCTAGTTCTTATAAAACTTAAGAGAGAGAAGAAGAGAGAAGTCCAAGGGACACAAGGACACTTTTTAATATGATAAAATTAGTTATTTATACATGAAAATGGGATTTTGGATGAACCATGCAAGATCAGGAGGCACAAGTGTCAATCCGAGTCATAAACTTCATGAAAAGTGGTAAGAAACTCCTCATTTTGGGTCATAAAAATTGCCTACATGATTAGCCCTATTTTAATGACTTATAAATAATTGGGAATAGGTCTAATGATTATAATTAATTTTAATGACATAATACACGACTCTCCATGCATTGGTTGTAGGCCTAGTCATCTAAAATCACCTAGAAAGGAGCAATCGTCATCTATTGCCAGGTAAACTGCTCTTCCATGCACCCTGCACACTTGGCCTCAAAATTGGCATTAGTTTCTCATGAAAATATATGGTAGGGAGTAGATGACAATTTTAAATACCCTCAATGTCCTTATAGGTATCAATAATGTTTAAAAATTAGCTCACATGAAGATTTCCACCCTTCTCACTATCTTGTCCATTAGGCCAGTTTTGACTAGCTGAGTTAAAACACCCAGATTAGACACATAATTTTTTAAAAGGACTAAAATCACCATAAGGAGTTATAAAAAGTCTAAATATTCCTCCCAAACTTGATTTCATCTTTAAACTCCTCCTTGAGCCTGCACAACATTAAAAAATGGTCAAAATCACATGTTTCTCACCCTATCCATATAATTCCATATAGCTAGTTGGCATCTGAGGGAGATTGAGTGAGTAATATGCAATTTTAAGTAGTTTTAATGATAAAAATATGACATTATATCATATTTATATCTCCATTTATCTAATCGGGTCTCTGTAAGGGTTTAACAAGGGTTTTAGGCCTATTATCCCTCTTAAGCATTGTTCATAAGATGGAATCTTCAATCTACAAAATAATTCCACAAAATAATTATTAAAAACCCCTACCAACTCTCCTACACTCATTTTCACCCCATGAAAATCATCATGAAATATATGAGATCTTGAAATCACCCTATCGAGCTCTTTTTCTCATTCTAACAGGCCTAAAGTTGCCTTCAAGAAAAAATTGGCTCTCTCAGGGTTTCCTTTGCATCTCAATGGTTTTTTACACATTTTTATTATTCCCAAAAACATGTCTCAACATGTTACTAATCTCATCTCATTATATAGGTGTGAAATACCCTCAATTTGGACATAGGCCTAATCCTTGCCTAGTAAGCCTGTTTCAAGCTTAAGCCTAAAATGACCTTTTTGATGGATTAACTACATTCAAATAGCTTTAAAACCTCTGATATGAATCTATAAACTTTATTAAAAAAATTAAAAAATCTTAATTATGGCTATAAGTTTAAATGATCTTGCATTTGGTTCTCATGCATGAAATTACCATATAGGCCTACCTGCAACCTTGAAGGCTTTGAGCACTCTATTTGGTTTCTCCCTTCCTTGATAGGTTTTTCATGTTTTATTATACTTTTAAAAAATTTAAATGCACCATTAAATTCTCTATCAACCTTGGGTACATCCTTTAAGCTATATATCTCAAACCCTATCAAAGTTTACATTGAGGGGAATACCCCCTGTCTGAGATAAAACAAGCGGTACCTCCCTTATTTTTTTATGAAATTTGAATGTTTTATAATATTATCAAATTTTTTTTATGATATCAAATAAAATAAAACCTCTGATAATTCATTTTACTCCTTTGATTCCCTAAAAACCAAAATAGACTTGCTGGAGAAAGGACTATGCAAGGGTGTTTGGAAGTGGATTGTGTTTTGCATGTTTGGGACCTTTGTTTGATTTATTGGTTTATGATATGATATTGTTGAGAAATTATTAATAATTATTTAGGTATTTAAATTTAATTCATAATTTTAAATATTAGTTGTCCTCATATATTTTTTTTAGCTCTCAAGACTGAGTTCACAAAACCCTGACTGTGTTGCTCTTTTGGACCCTGTTGTAGGCATTTCATGAATTAATTAGGCCTTAGAAACTATATAAAATTATTAATTTTTCATTAAAGTAACTTTTTAATTTATTTAGGTCCATTTTATTCATCTTTTATCCCTTATATACTTCAAGAAATAGCCTGTTTGTTCTCTATCCACCTCATAGTCAACTATAATTGATTATGGGGTCTCGCAGGTATAGATTACTTTCTTGGGGGATTATTTAAAATTATTGAGGATATAAATTAATACCTATGAGTAATAATATGTATTTTTAATCATTTTGGTTACTCATATTCTTCCATAAACACAAACTATAGCCTCCTGCTTAGAATGAGAAACCCCTACCTATAGGCCCTGTTGTAGGTGCTTACCACCATATTCAATTGGTCATGGTATCCATAGGTCTCTTTAAACCCCCTATAAGGTAAAAAATTATCTATAATAATCTTTTGTTTACTTTATATGTGTTAAAACAACATCAAAATACCTTGACTGAGGGCACTATCAGCTTGGTTATAGTTGTAGGTGAGTGTTAGGCATGTGTATAGACTACTCTACCCTTGGCAAGTGCAAAACGTCTTCAGTTTTCATCTTTGGTGATTCACATGGTAATAATATGTCTACTAGTAAAATTATAATATATTATCCTACTATAATGTATTGAGACTCATTTTATTGACTTGAGATACTACTTAGCTCACATGACTATAGACATCACTGACTGGTTTTACTGTTTGGAAGGCATCTTGGAGCCTTTGAATTACCATCTTACACTAAAATTTTCTCTCTAAAAATTTGAAAGGGTATATTTTTTGATATATAATACAATTTTTATTCATAAATATGTATCAATTTTTCTTGTAACTATGTTATGGGATACCTACAAAAAACCATGAGGCCTTTGTTTTTGTATTTTAGGGAAAAGATTCCGTAAAACTACACTCATCCCTTTTGAAAGGTAAACTCCACCTTGATCTTGTCAAATTTTCCCTTATAAATATTTTTCATGTTATATCCAACCATTATTATCTCAAGGAGCATTCTATCATCAATCCTAACACTCCAAAATGGTTTCTTAGCTCCCTGTTGGCTACTCATAGGTGACTTTGATTGAAATTAGCATGCAGGCTGGGTGTATACGTAGTGAACATGAACCATCTATGGTGATTGAATCAAAAAAATTACCAAATTTTCCAATGTAATCCTAAAATATTAAAATATTTAATAAACTTCCAAACTCTTCATACATATCACAATGTCATCTTGAGAGGTTGTACGTGCATTATTGGATTGCATATAAATAATGAGCATAAGTTAGAATAATGAACCAAATGTTATGTCTTTAAAGGTTAATTTATATTTAGTGTGTTAAAATGGATACCTAAAAATGTTTTAATTCTTTTAAAAAGGTTTCAAACCTCCCTTACAATGTTGGAATCCTTTATGATATCTCTTGGTTGACTGCATATGATAGTCATAAGGTAGGCCGATTGTATGATGGTTATGATTGCCAAATCATGGAGTTTGATTTTAATAATGAATTTTAAAGGTAAATAAAATAAATATAACCTTGAAAAAATGTAAATGACATTATCACAACCCTAATTGACCATTTAAAAAGTATAATAATTTAAAAAATAATAAAAACCTACGAACGACATAGAATGGACTAGTCTGTAAACTTGAGGTGTTTTTCTCATAAAATAAACTTGTAACATGATAAAAATAATGGGTAACATTATATAAGTAATATAACATCATTTTTGATCACCCTCATCATCTTATTCATATGGAACTTCTCAAACTAAGGCAAAACTATAGGTGCATAGATTTGTAGGCAGATTATGAAGGTCAACTTCTTAGGGATGGTTCATAAAGCTCAGAACACCATTCCTCTAAATCTAAACATAAAATGTAATTTTACTAAATATATAATAAACCACTAAGATCATTTTTATTGAAACCCCTTGTGATGTTCATACCAAGTACAAACTTACAAGTCACTTTTATTTGCCAAGAAGGGTTGAAAAGGAGTAGAATGGTTTTGAGAAATAAATGGTATTTTTAGATTAAAAAAACATGGAAATAATATTTTTGAATATGAAGAGTCACTTATTAACCATTTACAACATGACACACTTCCCAAGGAGGTTGTACAAGTTCCAAATTCCTCTTTTACCTCAAGAAAACTACCCTTTATTATGTATAACCAACCATATTTCAATTATGTTAGTTGTTTAAGAATAAATTAATTAAATAATATTTTTTAACCCTAAAAATTCCTAATAAATTTTCATAACTCATTAAATACACCTTTTTGACCCCTAAAATGACTCAAAATGACTAAAGGGACTACAATAACTAATGACCAAGGCTAATATAATATAAATTGACATTAATTAACCTATTAAATACCTTGTTACATTCATATTACACCCATTAAATATATACATATTCATTTTTTTACCTATACATGCCCCAATTTGACTTAAAAAATCAAATTTGGTCAACAAATTGGTGACTCATAGGGGTAGTATGCTTATTATACCAACTAGAATAGTAACCTTATTATTACATTAGGATTATGATTAATCTAAATATTGAGACCAAAAACAAACCTTTTACCATTTACCATTGACCAAGACAAGATAACTAATTACTACTTCAACCACACAAAGTAAAAGACACACACCAAAGTAAGAAAACAACAAGACACAGACACATTTGCTTAAAACACTTAAGGAAAAAAGAAAAAAACTATTATGTACAACTAAAAACTAAGCATACCTCCCTCTTATATCAAATGGTATGTTTTAAGCATCACCTTCTTCATGAGATGGAACATGGTGCAAATCATGTTTCTCCTTGGATTGGATGTTTTGTGGATTAGATGTATTCCTTGGTCCTTCAATTACCATGCTCTCAAGTAGACTCTTAAAATAGGTCTGCAATGTAATAGTATTCCTATTTCATCCAACATCTTCAACATTTTCATGTGGATCCTCAATTACAACTTTAAATTATGATTCAATAAGGAATACCTTCTTGTCTTCCATAGTGATTTCAATAAGATTAGGCTTCCTCTCAGCTATAAGTTCTTCTAGCTCATCAAAGAGATTTGTAAATTCTATCTAATCTTGATCATTATCCTCTATGGAATATTCTTTATTCACATTTTCATCCACTTGACCCTCAAATTAGAAAATTTCTTCAATCTCTTGAAAGATCTCTATTTGAATCTGCCAATCATCCTTGTCAACAACTTCTTGTATACTAGCATCACAAAGTGACTTCATTATATCAAGTTATTGACCAGTAGAAAGAGCTTCCTCTTTATGTTTGGTTGAACACTCAATATCAACTTTAGACTCATCAAAAATCTTGTCATCAAGTGTGAAATATTTTGGAGAAGGTTAAGCTCCACATAACTCATTAAATTCCTTGTAAATGACATTAAACCTATGCCATAAATCTTTCTCCTTCATGGTAATTCCAAGACTAGGCATCTTAAAATCATGTGACCTAGCCCAATGAGTTTGCCAATGAAGTAGGTTTTCTTCAATCAAGAATTGTCTTATCTATCAACCAATTGATCATCCTTATATTACCATACCATATTTCCATCAATGCAAAGAGTGATAGGGTGAGGAAAAGATGAACTAGTTGGTAGAGGTGGCACATAAAACTCATAATCAAATTGAGGGTGAAGTGTAGAGGGTTGTTCATAGACACACATCCCTTCAAGTATAGAGACATTAGCTAGTGGATTATCCTTTTATTTACCAAGTGGAGTCCCTATTGTGATTTCTTCCTCATGATCACTCATGATATCCTCTTTATCAGCCATGAAATTAGTTATCTCTTCTTTACTTTCTTCTCTCAAAATAGGTTCCTCCTTGAGAAGGAATGATGTGAAAGGTTGATGGATAGGCTCATGGATTTGAGGTGAAGGAGCTAGAGTATGAGATGTAATTTAAGGTGATGGAGTTAGAGATGGAGTGTGGGATGAATGAGAAGGCTTATGAATTGGTTTGGAAAATATGAAAGCACTAGTGAGCTCATGTGAAACTGAATTCTTGGGTTGATTAGGAGGAATAACATCTACATAAGCAGGGGCTACAACTTGTTAATGGTAATTTTGTGTACATTCTATGAAAACATTTAGTTTCATATCACAATAATCTTAGGAATAATCTTGAGGCTTATAAACATCATAGTATGAATGATAGGGCTCATATTGAGGCTGATAGAGAGGTGTTTCTTGGTAGTCATTCTCATCAAATTGTCTAACAACATGGTGTCTATAAAGAGAGGGAAATGAAGGGCTATATGACTCATGGCTCATATGATTGATATCCATTTTGATAGGAATATTTATGGGTAAAATGTTTTTCATATTAAGGTATATTTTAGGACTGATATACTTCTTGAATGGGATGATTATGGACTTATTCATATTGATAGGGAATGGGACAAGCTTAAAAAGTGTCACCAACTTGTATAAGATAAATCTCAACATCAAATTCAGCCATGAAAACTTCATTAGGAATCAAAGGTGCAAGCAATGTATATCATAAATATTCAAAAGGAATACATGGGCTTCTTGACTATTTTATTTATCTTTAGAGTCTCGATTGATGCTTTGATAGATGCCTCCAAAGGCTGATTGTTGAAAGACAACACCAAAAATCTCCCAATCTCTTGGAATAAGAGTTCCACTAGGTGTGCAAAAAACTATTACCATTTGTATTTTCACCCTTTTATGATATGTAAAATATCTCCTCATGCAATTATCACAATGGAACCACCTCTAGGCTTGTGGGTAGCCTAAGGAATGAGGTGAATCTCTTGATAGGGATAGTTCCCTTAATGTACCACTTTGGATTGAAAATACAACTAAACTTGGGGGTTGACAAGGGAGAAGGATAAATTAAATAAAAATAACTAAGGGATTTGATACACCAAATAACATGATGACATCTAACCATATGCATGTTACAGTTGAAATCAAAGGACAAACTAAACATACACTTCTCCAATCTTCATCTTCTCCCATAAATGTTACATTGTGAGATTATGGATGAATGTATAAAGCTAGGAGTATTACATAATAGGCCTATGAGGGCACTAATTAATATACTAACTCACTCAATCCTTGACATTTCTTATAACACTTCACATGCCTTGCAAAAAGAAACTTTCCAAATACAAATAGATGGTGGAATGGAATCACATGTTAAGGAATCCATAGTCTTCAGTTATGCAAAATTCAAAATTCAAAATTCAAAATTAACACAATAATAAAAGTCATGGAGGATGTAAAAATTAGTGGTATCATTTATTAAAAAAAATTATAAAAATGATTATGGATTTGCCATACTTAGGTGGAGAATCCATTACAATGGCCAAAATGGCTAGTTCTTATAGAACTTGAGAGAGAGAGAGAGAGAGAGAGAGAGAGAGAGAGAGAGAGAGAGAGAGAGAGAGAGAGAGAGAGAGAGAGAGAGAGTGAAGTCAAAGGTTCACAAGGAAACTTGTAAATATAATAAAATAAGTTATTTATGCATGATAATGGGATGTGGGATGAACCATGCATGTTATAGAGCTACAAGTGTTAATCCAGGTCATAAACTTCATGAAAAGTGGTAAGAAACTCTTCATTCTAGCTTAGAAAAACTACTTGCATGATTAGGACTATTTAAATGCCTTATAACTGATTTGGATCAGGTATAATTATTGGAATGAAGTTTAATGACAGAATTAATTCATCTCCATGTATTTGTTATAGGCTTAGTCATCTAGAATCACTTCAAAAGTAGAAATCATCATCTATTGTGAAGAAAACTACTCTTCAATTCACCCTACACACTTGGCATCAATTTCTCATGAAAATATATGGGATGGAGTGGATGAAAAGTTTAAATATTCTCCATGTACTTAAAGGAATTATTTATTCTTTAAAGTCATCTCACATGAAGCTTTTCACCCTTCTCACTATCTTATCCTTTAGGCCAGTTTTGACTGGTTGAGTTGAAACGCCTAGTACTAATACTTAGAAGTTTATTCAAGGAATTAAATTACCATATGGAGTTACAAAAGTCTAAATATTCTTCCCAAAATTTATCTCATCTTCAAACTCCTCTTGTATCCTACACAACACAAAAATTGGTAAAAATAACATGTTTCTCACCCCATCCGTACAATTCCATACATCTAGTTAGCATGTGAGGGATATTGAGTGAGTCATATACAATATCCAATAAGTTTCATGAGAAATTATTCCATTATATCATCTTTATATCTCCATTTATAAAATCGGGTCTTTGCAATGGTTTAACAAGGGTTTTAGGCCTATTTGCCCTCTTAAGCTTCATTCATAAAGATGGAATGTCTAATCTATAAAAAAATTACATAATTTTTTTTCAAGACCCCTCTCAACTCTCCTAAACTCACTTTTCCCCAATTAAAAAAATCATGAAAGATATGAGCTCTTGAAATCACCCTATTGAGCTCTTTTTCTCATTCTAATAGGCATAAAGTTACCTTCAAGCCAAAATTGACTCTCTCAAGGTTTCCTTTACATCTCAATGGTTTTTACACATCTTTATTGTCCCAAAAAACATGTCTCAACATGTTACCAATCTCATCTCATTCTATAAGTGTGAAAGACCCTCAATTTGGACATAGGCCTAATCCTTGCCTAGTAGGCATGTTTCAAGCTTAAGCCTAAAATAACCTTTTTGATCTATTACATGAATTAAAATAGTTTTAAAACCTTTTATATTAATTTTTAAACATTATTTAAATAATTTGTAATATCACTTAAGGATATAAGTGAAAATGGTCTTGCATTTGGTTCTCATTCATGAAACTACCATATAGGCCTGCCTATAACCTTGAAGGCTTTGAACACTATGTGTGGTTTCTCCCCTCCTTGAAAGTTTTTTAATTTTTAATTATATTTGTTCCAAATTTTAAAGGACCCCTTCAAGGATATATCAACCTATGATACACCCTTTGATCTATATACCTCAAACCTTGTCAAAGTTTGCATTAAGGGGAGTACCCCCTATTTGAGACAAAATAGGGGGTACCTCCCTTGTTTTGTCAAGAAATTTTAATTTTGGAGAATATTATAAAAAAATTTAGTATTATATCAACTAAAATACAACCTATGATCATTCCTTTTACTCCTTCAACTCCCTAAAAAGAAAAAATGACTTGTTGGAGAAAGGACTATGCATGGGTGTTTGGAAGTGGATTGTGTTTTGCATGTTTTGGACCTTTGTTTGATTTATTAGTGTATGATAGGATCCTATTTATACATTATTAATAATGATTTACATATTTAAATTTCACTCATCATGTTAACTCTTAAGCACCCCCATATATTTTGCCTAGCTCTCAAGATTTAGTTTATAAAACCCTAACTATGTTGCTCTTTTGGACCTTATTGTAGGCAATTCATGCATGAATTAGGCCTTAGACACTATATAAACTTATTAAGGTTTATTTTGAGTCACTTGGTAATTTATTTAGGTATATTTTATTCATCCTTTATCCCTCATATACTTTAATCAACAACCTATTTGTCCTATGTCCAACTCATAGTTAACTATAGTTGCATGTGGGGTCTTATAGGTATATATTAATTTCTTGGGGGCTTGATTACAAGTATGAAGTATATAAATGAATCCCTTAGAGTCATAATATGTATAATTAATCATATTGGGTTACTCATATACATCCATCAATACAATATATACCCTCTTACTTAGATTGAGGGTATTATTAGCTTGGTTATAGCTATAGGTGAGTGTTAGCCATGTGTATAGATTGGTCTGCCCTTGACAAGTGAAAAACATATTCAATATTAATTTTTGGTGATTCACATGGTAATAATATGTATAATAGTATAATTATACCATTTCATCCTAATATCATGAATTAATATTCATTTCATTGACTTGAAGACCACTTAGCTCATATGACTGTAGACATCACTGATTGGATTTAGTGTTTGGAAGTCAACTTAGAGCCTCTGAATTACCATCTTCTACTAACCTTTTCTCTCAAAAACATTTAAAGGATATATTATATGATATATACTACTAGTTTTAGTCATAAATATGCATCAATTATTCTTGTAACCATACAATAGGGTACTTACAAAAACCTCTAAGGCCTCTATTTTTGCATTTTAGGGAAAATAGTCCTTAAAACTATAGTCATCCCTTTTTAAAGTTAAAATCCACCTTGATCTTGTTAACTTGGCCATTAAAAATATTTTATGTGTTCTCTCCAACCATAAATATCTCAATGATGGTTCTATCATCAATCCTAACACTCCAAAATGGTTTCTTAGCTCTATGTTGGTTGCCTGTAGGTGATTTTAACTAAAATTAACATGTAGATTGGGTGTATAGGCAATGAACTTGAAATATGTATGGTGATTGAATAAAAACCTTTACAAAATTTTCCCATGGACTCCTAAGAATCTTAAAATATTTAATAAACTTCTAAACTCTTTGTCCATAGAAAATGTCATTTTGAGAGGCTGCAAGAGCACTGTTGGATTGCATAAAAATAGTAAGCATAAGAAAGAAAAATGTACCAAAGGTTCTGCCTTCAAAGGTTGTTTTATCCTTAATGTGTTAAAATGGATACCTAATTTTTTTTTTAGGTCTCTAAACAAGGTTTCACATATCCCTTACAATGTTGGAATCCTCCATGAGAGTTCCCAACTGACTATGTATGACAGTCATAGGACATGCTAATTGTATGATGGTTATGACTGCCAACTCATGGAGTGTGCTTTGAATAATGAATTTTCAAGGTTTATGGAAGTAATATAACCTTTAAAACATGTAAATTACACTATCACAACCCTTTTTAACCATTCATAAAGCATAGGAATTCAAAAAACAATTGAAACCTTCCAAAAACATAGAATAGACTAGTCTACAAACTTGAGGATGGTTTTCCCATCAAATCAACTTAGAACATGAAAAAAATCATGTGTAACATTATATAATGAAACTAACATAATCTATAATCACTCTCAATATCTAGTTTGCCCAAAATTTCTCAAACCAAGGAAAAATTTATAGGGTGCACATATTAGCAAGCAAATTTGGAAGGTCAACTTCTTAGGGATGATTCATAAAGGTTAGGCCACCATTCATTTCAAAATAAACATAAAATGGAATATGACTAAATTTAGAATATACCCATAAGATAATTTTTCCTAAAACCCCTTGTGCTGACCATACCAAGTACAAACCTATAAGTCACTTTTGTCTGAGAAGAAGGGTTGAAAAGGAGTATAATAGTTTTGAGCATGAAATTGCATTTTTAGATCAAACCAAAAATGGAACTAAGCTTGGGGAAGCTGAAGAGTCACTGTTTGACCATTTTCCATGTGGCACACTTTTAAAAAGGGTTGTATAAGTGCTGAATTCCTCTTTCTCTTAAAAAAAATACCCTTTCTTCTGTATAACCTACCATATTTCCGCTATGTCAGTTATTTAAGACTAAATTGGACACATGGAGAATCAATTCATATTTTTTATCCTTCAAACTTCCCAAAATTTTTGTATAACTCATTAAATGCACATTTTTATCCCTAAAAAGATTCAAAATGACTAAAGGGACTAAAATAACTAATGACCAAGGATAATAAAATCAATTGACATTAAATAACCTATAAAACACCTTGTGACACTCATATTACACCCCCTAAGGACCTATAAAGTCAAAATTTTACCTATAGGTGCCCCAAATTTGACTTGAAAAGTCAAATTTGGTCAATAATAGGACCGTGAACTTGCAATAAGTACACATGTTTAAATCATTTTATATTATAGTTTAAAATTAATATATTAAAAATTATTTGAGCATGTATTTCATGTCAATTTCATAATAATTCTTATATTTAAATAGTCTCAGCTACAAGCTAGCTATGAGCGTAGGACCCATAGTTAGACCTTAGAGCAATCCAAGGCATTAGAGGGGTCTCCGTCTACTAGTAAGGCATCCCAAGGAGAGTCTTCTTTGAGGAAGGCAAAGAGAAGGAAGATATTTGATGAATATGGTGTCTTACAAATATGAAATGTACTTTTTTGTATGACTATATGACAATTGATGCATTATTGGTATTGTATATGTGCATGTGACATTCAACCAACATTAGATAATATGTTGGTAGATGTAATTTTTTATATAGCTATCATGACTCAATCTATGTATTATTGGCATTGGACATGTATGTGCCTATATTGTATGACTATCATGGCTTAATCTGTATAATTTACATTTAATTTTTATTTCATTATGTGTTATTATACAATGTTGTTTTGATATTCCAAATTATTATTTATATCAGATATTGTATTTAATGTTGTACACACACAATTGAGGATTAAAAAATTATTCTTTTTAATTCCATAAATATTGGATCAAGTACATATTTTTTTAAATTCAAGTTTTTAAATTTTGTTGTGTAGTATAAATGACTAATGATACTCTTATCACTTAGGCTTAATGGCCTTCTTCTCTTTGTACTTGATTCTTGTATGTACTTTTGATGCATAGCTTTCTCAACAACTTCTAAGTGTTTAGGATCTTGATCAAAGGTCATTTTATCTAATCTTCTGTATTCACTTGTCTACTACCTCAGGACTCCTTATCCTTCTCATACAACATAATTCCATCTTTTGAACTCCTCTTTTATTGTTTCTCACATTTCTCTTTGTAGCCTTCGTCTTAGCATATAGCCCTATTTTAGGTAAAACCTCATGTTATATTTCATACATAGACTCTTCAAGGAAAAATAATTATGTTTTTTACAACCCTTTTCCATGCCATTACCTCACACAAAATCTTGGGTTAGGTTCCTTTACAAATTCTTGTACCTCTAGGCTTACTTTATATTCTTATTAGCCCTAAAAATACACAAAGCTCCAAGGTTTGACCATTATGGAAGAAATTTGACCAAAGAAAAATTATATTTGACTATCCTTTTGGCCAATCTTACTTTTAATCAATTTTGGTCCTCAACTCTTCACCTAAGTTCAACTTTCTTCTTTAGCCTCTTTCTCACTAGGTTTCTAAGGCTAGTATAATACATAATATAGAAGGTACAAGTATAAAATAAATTTACTAACTTAATAGACCATAATACATACTAGATTACAAATTTTCATGAATTCTGAGGTGTGGAATCTCTTCCTATGGTCAAAGCCCTAAAAGTCAAGGTTTGTAGCAAATGTATAGGCTGAGATTGAAAATAATTTCATATAATGTCGAAATAGGACTTTCAAGATGATATAATGCTTGGATTAGGCATGTCTAGTATTCTTAAAACTTTTTCCTTCAATTATCAAGTTGTCACAACCCTTAGGGCATTCATAAATAAGAAATCTCAGTCATTGTACACTGTACTCTATATGTTAGAAATAGGGGTATGCAAGGTCTCTAAGTTTTTCAACATAAAAATACTCTATAATCGACAATAATTTTATCACCACATTATATAATATAGAAATAAATATTTAATACTCATACTCTTCACCATCTACCTCGAATGGAATGTGAGGTTACAAAACCAAAACTAACTGTTAACCTAAAATAGGGTATATATAGGGTTTTTTTGTTCTAGAGGTTGATAGGTCAATTACTTAATGACACCTAATAGTTCAATAGATAAAATTATTCAAAGTGTAAAAATGATCAAAGTTTTCAAAATTGTCAAAGTTATCAAAATTGTCAATGTTGTCAATGTTGTCAAAATTGTCAAAGTTGTCAATAGATCAATAGGTAAATAGGTCAATATATCAAATACTCATTAAATTTCTAGGTCTCTAGTTTAAGTTGTCAAAAATTTCAAAATTATCAAAGTTGTCAAAATAATCAAATTTTTCAAAATTGTCAAAGTTGTCAATAGATTAATAGATCAATTAATCATTAAGTTTCTAGGTCTCTAGTTTAAGTTGTCAAAGTTGTCAAAGTAATCAGAGTTCAAGTTATGGTTGAAAAAATCTAGTTCTGATGCTTCATGGGTGAAAATTGAAACTACTAACACATTCTAGGGGGAAAGATAATATCTAGGACTAGGTGTTTTGGCCTCCTATCAGGCCTAATCAACAAACCCACCACTTATTTCAACCTAAAGAATACCCTTCCCAATACAATAAAAATGTAATTTTTTAGCCTACATTCAAAAATACATAGAATGAAACATGTAATTCATTTCCATGAACTATCATATCAATTACATACTAATTTAATCCCTCTAATTACACCCTATATTACTCAATTTGAAGCATAGAGATCAATTTGTTAGATAAGTTATAGTGATAGGTTTAAAAATGCAATTTTTTATAAGTGAACAATCAACTTCTCAAGCTCCAAATAGTATTTCTATTACTGAGACCTCCACCTATGAATATATCACTTTTAGCATTTACAAATAGACAAATTACATGTTATTGTTCTACCATGATGTTTGAATCCACCTGAAAGTGCATTTTCACTACCATTTTGGAGAGTAAAAAAATTGACAATAAATGTTGTCAGAGTTCAAGTTGTGGTTGTATAACTCTAGTTATAATGATTCATAGGTGAAAAATAACATTTAAAACATGTCTAGGGGGTGGACAATTCCTAGGACCATGTTTTTTTCCTCTCTTTATCCTCGATCGATAAAACCACCACCCATTCTAGCCTCAAGAACACCCTTCCCAATACAAGAAAAATGTAATTTTTTAGCCTAAGTTTAAACATGCATAAAATGAAACCTATAAGAGTTTTATATGAACCATCAGATCCCTCACATACCACCTTAATCCCTCTAATTACATGATAGATCACTTGGGTGGAATCTTAGATATCAATCCATTAGATAAGTTATAGTGATAGATCTAAAAATGCAAGTTTTTATTAGTGAACAAGTAACTTCTCAAGCTCTAACTGACATTTATACCTATGGAACCTCCAAATATTAATATATCACTTTTATCATGTTTAGATAGATAAATTACATGTAATTTTTCAACCATGATATTCGAATGCACCTAGAAGTGCATTTTCACTACCATTCTAGAGAGCGAAAAAGCTAACAACAAATGTTGTCAAAGTTCAAGTTGTGGTTGTAGAACTCTAGTTCCAATGCTTCATGGGTTAAAAATGACACTACCAACACATATGATAGTAGTAGATAACCTCTAGGACCAAGTTATTTTCCTCCCATCAGGCCCAATTGACAAACCCACCACCCATTCTGGCCTCAAGAACACCCTTCCTAATACAAGAAAAATGCAATTTTTAGCCTAAATTCAAACATGCATTGAATAAAACCTATAATTCATTTATATGAACCATAAGATCCCTCACATATAAAATTAATCCCTATAATCTCACTCTAGATAACTTAGGTTTAATATTAGAGATCAATCTGTTAAACAAGTTGCAGTGATAGGTCTAAAAATGCAATTTTGTTATCAATGAACAAGCAACTTCTTAAGCTCCAACTAGCATTTCTATCTCTGGGACCTTTACCTATGAATCTATCACTTTTATCACATATAAATATACAAATTAAATGTTTTTTTGGTTGACATGACATTTGAATCCACTTGGAAGTGCATTTTCACTACCATTTAGAGAGTAGAAACACTAACAACAAATGTTATCAGAGTTCAAGTTATGGTTGTAGAACTCTAGTTTTGATGATTTATGGGTGGAAAATGACACTAAAAATACATATAGGGGAGTGGATAACCTCTAGTACTAGGTTATTAGCCTTAGATCAATCTCAATAGACAAATCCACCACCCATTCCAGCCTCAAGGACACCTTTTCCAATATAAGAAAAATATGATTTTTTAGCCGAAGTTCAAACATGCATAAAATAAAAAATTTAAGTCATTTACATGAACCATAAGATCCATAACATACAAAATTAAGCCCTATAATTTCACCCTATATCACTCATATGTAATATTAGAGATCAATCTGTTAGACAAGTTGTAGTGACAGGTCTAAAAATACAAGTTTTTATTAGTGAACAAGCAGCTTCTCGAGCTCCAACTGACATTTCTAACTTTAGGACATCCACCTATGAATATATCACTTTTATAACATCCAAATAGATAAATTACATGTTATTTTTCCACCATGATGTTCAAATCCACCCAAAAGTGCATTCTCACTACCATTTTGAAGAGCAAAAACACTTACAACAAATGTTGTTAGAGTTCAAGTTATGGTTACATAAATCTAGTTCTGATGCTTGATGGGTGAAAAATCACACTTAAAATACATTCAATAAGGTAAATAACCTCTAGGACCAGGCTATTTCCCTCCCATTAGGGTTGATCAATAAACCCACCACCCATTGTGTCCTCAAGAACACCCTTCCCAATACAAGAAAAAAATATTTTTTTAGCCTAAGTTCAAACACACATAAAATGAAAATTATAAGTCATTTCTATGAATTGTCAGATCATTCACATATCACCTTAATCCATATAATTTCAACCTAGATCAAACATGCATAAAACCTAAGCTTTTTTTAGCTTCAATAATATATAATTCTTTACTGACAATGCCAACCATGTGAAGGTGGAAGCTTATCTAGCAACACTAACTTATAAAAAATTGTTAGTAAGTAATTAAAAATGAAATTTATATATGTACTACCTATAAAATAAATAAACGTTTGGTAAAATTGATTACATCTACATTTTAAAATTTAACATACCTCCATATTTCAATCCAATGAACCACTAAGATATGATCTAACCTTGATAATATCAAGAATAGCTTCATGATCTGACTCCTGAACTTTCCTTAGTTTCCTATTTAATGGCCTCCCATGATTTTTTTGTAATTGAATATTCATTTCAAGAATCAAATTTTAATAGTGCATTATCTTCCTATATTTCAAACTCTTCAAACAACCATTGATCTAAAAATTTTATAAGATATCATCGAAACCATGTTTTAGTGACTACCACTGACCTAGTGGGATAATCAATGCTTTCTTCATCTGTAATTGGGGAAGTTAATTCTTTCTTTCTCTCTAAACATTGACATAAATAGTAATCAGTTCCTTCTTCATTATCCTCATCTGTAATAACTATAAAAATATGCCTTGTACATCACAAAAAATCATTTTTAGTGATAATATGAATATATATATAAATAATGTGAATAAATTATACATAATGAAAAATATTCTACCTAGCCATAATAGATCAGATACATGGTCAAACTCATCTGAAGATATCATATCTATAAGTTGAAATGTTATTAAAACATAATATGTGTTGATTGGAATTAGAGGTTTGGAACTAAAATCATCCACCCACTCTTGTGACTCACACTCATTCCAAATAGAGTCCACACATGTAGAACAAAAACATGCCAAGTGTCTCATATGAACAATCCAATAAATTACATTTGAGCTATGAAATGAGTGGAGGTCACTTGAACCCATTAGAATCATACAATCCTCATACTTTGCCATGTATTCTTCCTTAACTAACCAAAAATGTCTATGAATAGTAAAATTTAGTTGATCATCATGACACATGTTATCATTACCATATTCAACCATAGTTTTTGCATCTGTCAAATGAACACCCTCTTCAAATTTCAATTCCTCCCTTGTAATAGATCTTTTTACACATGTTCCATCATCATCATGCTCCCGTTTTCCATGGATAGACTCGGTGAAACTCCAAAATCATTCTACACTTATGGTAATATGCATATTGCTCAACCAATAAAACATTTGTTCATTTTTGAATTATGATGTGCAATTATCTAACCAAATGTACTATTTATTAAAAGTAATGTTCGTCTGACTCAACTATTCATAAAACTTCTAAATATAACCTTGCACATACTTTGAACAAAGTGATCTATCATCACTGATATAGAAATTGTACTCCCTTAATTTTTTTTTATTGTTCAGTACTATCAAGTGCATGCATGAATGCTATATGCATGAATATCAGAACTTATGATGAGTTTTAATACTATGATTGAAGTTCCATTTGGGGTTTGAATGTTTAATTCTCTACAAAATAAACTATCCAACCATCTATCCCTATGTGTGTGCCTTGCATAGTCATAAACAATATTCTTCCTAAATTTGACCAATTTTTTTGAAACAGGTATCTTTTTTGTAACAAACTTATACCTTTTAGATTTTTTACCATATTTTACTTGATAATTCATTGATTTATATTTTGCTTAAATCAACTAGTTCCTATCTAATTTCACTTATAAACTCCTCATGGATACATTTTTTTAAAATTTGGCAATCCACCACAAATGTTACAATTTCCATTTAAAAATGATTTTTTGTAAAATAATTACCCTTCTAGTATTTTGTAGAATATAGGTTGAATAAATTCCTTGGCTGATTTTGGTGTAAATTCAATGCCACACTCCTACAAGATGTTAGTATGAAAAGTACAATGAATATAGAAAAAAATATCATTGTGCATTGAAAATTCAACATGTTGCCTACAACAACAAGTGGTGCATGTGTGATTTATTTTAACATAGAAATGTTTTACCATCTCAAAATATCTTTGACAAATAGAAATTTGTGGATGTTTTTCCAAAAATTTAGAATAAAATTGTGTTTGAGTAATATCTAATAAATTTTTTGGATATAGTTCACAGTTATAAGAACTAACTCTTCTTTTCACAACATCTCTTGCATAGGGTGAAACTCTAGTATTATCTTTCTAAAATTGAGCAAATAACTCTTTTAGAGTTTCAAATAGAGCCTTGTAATTTCATATAAGTCTACCAAAGAATGCCTAGAGCTCATTGGTATTAGGTTCATTAAGTATTACACATATTTTAATTGATTTACTTATTATTTTTCTATTTATATTAAATGTTTGCCTTGATTTTGAAAACATTCATTTTTTCACTATTATGTCACTTACTGTACAAGTTGTAAGTATACACCAGGAAACATTATAATCTTTGGTGTATGATTCTGGGCCTAAAATATGATATGCATCATGTAAATTTTCAATAATTTCATCTTTTTTCATCATCCATGTTAGATGTTCTTAGTCCTAATGTGTATATTATAGGTCTCATCTTAATCAATTTTATCATTGAAACAAATAATTGACATATTTAACTATCTCCTACAAATTATGAAATAAAATATCTCAATTTTTTTGAGCCAGTCTTCTTGAAAGACATTTTTTTATTCATTTATTTTAAAATATTTTCATTTAATTCAATTAATTACTTGTCTTTTCTATGGACAATTTTTATAGGTGTTGGTAATGGTAGAATTTGTTGAGATGGTGTTTCAAAACTATCATTACATTCATTGTTTATAAGTGGGATGACATTAATTTTTTCATTGTTAATTTATTCATTATATGTTTCCATTCATCATTATTTGTTTCCATCAAATTTTATTCATTTATGGGGGGTAAAGAATCATACATAGACTTATCATCAACAAAATCAAAAACTTGGAACTTTGAATGTGAACTTTCAACATTAACTAATTTATTATTTTCAATTTCATTATTATTCATTTCATTATGATCAATTTTAATTTTATTCATTTAATTATGGTTAATTTAAACATTATTCAATTGATTATAATCAATTTCATCATTTCTTAATTCATTATCATTAATTGGATCATTATCTATAGCATTTGGTTCATAAGGATTAGGGTTTGTACCTTGTTTACCATGAATTCTTTACATTAGTAGCTTGTGTTTATCTTTGAAATATTCTAATTCCTCTAGTGTTTTCTTCTTGAACAACTTCCTCTTCCTCTTCCTCTTCGAACATGGTTTAAAACCCATAAGGGACAATTGATAAGTTTTCAAAGGTAGGGTCATGTAAACAAGTATACATATCTCATAGAATGTTTATATAGATAGAAGTCTCAAATTGGGTTAAAAATAGTCATTGATAAGTGAATTTATCACTAAAATAGTAATAACATGAACATGTTACTAAATAATCTGATTGCATTATGCTTTCCACAAGGTCCTAGCACACACAACCCATTGGGAAGTTGATATCAACAATAGCATGATCAAATTACTAAATAATGTTATCACGATATGATTTCTACAAGGTCCCAACACACCTAACCCAATAGGAAGTTGATATTGACAATTATACGATCATGTTATTATTGATATAAGTTATGGGGTTATAAATTGGCAATGAGGAGTGAGTGTTTCCTATGTTAAAAATAATGTGATTGTGTTATACTTAGTGTAGATAAGGGAGTAAGGATTGGGGATTAAGAAAAAATTGTGCATAGAATTTATAGATTAGGGATTACAATTCATGTTTTAATAATTAGTGATTACAATTAAGGTCCAAAGTTAAGGTGTACAGATATAGGTACCTTTCCTAATACTTGGAGAAATAATCTCTAAGCACAATGAAGCCCCAAAAATTAATAATAAGTCATTAATAATAAAATGTGTTTTTAGGTTGCCATTTACCCTAGATGTCATCGTACAGATTGAGTGAATTAGTTAAATGGGTCAATTAGTCATGTGATTTAGGCTAAATTGAGCCCTGTGAACTTAATTCTTACTCTATAAATGATGTTAGTTTGGGCTAAAATGATTGGCTCAAGGTTTAAAGAGTCTGTATTTGTGGTTTAGAGTTTAAGGATTAAGAAAGTTTTAAGGATTAGGGATTAGGGTATGAGTTTTAGGGTAAACTTACACAATCATGTAGGCAATTAGGGAAAATCTAAGAGCCTTGAACCTATATCTGTGATTATAGAATGTGAATTTGGGATCAATTATTCACCACCTCATCCCATATTGAACCCATGAAGTTAATTGTGGTAATGAGTGATGTAATTTTAACCAAGTTCATCCCTATGAACTTAGTCTTATTATATATATAAAGGACATTAATTGGGGCTAAATTTATTGGGTTAGGGTTTAGGGTCTATACTTTAAAGGTTTTAGGGTTTAGGGCTTATGGATTAGGGTTTAATGTAAATGGTATAGGGTTTAGCATTAAAGTTAAATGGTATAGGGTAACTTAAGGTTTAAGATATTGAATATAGGGTCCAATCACTAAGGTAATTGAAGAACATTTGACCTTCTTGTGACACATATTTATGACTTGATTACCTTCATGTTGGAATTTATGATAAAAATAATGTCAATTATCACATATATATGTTATATAATTGATTAATCCATAAATTTGGTTTAGGGGCTCAAATTTGCCCAGATCATGTGGGGCATTATATAAATTGACTCATTATATGAACTCATGATAGAATATTGATCTTTTGATTTTTCCACAAATCATGTCTTGCTATTAAAGACCCTAAAATTGGCCTTAAATGTCTCCTTGATTAAAAGAATCAACTACCTCTCCTCCTCTTTGGTTAATTAGGTTGAAGAGGTTGGAAATATCCCCAATTTATTGAATAGATGCACAAAGCTAGATTGGTACTCCAAAGGCTTTAGTCATAGGTTTAAAATTTTCATAAATTATGACATCTCATGATAAAATCAGTTATATCATAAGACATGTATATTTGTGGCATGTAGTGGGCATTAGGGTAGAGGGTTTACAATTTAAATTTTTTAGGGATCATTAGGGATTAGGGCATAGGGTTTAGGTTTAAGGACATGTATATTAATGTTTAATCACTAGATATGTTATATGTTTAAACTAGATTCTTACTATAAAGGATGTTAATTGGGACTAAATTGAAGTTGCTAAATACTTAGAAAGTAAATGATTTACAATTTAGGGTATAGTGTTTAAGGTTTATGGTTTATGTCCCTTCTAGGTTTTAATGTATATACATCATTTAGGTTACACAAGGTCAATCACAAAGATAAATAATGATAATTTGAATCACTTAGACCCATTTGTGACTATAGAATGTGTTTTTGGGTTGTCATTATACCATGGATGTCATGTTGCACATGTAAATTGAGTGAATTCGTCAAATGGGTTAATCAATCATGTGATTTAGGCTTAGTGTATAGGTTTTAGGGTATATAAGGTATAATCATGATGGTGATTAGGGAACATTTGAGCTCCTTGAACTTAGATCTATAAGTAAATAATGTGAATTTGGGATCAATTATCCCACACATAATCATAGATTAAGCCTTAAAATTCAATTATGGTAATGATTGATGTAATTATAACCAAGTTCATCTATGTGAACATATTTCTTACTATATATAAAGAATGTTAATTAGGGATAAATTAATCCTAGGGGCATCCTAAGCTTCAATGTAAAGAATTTCTTCCATATGATATCAATTGGGGATCCAAGTGCTCACAATATTAAAAAAATAAGTCTTTTTTCAATTTGATATTCAATTCAATCCAAAGGAGCCTTGTGCAAGGAGTTACATTCATATATAATGAAAATTGGGGATTACTTGGCCTTGATTACATACCATATTAAACCATTAAAGTATTTCGTTTCAGATGATACATAATTGGGGTCAATCGAGGCTTGCTCGAGGAATTGTGTCAACGTAATTTTAATCAGGGCGCTAATTACACACATTATTCAAATAATTGAGTGTTATAATGAATTGGATATGAAATCATGATCAATTGAATGCTTTATAAGGAATTATAGATCCATATTTAATAATAATCAAGATTATGATTTTTCACCAAATTCATCTAAAAAAATATAATGGTTCAATATGATCTATGAAATTGAGTCCAAACTTGAGCCTTGTGTAGTAAATTTAATCCTTCTATTATCAATAGGTGGCTCTGTTGGTCCCAAATACATAACATATTGAATAAACTAGGTATTTAATTCAATTAAATATGCAATTATGGCCAACCAATGCTCATGTAAGTAATTGAATGCATCTAATGTAAATTATAACTTCATTGGCCTGAATTCTAATATATATATATATATATATATATATGTATATATATATGTATATATATATATGTATATATATATGTATATATATATGTGTATATATATATGTATATATATATATATATATGTATATATATATATATATATATATGTATATATATATATATATATACATACATATATATATATATATATATATATACATTCATGCATTTGGTAAATTATCTTACATTCATAATTGGGCCCAATTGAGGCCCATAAAATTAATTTTGTCCATATAATGTTCCAATTGGGTTCCATTAGCCTTGATTGCACACACCATATTTAACCAATTGAGTATTTAGGTTCAATATGATATGCAATTGGGGCCACTCAATCCCTAAGCAAGGAATTACATCCATCTAATGTCATTTGGGGCTTTAATTACATCATGTTAAATCAATTGATATTTTTTCAATACAATACACAATTGAGGACAACTAAGTCCTATGTAATTAATTACTTCCACCTAGAATGTCAATTAAGGCATTTTCACCCCATGCAATGAATTATGTCCATATAATTTGTCCATTTTGAATATTTTTTCCTAATTTCACATCATATTTAACCAATCGAGTATTTTCTTTCATATAATCTTTACAATTTAGATTAATTGGTCTCCATGCAAGTAATTCCTTCAATATAATATCAATCAGGGATTTGATAGCACATGTCATATTTGAAAACAATATTAATACTACTAGGCCTAATGGATACTATTAAAGTTATAGGATGTTTATAATATATAACGTGTTCATGTTATTAATATGATCATGTTATATAATAGTGGAATCATGTTAATAACATAGTAACATGATCACATTATTAATGTGATCATGATATTTGAATTCAAATTCAATTCCCATGCCTTTTGGCTTGGGAATGGCTTGCATTCCCAAACTTAAGGCTCAGACTTTCAATGTATAACCGAGTATTGAAAGGTATGAAAATAAATAACAAATTTGAAGTTTAATTGCCAAATGCACTAAGAATTTTAACTCAAAAATTTAAAAATGTTATACCATCACGATGATCATGCTGTCCTCTTTCCAAAAATATGAATCTTATATTTTTTAGACTAATTTAAGGTTTCAAACTATATTTATTTCTAATTGTGCCTTTTTTAGGCCACTACATGCTGCAAGCATACATGTCTATACATGTTCATGTAATTTCTGTTGTGTTGATCCAAGTGAAAAATAAATTATATGGTGATGTATTATCATTAATTATGCACACATTTTTAAAAAATGATTTTCATTTTTTTTGAGGTAGTTAGGCATGACTCACAGATGACTATCCATTTCTTTGTCAGTTTTTAGGATCTAGTTACTTGCAAAATTCATAAAAAAAGGTATTCACTAAAAAATACAAAAAATAGAGGTGACATGCTATAATCTTTTATCTAAATTATCCCCAAAGGGTTTCAAATAATATTAAATGTTGCTAAAAAAAAGTACACATCATAGTTGTTGATCTACTATATTTTTTGAAAAAATTGGAGTCCCTCTTCAAATTTTAATGTTTGACCTAGTTTTACTTAACCATTTAAAAAAAAATAGTGTTGTGGAAACTAGACTCAAAATTCTACATTTCATATTTTTACACCATATTCAAATTTAGAGTGTATATATCTAAAATTATCTATAGAATTTCAAATTTCAAAAATTTCAAAAAAATCATGTCCATGGGTAGGCCACTTTTTGTCCCCCAAATTTGTGCACTTACCCAAAAATAGGCACTTTTGGGCCATTTTGGGCCTCTTAGGAACCCAAAAATGCCAAATTATTATGAAAAATAGGTTAAATGGGAGCTTGATAGATTCCTCTACATGTTCCAAGTGGTTTTCAAGGGATTATGTGCTATTTCATGGCCTATGAGTTCAAAAACCCAAAACTAGTCAAAAAGGCTCTTTTGGCAACTCAAACATGCTTACCTACTTAATGATTTTTCATAAAATATAGGCCTCCATTCCATAACTTATTTCCATGAATATTTATCATATATAACCCCTCAAATTTCCTAAAAATATTGGGTTACCATGCAGAAGGTGTGAAAAGATACATATGTAAAAGGTTTGCTTATGGGGTTCTACATACAATTTTGGCCTGCTTAGCTTCTTAATGATTTTTAATAAACCTCAAGACTTAAAATAACATAAATCTAATATTAATTTCAATTACATATGGGTACTTAAAACATACTAGAAGCATTTGTCCCAACTCCTTATTTAGTGAAAGATATGAGTATCTAAAGAGGGGCTTGAACAAGGTGCCTTAGACTTGAAAAGTTTACATTTATATTCAAGTTCCAAATTTAATTTTTTTAAAGCATCTCATCATACCTAAATAAGGTGTCATCTTTCATTGATAGAGTTTACAAGTGCCTCAAAGTGATATAGACCTTAATACTAGCTTCTAGGCTTAAAACTAAGTTTCAACGATTGAGGAACATATAATAGGGTATTATGGAATAAAAACCATGTTTTAAAATTCATTTAAATCCATTTTTACCTACTTATGATGCTCAATTTTCACTTTTATCTTCAATTTTTTTTAAGACTACTTATGGGAATGGTTGTCTACATGCTTGTTCTAATTATCAAAGTCATGGTTTGCATTGAAAATGGATTTTTATCACACATAAATGGGTTTATATAGTATTAAAAACACCTCCTTAACATAAAAAAAACCACATGAGATCCAAACCATCTTGTATACTTGTAGATTTTCAATAAATCTGCTTGAGCACCAATGGTAATTGCCATACACATGTGGGTGACTGTGTAAAAATAGTGGATACTTCCAATCCTAAAGTGACCTATTTAATATAATATATGGTTATAATTACTCATTAAAATAATATTCACCAATTTTGATACTTTTATCTTTCATATTAATTCATTTAGGTGATTTTTACCAAAACTAGCTTAAGCAGCCTACTTGCTTTTTGATTGTCAACATATAAGGGGTTGAGTGTGATAAAAAATTGAGTAATTTCCCTAGTATATTATCCTAAAAATATTATTTATAGGTATATAAAATCATTTTGAACATCTCCACCAATTTTCATACTTGGATCTTGCATATTAAGGCTTATAGGTGATTTTTACCAATACTTACCAGTAGGTTGCCAGAATTTTTATGGAGAGTGCCTCAGGTCTGAGACAGACAACAAATATGTCCCTTGGTTTTCATTAAAAATAGAAATAACATGGGGATATAATAGGTCACAATTACCCATTTTACCAAATTTTAGGTCTTTAATCAATGTGTAGGTGCTCCAAAACTTTAAAACTCTTCACAAAAGTCTTTAAAAGTTAATTGTGTTTGAACTTGAATGTATCCTTGTTTGCTTTTAGCTTTTTATTTAGGTTTGAACATACTATATAATAATTTTTTTAGTTAAAATGGAACTTTTATGGTTAAATAATTACATTGATAAGGTGAACTTATTTTTCATCATTGTTTGGATTCCCTCTCTACCCTCTTGATCTCATTTCATCATTATTGCTTTAAGAACCATTCATGATCATGAGAATCCATCATTGATCACTTTTCCCCCATCTTTCATGAGATCTAAGATATAATTGTGTACTCATGTATTTATGTGGAGTTTTAGGAGGTTAATTACCATGTTTTTTGACAATTTTAACTCAAAGGCTTGATAAAATTCATCACACCATCTTATAAAACTCATCAATATGATATAACTTAGAACCTTGTTGAACCTAAAGAAATTGATAAGACCTCATAGTCCTAGTGTGTGATTGTCAACATGATTGAAAATTATCTTACCCAACTATAGGATTAAGTTTTGTTGGTGATGTATCTTTAACTGAGTTTAGATCTTATTCATGAAATTCCCTTGCTACAAAAACTTTTATGTGTCTCTTTAGAAAACATTTCCTTCATTCCACCATTCCTCTTGAAGGTCATCTTCTCTTGAAAGTCTCCCTCATCATGTTACCAAATATTTGGGATTATGAAAGCATCCTTAAAAGTGATGACTGTAGATTAAAATCCTTTTGATAATCTTGACCTTGACTTAACCTAATGATACTACATGAGTTTGTTCTTGAATGAAACCAAGTGCCAAATAGGATCTCTTAAGATCCATTCATTTCAAGATTTATGTGAAGCTCTCAAGATTATCTTTAGCATTGGAATAAACCTTTAAATATATCATGTATATGTAAAACCAATTATTTTTTTGGTTTTCAATATATTATCGCATATTTACTTTGATCACAACTCCATCAATTCCATCCTCTAGTCCACTCCTTTGACTTTCTTCATTTACTATCCACTCTAAACAAGCTCTTCTCCTTTCAACATACCAATTATTATTATGGGATTCATGAGCAAAATATAATAAATTTTATGATATTTCATGATCATATTACACTTAATCAAACCCATTTAATCCTCTTAGTCTTCCACCAATATTCACTCTCACATCTCCACCTCTATATGTCACCCCTTAGCTAATAGCCTTTTTCTTACATTTTCTCTTTGTTCTATCACTATAAAAACTTTATTTTCTAACTAAGACCTTATTTTACCACCATATATCTCAATTAAACCTTTCATAAAGTTTCAATCTCTAACTCTTTGTCTAGAATCTAATTCCTTTATTAGCATGCCTCCAATCAGGCCTCTCAAGCCTTACACACTTACCTCAAGCTCAAATCCATACTATACCATATGATATTGGAACCAAAAACCTTTTATTAAATTAATTAATGATAAAATATACCTTATTAAAAAAAATATGATTTTTCACCAATTAAAATAGGAGATTTAAGGTTCTTTGGTTGGAAACCCTAGCTATATCGAGTGTGCAGGCCTATAGATGCCGAGAGCCTTCAAAATTAAATTTTTTGAGTTTGAGGATATTTCAATAAAAAAAAAACCATTCCAAGATATTTATTGAACTTATACAGCTTCTCCAATATGTTAGAGTCATTGAACAATCTTAAATGTTCTTGAACTGATCAAAATATAAAAAAATCTACCCTCTTTACAAGACTGTGCATGAATGTGTAAGGTTTAAACTCTATTTATTTGGTTCTAGATCCTTCCACACCAAATAATACCTATATAAGTTTTTTATTACCCTCCTTAACCTTTAAAAATTCTTTACCAAACGTTCATCAATTCTTTTTATGATATTAACAATGCAAGTTATAAAGCACTATGTATTTGGTTTGACTGAGTTTGGTCTTGTTCCTTAAACAAAGACTGTATATTATCTTGAGGTAAATTTTATAGATGGAAAACCAATTCATATATTTTTTTTCCATATAATATTTTTAACTTACCTTAAACATAACCCCATCAACCATATTCTATATCCTACACCTTGAAAACAACCTCAACACATACCGCTATCCAAACCAAGAAGATGGATGTAGGTGCATATTAGACTGAGTTTTTGCTCATTATTAGACCTAAAATTAGTGTATTTTTAGGTTTTATGATTTATTTATCCATTATTAATAACTTATTACCGTCTTGAAGAATTTTTTTTGATCCACAAGCTTACAATATATAAAAATTATCTCTCTCCCACCTAACATGACTTCATGATGATGAACTTGAAAGAGCCAACTATAGGTGCTAATTGGGGTATTTGATTTTTTTAATGACTAATACCTTTAATGGGGAAAATTACATTGATAAATATTTAATAACTTTATGTCCCTCTTTAATTACTTTTGGAGTTATATGTTGCACCCTAGCTAAGAAGATATTTATTCAAGCCCTTTACTCAAACCTCGTCCAATATGGGATTGACCTAAGACTATGGATTGTCTAGTTTTAGGTTAAACCACTATAATTTAATGGTATATCTCCCATAATATTAAAATATAGTGATTTATTATAACCTAAATATATCATAAGGAAAAGGGAGAGAAGTGAAAACTAAAATTAGAATCTAGCCTATGTGGTGATGCACCAATTGATCAATGATCCACTCTCAACTTATGCACTATCATGACTAATAATGAATATAATTAATAAAATTATTGATAAAATTATTAAAAAATGTTTCAAACATAAGTGATTTTCATTAAGGTTGATGAGATACCTACAACTTGAAGGGCATAAAGGTATAGGTCTGCACAATGTCTTATATTGTTTCAAATGAGTTACACAAAGATTTTGTCAAAGATTTTCTACACTAGTTCAGGGATGGAAAACAAGAGATAAATTCCTATATTTATATATATAATATAAGACAAGATAGATGTATTTATGAGTATAATTTTTCATCAATGAGCCCAACATGGCATGGGGTAGTTACACAAGCATTTTCTCCCTCTTTAAGCAATGACAATCCCTTAATGAGAGCAATTTTACATTGAGGTGGATATAAATACCTTAATTATATTCAATAATGCTTTGAAATTCCCAAAAAAAACTCAACATCCTTACCTTTGAAAGTTAATCAATGCATATGGGGGGTTTAATTAGGTCCTTTTCGGCATTAAATAGCCTCTGCATCAATGCGCATGCCAAATGCTTCATGAAAATAAATCTAGCCTATAGTAATGGATCCCATTTTGGTGTAGACTCACCCAAATGATAGTTAAAATTCCTTGAAATGATAAACAAATATCCTCATGACTCCTTCCATTCACTATATCCTTCCATTCAACTTGATAAGTAGGCCTATGTAGTTTGCTTTCCAAACATCTACTCATGTTCACTATGATAGTGATTCCATAGTTGAAATTGTGCTTCAAACTCATCTAATGGAACTTATGTAACCTTTTAAATTAACTTAATGCATTTTTATTGAGTTTATTTAAGATTTATTTACCTATAACATACTTTAATCTTGTATTACTAGGAAAAATAACTTGCCTCATAGACTAATGGTTTTGAACAAGATGGTGAGAACCTTTTTAGTGAGTTTCATGGATTGAATTGGTGTTGAATAGGTATAATAAGTCTTGTACATAATCATTATATGGTTTATAATCCTTCCCTAGGATTTGCACATAAAAATTAGTTGAAACCCTATAAGTTTGTCCTCTCAAGAGGCATTTATACACCTTTCATACTATCCAAGACCATGGGCTGAAGCACCTCTAAGTTGACTACAAGGTCAAAATAATAAAATAGGTAGTTCTCAAAAAAAAAAATTATTTTTAGTTAAACTTCTCTAAACTATATGTTATTAGGTTTTAGTGAAGGTTTTAGGTGGTCTGGGAGTCTTATATCTAGTTATTGAGTGTCTAAAATTGGGTTTACAAACTAATTATACCAAATCCAAGATAACAATCCCTCTCACCTCCCATGAGTATCTAGACTCTTTATATGCAACCCTTAAGTTGTGTTAGGAAATTAAAAGTGTTCCTTGTGTGAAGTGTTTTCTCTTTCAATGGATTCTAGAGGTCTACAAGTTGGAAAGTACACTATGGTAGATTTTATAAGGCATGGGCTGGCATAAAGTTCTTTATAACAAAGCAAAAATTATCCCAATGAGAATACACAACATATCAGCCCTTCAAACTATGATCTATTTCACTCTTTTGATGGCACAACCATGGTAGATCCTAGGTACCATTTTGTTTTCATACCTCTATTATAAGCCTTGACCTTCACATTGGTCAATAACTATGTCTACCTCATATATGACTAGGAAAAGACCTTATATGCCTCAAAAAATGTATTGGTTTCCTTCATCATGCCAATTTTCCTCCTTTTAATGCACATAGCCAAGTATACTAAGGTCTACAACTTCCTTTAGACCAATCATGGCGATCAACATGAATACCTCTAGGAGACTTAGTCAAGTGTTTTGAGGGTTTTCCTCCCCTCTCTAACTCATTTTGCACATGCATTCCTTCTACAGCCTTACCTTTGAGTTTAAATTGGCCTTTTTATGCCTCTTTCATATAATTCTAACCCTTCACATGCCAACCATGGAGCTATGTTGGTGCCCATGGGACCTCAGAGGACCTTAAATATGTTTTCATAGGGGGAAACTTGCATTTTAATGGGTTTTGAGGTGAATTTTCACCATCAAGTCATTTATGTTTTTTGTACAAGGTTGAAGGTGTTCACCATCTTATAGATGGTTCATAGAGTATGGATGTCAAATCCTAAAACAAAGGCCATGGATTTTTAGGACATTTACCCCAATCCTACCATGAATAGGATAGATTCACTTGCAAAGTATTTAAGGATATATGAACATTAAAAGTTGGTGTTAGGGTTAGTTGTAGGCAGTTTTGAGTCCCAAACTTCTTAGAAATCATTCATCTAGTCTAAACCCCTGTTGTAAATCAAATTTAAATTAATGTTTAATGCTTATGGATAATTAAATTCCCTTAAGATTTCTAAATCAGAGGAGGTATGTGGTGGAGTGGGTGAGCATGTGAATATGCCCCTCAAAAATGCTTACACATAGGTGGACTAGCTCAAGTTAGCTTTTTGGGAATTTAGACCATTTGTTCCACCTTATAACCCTTAAAACCTCTTTTTTTGGATATAATAATTTATCTAATCTTCACTTTCACCATTATATGGTATATAAAAACTTGAAAAGGTTTTAAAACATCATTGAGTTATGTTTGTAAGACTACTTGCATGATTGTGCAACTACATCCTCAAGGCTTTTGAACATAAAACTAAGTGCTGGACCTTGAAATGAGATTTAGTTGATATTATACATCAATACATCTTAGAACCATAAATTTCATGGACCCCATATTGACTATATACCTCACATGGCATGGATGTGTCCTTAACCCCACTATTTGCCTACACAGACAAGCCTTAGTTTAAGACAAAATAGTATGTTAACTATTTGTCTCATCTAAATAAATTTATAGGCCACTTCCTTAGGTCACGACCACCTTTTTCATTGAATTTGGAGACTTGGTTGTGCTTGTAAAGTGTCTATATCACCATTTTGCCTCAAAATAGCCTCAAATTATCTACCAAAAATACACCCAGGCTTGCATCTTCAAATACAACCTCAAAACAGAACAAGTGCTTCGAACATTTGGAAATGTCTATCACATGTTTATAATGGTCTCCACACTATGGTGATATCTCTTCAACACCAAATCATTGCATAACCCATCCTTCTACTCATCTTAGGCCTCACTCTTGCATAGACTAGATGTCCTCATGATTGTGATGATGCCATTTTGCCTCCCCAGGGGTGATGGCTATCAAGTATACATCTTTGACAATGTGAGAATTTTATCCTCTTTGCATAATTTTTCAGCTCTAAGTTCACATGAGGTGGGGACACCAATATAGACTAAATATTTTTACCCTATGATCCCTTTTTGCCATGACTGCTTATATGCTTGTTACTAAGTCTCTATTAGGGGTAGATAACTTGTAGGTTTTTTAGTCCCATGGACTAAATGGTCCATATCACATCCAACATATTTTTGGAGTGTACATTTCATGATTTCCATGTCAACCCTTACATTTTGGATAACTTAGATATCTCTTTTTGAGGCCATGTTATATTGGATTTTATGGTTGATTGTAGGTGCTCTCTTTTACATCCTCAAGTTGTCATATGACCATATAGGTATTGCTTGATGATCTCAATGGTGAAGATGGTTTTAATTTATTATTGAGTTTAATTTTGGATGATTAGTCCTTGGGGGGGGCTAATTTAATGGATAAGGTGGAAGTCTAGACACATTAGAGTGGAATGAGCATAACACACAGTGGTAACACAACATAATGGTAGTGAAACTATAGTGGGACTCTATAAATATGACATGGGCATGTAGATGACACAATACCTCACCAACTACCAACCAAAGTGGACCCTAATAACACCATAATGCATATAAAAGTAGACATAAGTATTTTAATTCAATTGTAAGGTGTTTATGGAATCACAATGAGACATAGGATTCTTAGAATTACTTTAAAATCTATGAAGAAACCTTAAACTTTACAAAAATGTGATTGAGTTATCTAAATACATAAAAAAGGTCTAAAAGTAATATGAAACCATTATGGAGGATTGGTAATAAGTTATAAAGGTGGGAAGACAACCCACCACCATGTTATCACCCCTTTCATATCCATTGAGGCACATTAGAATCTTGTAGTTGCTCTTGGACCATACACAAAGTCTATTATGTAGTGTACTCCAACCATACCTAAATGGGCCTTCATGAAGTCTTTTGATTTAAAAATAGGACCATTAAACTTTGAATCTAAGTGAGAAGGCATTGAAATCTATGATACATATTTGTAACCCTATAACTTTACCTACAACCCATAATAGAAGCAGCTAAACCTTATCCTTTGCATAGACTAATTTGTAGACCATTCACAAAAACTAGTCAAGGACATTGGCATTTGATCTAAGCTAAAATGAGAGGATTCTATGCTAAAATAGTCATATAAGGATGCTACATGATTTTAAAAATTAGGAAAATTGATTGGTTATATAAAATGAATCAAAATCCCCTAAAAATCATTGGTCTTAAAAGTTCCTATGAAGATTAAAAAAGGTGCATAAGTTTCTTAACATATTAACAAACATTCATAGAGGACAAGTATCCAACTCCTATAAAAAAGTCATGGATGGTTAGACCCTTGAGTGTACCTCTTCTAGGTATTAGACCCCCATTCTATTCCTACTATACATAATAACCATGAACCTAAGGGGTCCTCTAAATAGGAAAATAACCTTGAAGTAGATTATTAATTATTTTGGGCCTTTAAGTCACCAAAACACCCTAGTATTTCTACCATGGAACACCTCTAAATTATCCTTACAATAATATGCCCCTGAATGAGTTGATCTATACCATTGAGGAAACACTTACATGGAGCCATTTTACCTAAAAATCTCCTTATTTTAGTCCTAAAATGTATCTCACTGGTGTTTTGGAGGGAAATTAGGAGGGAAAGATAGCATTTGATGTAGTGGTATGATCTAAGGAAGATGAAAGGTCACAAATTGGTATGTGTGGGACCATATTAGAGAAAATAGGCATTAACTTGGAAATGATGGATCCAATTGAGGTATGCATCATTATATAATAGTTTAATGAGGCTCATGAGGTCTTTTGGAGGTGTATACGATCATCTAGTGGTTCATTAAGTCCAAAGTAATAAGTTATTATGGTCAAAACCATTGAGTAGGTTCAAGTATACAATCTTAAAAAGGGATTATCATCTATATCACCATGTTAATACATATGGAACTCCTAAAAATCAATGAAAACTTAATTATACTACATAACATTCTCTAAAATGACTATTAAAAGATAAAAAATTAGTATACCATTGATAATTATGCATGACTAATGTGATTTTAGGCCTTTATCAAGTTATCTCCTCCAATTTCCTTCATTACTGCATCCCCATCAAGTTGGGGATTTTTCAAGATGGTTATGTGGTAAATTAAGCACTTTGGACACCATGACATTATATGACTCAGGATTTACAAGAGGTATGAAGACCTATAAAGACTATTAGGGCAAGTTTGAAATGTGATTAGATAATGGACTGACTATACATCTCTTTAGAGCTCATAAAATGATTAAAAATTAAGTTTCAAGGATGGATTATGACCCCAAGCTATAATTTTGACCAATTTTTAGGTCTAGGACTAAAAATTGACTAGCATTTTTGGTGACTTAGTTAGCTTGACTAGCATGCTAGTCATAGAACCCAAAAATTTGATCAAACTTTCTCATGAAGGATATACATATGAAGCATGATTGTGGAATAGGTTATGCCTTCATATTATCCACTCTAAAATAAATGAAACACAATCAAAAAATAAGAGAGAACTAAAACACAACACATAACTTCCTAATCAGTGGGACCAGACAACAAATAAGACATTTTGCAAAGGTACTAGGAGGTAAATGACAAACCTACCTATTTATGTACAAGATAACATAACAAAAACTAGTAGAATAATTTGAGATACCTCTAATTGATATGGATGGTAAGGATCTCTCCATTCATATTTTCAATCTCAAAGGCATTTTTGTCTTTACAACATGTGATAATAGAAGGCTCACTCCAAAGACTATCAAATTTGGAAATGATTTCATGGTTTTTCATGGTCCTCATCTCATTTGTGGACTATATCACCTTATTTAAATGTTCTAGAGGATGGTCTCTTGTCAAATGACTTACTCACTTAGTTTTTATTAGATCATATGATGTACATGGCATTTTCCCTTGTCTCCTATAGCTATCTTAATTCATTCAACCTTACTTGCATAACATCATCCTCTATGAATTCAAGTTGGTGGGCAAGTTCTAGTGTAGGTAGTTCAAGAGAGATATGGAGTCTTTCTTCTCTCCCATATATAATGATGTATGGGGAGTGTCAAGTCTCCTTCTTTGGTGTCACCCTATTTTCTCATAGGGCATTTTGTTTCTACGCTAAATCCCTTTCTACATTCAAAGAAGAAAATGAGAAACTAAAAGAAATGGTCAAGGCTAGAAGATACCTAGATATGGTCGTGCGCACTGAAATCAGACGTCAGAAGGTACTCCTCTTTGGCTGTGAAGGAATGACACCTACAAAGAAGAAAAGACTGAAACATGAAAAATGTTAGACAAGGAGGCGGTGGGTTGTCAAGCAAACGCCTGATCTCAGAAGTACGAAGACTTCTTAGAAGGATATCAACCCACTAATTAAAAATAGAAATATTTGACAGAAATGGAAATAATGAAAAGACAGAATGAAAGCAAATAAAAGACAAAAAATAAAATGCATACCTGATATTCAGTGAACTATTCTGCATAGTCACCGGTGTCGGTCTCTATGCCAGCATCGGTCAGGGGAAGGTGCCGATGTCGGTTAAAGTGCCATCATCGATCGGGGTAATGACCGGCGTCGGTCGAGGCAACAGTTCTAGACAGAGTCTGGGTGGGTCTGGTCGCATCTGGTCGAGTTTGGGTAGGGTCTGGATAGGTTTTAAGGTCGCAAAATGGTGTCTGAGGGTTAATGAGTTAGTTTAGGAGTCAGGGGGTTTTTATAGGGATTTGGGCAGAGTGATTGTATATTTTGGAATGGAAGATAGATTTGATACGAGAAGGAGTAAGGTATCGGGTCTATAGTCTAAGTCTAAATAGGGGTGATAGCATTAATAAATAAATAATAACCAGAGAGAAACAAAAAAACACAGAGCAAGATACTTACCTATTGTACGCCTGAAGATGAAGTCAGAGACATGATTGACATTGTCACTGTGTTGCAAGATGACTGAAGTAGGATTCCTGTGCTGGAGAGAGTGAATGCAGATTGGTTGGATGCCAGAGTTGGTTGATCATAATAGTTTGGGGTGATTTTCAGAGTTTTCTAAATGATTGCTAGAGTTCAGTTCGAATGATAAGAGTTTTGAATGGTTTTGCTAATGAAGGCAAGGGACGGTTCAATAACCGATCAGGAAACTGATTGGGAAATGAATGGATAACGGGTAATGAAATAACGGTTCCTATGTTTGGATTGAAAATGCAGTGCTAAGGAGAACTAACGTCGGTAGGACCGCTGACGTCAGCCGAGAAGTGACCGACGTCGACGATGTTGGTCGGGTGGTGACCGTGGTCGGCAGATGCAAAATGGGGGTAGAGACTAACTTTAGCCTTCTGCTCATTTTGACATGCTGCCAAGGTCAAGGCTAGTGGGAAAATGGTCGACAAGGGTTAAATAGGTGAGGGAGAATAAAACAGGGAATGACCAGGGGAGTAGACATGATTTTGGTGTCTACATTTGCCCCTTTTTGTCTTGTTGGTTGTTCTAGATGAACTGCAAGAAAAAAACAAGAGTGATTTCCCTAGGTGAGGGATAAGGTTGATTTCATCTTGTTGGTTGTTTGAATGAATTGCAAGACAAAAATAGGAGGCAGATTTCCCTAATTATGGATGAGGTATTCCCCCTCAAAGCAGGAGTCGAGGGAAGGGAATCTAGAATCGGGTGCTGATTGGATAAAGAGTGGATGAAAAAGAGGGGTGAGGGTGAACACTGCAAAAGTTGTAATTGTGTGCATACCACTTCACGAGATGGTCAGGTCAAAGTGTCACAGGTTAAGGGTTAAGGAGTGCCAAAATTGAAATAACCAAGCCCTAGCATTTAGTCGTCTGCTGATCGGGTTATTCAATCTAAGCTGAAGTTCCAATGGGTCGTCGCATTCCAGGTATCCCGAGCTCAAGAAGTGCTCCTAGAAACACGTAAAAGTCACAAGCAGTGTGGATCAACTGGCTTGCGATCCTATACTTACGAGGGTCAAAATAGTCTGTGCACAATTCTGCTAACCAGTCATGAGGTAGCATACATGCAAAAACAACCAAGGCAACATTGTCTTGGAAGTGGTTGAGGTCGGAGGAGATAGGCATGATCTCCAATGGGCATAGTCAAAGTGGATGGATGGACGAAGGAATGTGGCCGAGCTAACCTTAGAAGACCCCATGTCAACTGAGTGCTACCTACATAGCCCCTGTGGAAGGGCCTCAGGCGAATGTAGTTCTCCCTAAAAGGGAGGAAGGGTCAAAGGGAGGGAAATGGTCTTGGTTGAGGGTAAGGTCAGGGTCAAAAGGAAGAAAGAAGGTTTGTCCATCAGAGAGACGAACAAACGAGGGTGGTCGAGCTAACCCCAGATGATGTCGTATCATTCGAGTGCTGCCTACATAGCCCTGGTCATAGGTCCTCAGACCAATGTAGTTTAGATAAAGAGTTCGAGTGGTAGACAGGTGCTCAAAATGGTCGATAGATTGGTTTTGGTCATGATGAAATGATGAGGAGAAGAGATGTTGCAACCTTTTCCAAATGGTGTATTCTGCAACATTGGTTGAGGGGTCTTTCATCTCTAGCAATTTTCCATATTCATGATAGATGTATGCTAAAAATGAATTGAGGTCGATTTATGCTTCAGCAAGTATTGGTTTATGCTTAACATAAATTGCGTCCGGTCGATAGTTTCCATGTGTATTGGTGTCCATAGAAACTAGTGTGAATAGGCTACGGGAGTGGTCTGAAAAGAGAGTTGAGTTGGGTTGATTGACAAGTGATGAAGGTGAATGTGACCAAAGTGCAGAAGAAGTGAAAGGCATATTGCTCTTTCATTGACAAGGACCAGAATGACAGCATAGATAGGGGTTATTAGAACCAAGAGCCCCATTCATGCATGACGTCATTGACCAGATGTTGTGTTAGAACGATAATCAAATCACTCCAACATTAAAGTGAGCTTGAAGTCCCTTGAGCAGGTGTTATGATAGGAAGAGGATAAGGTAACCCAGTTTAAGAGCAGGAATAACCGTGCCCCTTTTTATAGGAGACCCTGAGACAACTAGAAGCCAAGTCCATGACCCATTTTTTGTTTTTTTTGTTTTTTTTTTAAGGTGTAGACTGATCAATGCGGGAAGCCTGCATAGAGATGTCAGTTGCTTGGTGGTCAGTTGTGAAGCTGATCAATGCGGGAAGCTTCTAAGATAGTGTTGTTTATTGCTAGATTAGTCATAGCCATCCTTCGAGGGAGTGGTCTATATTTTTGCTTAATATAAGGGCTTTTGAATAGCTGTCCTTCAAGGGAGCAGTCTATTAATTACAGCAATGAGAGTACAGCTATCCTTCGAGGGAGCAGTCTACCTTTTTAATTTTGATTTTGATATGGTGACCGTGGATATTTTGACATCATGATTTGTTATGACAGAAATGTGAGTCATGGACAACACTATAGAAGGTCAAGGGCTCCCTTTTATTAGGACAAAGCATCCATACATCATAAAAGGATTATAAAGGAATTGTTAAGAGGAATAGGGTTGAAAGGAATTAGGACTAAGAGGACGGGGATTGCTCAAGGGACGAGTTCAAGTTAAGTGTCAAGTGGATGAGTAATCGACTAGCAGTAAAACGGTCACAGATGCAATGCATTAAGAGGCTCAGGTTCTGGTCGTCCACCAAGAGAGGATAGATGATAAGTCCCTGATCCATACTTGTGCATGATAATAAAAGGTCCGAGCCAATTAGGAGCAAACTTGCCTCGTTTACTTCGCTCCATATTGGTCACATGTTGATTCTCTTTGAGGATGAGGTCTCCGATGTTGAAATCTCATTCTCAAAGATTTTTGTTATAGGTGCGCTTGATGTGATTCTGATAGACATGGAGATGATTAAGGGCAGCAAGACGGCGTTCATCAAGTAACTCAAGTTGAGCTAAGCGATCTTCATGAAAGTCATCATTGGAAAGGATGTCATGTAGAGAAATGTAGAGAGACGGGATCTGTACTTCGAGAGGTAGGATAGCCTCTATTCCGTACATGAGAGAGAAAGGGGTAGCACCTGTAGAGGTTCGGATGCTAGTGCGGTAGGCCCACAAAGCGAAGGGAATGTAAATGTGCCAATCCTTGCCTATGTCGCTGACCACCTTCTTGAGAATATTGGTGAGAATTTTGTTGGAAGCCTCGGCCTGCCCATTTGCTTATGGGTAGTAAGGCGAAGAGAAATGGAGCTTGATGCCAAATGAGTCGCATAGCTTTTGGATAGTCTTGTTTTTGAAGGACGTGCCATTATCGGTGATGATCTTATGAGGGACACCAAAATGATAGATGATGTGGGTGTTGATGAAGTTGACGATCTTGTCAGCTTTTGTGGAGATGAGAGAAATGGCTTCCACCCACTTGGTGAAATATTCAGTGGCTGTGATGATGGATTGATGATGAAGAGACGAATGAGGGTTAATCTCATCGATGAGATCTAAACCCCATTGAGAAAAAGGCCAAAAATCTTGAGCGATTTGTAAGGCATGACTAGGAAGATGAAGCAAGTTAGAGTGCTGCTGACACTTGATGCAATGCTGAACATAATCACTATAGTCTTGATGAAGGGTAGACCAATAATAGCCCAGACGAAGGATGCGCTTGGCAACTGAATTCCCACTAAAATGTCTGCCACAAATCCCATCGTGGACTTGCTTAATGGCCTGAGATGCTTCAGTGGAGGTGAGACAGTGAAGAAGGAGGCCGTCGAAGCCTTGCTTATAGAGAAGACACCCTAGCATGGTATAGTGAGTGGTATGCTTGATAAAAGCTCACCATGCATTGCTAGAGAGGTTGGGAAGAATGACAGAAAAAGATAAGAAGTCCACAAGTTGCTTATGCTAAGCATCTCATGGGCTAGGGTTTATAGTATTGACATGATTAATGTGAGGAGAGATATATAAAGGCAATGGCACACGACGCACCATGACAAAAAGTCTGGATGTAGATGAGGAAGATGGGATATGCAAAGCGAGAGAAGCCATGGTGTCAACAAACTTATTCGTCGATCAAGGAACAGTCTGCAATAAGTGATGGTCGAAAGATGCAAGGAGAATGTCAACATGGTTTTTGTACCTTTGCAAAATTTCATTTTTACAGAGGTATGAACCATTGACCTGATTGACGATGAGTTGCGAGTCACCGAAGATGTTGATGGACTTGATGTTAAGAGAGAGGGCGGTCTGAAGTCCCAAAATTAAGGCCTCGTACTCGGCCATATTATTGGTACAATCAAAGTCGAGCTTAAAAGATAGAGGCATGGGCTCCCCTTCGAGTGGGATGAGAATGACCCCAGCACCCCCACTGAGTTGACATTTAGAGCCGTCAAAGAACATGGTCATCTGATAGGTGGTGTCATCGGTGGAAAGCGTAGCAATAGATTCATCAGGAAATTCACACTGCGAAGGTTGATTGTCAGGAAGAGTGGTGTCTGCTAGTTGATCAGTGATGGTTTTCCCCTTGATATATTTCTACTGGATGACTTTGAGGTCAAACTCAGCAAGCATCATGAGCCACCGAGCCATACGTTGATTATGATATGGCTTGGAGTGCATATACTTGAGAGGGTCGGTGTCGGTGATGACAAAGATTTTGTGATTAAGAAGATAGTGGCAGAGCTTGGTAGCAGCAAAGACTAATGCCAAATAGAGTTTCTCGATATGGGTGTACTGAGTTTCATAGTCGACTAGTATTCGACTGATATAATAGACTGCTTGCTCATGGTGATGCTCATCTCGATGCGCAATCATGGCACCTAATGAATGATTAGTGGCTGAGATATAAAGATAGAAGGGTTGGTCATCTTTAGGTGGAATGAGGACTGGTGGAGAGACTAGATAGCATTTAAGGGCTTCAAAAGCCTCTTGACAGTCCTTATCCCATGTAAAGGTGATGTCCTTCTTAAGGAGATAATGAAAAGGTTGGTGGCGGTCAGAAAGTTGTGAGATGAAACGATGAATGGACTGGAGCTTCCCTTGCAAACTGTGAAGTTGCTTGAGATTGGTCGGGGGTGGCATTTTGAGGATAGCATGAATCTTGGTGGGATCTATCTCGATGCCATGGACGGAAACGATGAAGCCGAGAAGCTTACCAGAGAGGACCCCAAAGACACATTTCTTGGGATTAAGATGAACATTGTACTAAATAAGATGAGAGAAGATGATCTTGAGAATGGTTAGATGGTCACGGTGAAGCTTGGACTTGCCGAGCAGGTCATTCACATAGTCCTCCATGATTTTGTGGAGGAGACCATGGAAAATGTAGGTCATGGCACGCTGATAAGTGGCGCCTGCATTCTTCAAGCTGAAAGGCATGACTCGATAGTAGAAAGTTCCCCATGGGGTAATGAAAGTGGTCTTGTGCTGATCTTCCAGAGCGATCAGGATTTGATTATATCCTAAAAACCTGTCCATGAGAGATAGCATCTCATGGCCGGCTGTAAGATCAACAAGCTGGTCAATGTTGGGAAGAGGAAAGTCATCTTTGGGACAAGCTAGGTTAAGGTCGCAATAGTCTGTGTAGATCTGGATCCCCCCAGTCGCTTTAGTAACTGGGACGATGTTAGAGACCCATTATGGATAATCAATGGGCTGGATGAAGGAGATAGAAAGGAGGTGCTGAAGCTCCTCTTTGACAAGGAGGGAAATGCGAGGATGCATCTTTCAAAGCTTTTGCCTGACAGGCTTAGCCTCTAGTTTGGTGACAATGTTATGGGTAGCGATGGTGGGGTCAATGCCAAGCATGTCACTATAAGTCTAGGCAAAGGCCTTGCTATGGTTAGAGAGGAACTGGGTGTAGTCAAGCTGCTCCTGAGCGTCTAAAGATTGGCCAATCTTTAAGACATAAGGAACATCGAAAGAAGGAAGGTTGATGTCAATGGTTGATTCATTTAACATAACCTGGGTCTCAAAAGGGAGGGAGCACTGGATGAAAGAATCGTCAGTGCCCATGTAAGAAAGAATGGCATCATCATCAACGCAATGGATAGTATGAATGGTTGCCGACTCATCTTCGATCATGCTAGGAAAAATGAGAGGGAGAGACTTGGACACCCCATTGAGCTGATAAGTCAAGGGTTCCAGGCAGATGGTGTTTATGCAAAAAAAAACTAGGAGGGATGGAAACCACTGACTCCATAGGTGAAGGGGGCAGAATAGGTGAGTGTGGATGAGATTGGTCAATGATTGGTTTAGGACAAAGGTCTACAGGGTCTTGAGTGGGGTTGTGATATCCCAGGCCATATCGTTTCTTGGCATCATCATCGTTGAGTGGTTTGATAGGCTGATGGGAGCCCTACTCATAGTGTCCAAAACCAAAACCCTTCCATGCACACCTGTAAAGGTAAGTGTGTGCAAAGGCAGGGTTGACAAGAAATGAGAAGTCTGATGTGAAAGGTTGAGGTGAAGAAAGAGGATTACCATCAGTAGGATCTTGATTGAGCCCCCCATAGATGAGGTTGGTTTGGAGGTGAGGAGGACCATAAGGCACGATCATCCTGATCTGATGGTCGTAACTGGGGCTGTGATGAAGGCGTCCATACTCTTGTGGAGTTTGGAACATGTCTAAGGTCAGTAAGTGATACTCCCCTAATGAAAGTCTTTAGAAGATGTCTTCCATGGGGTCTGTGGTCATCGCTTGAAGGGGAGGTGTGAGGGCGACCGCCTGTTGCGAACTGGTCGAAGCTTTCGTAGATGGAGGCGGTGCTGAGATTGATAGCTTGATAGGGATGAGGACGTCATTTGGATGGTAGGTGGTATTAGAAGTTTTGAAGGGTGAAGGGTCAACAAGAATGGTGTGGACTTGTTCATCGTGCTCAAATTTCACACAATGGTGCAGAGTGGAGGGGACACAGGCCATGGCATAGATCCAGGGCCGGCCCAGCAACATATTGTATTGAAACTCTCCTTCGATGATGTAGAAGAGCTCCAGGACTGTGTGTGGACCAATGTGAATATGAAGGATGACTGTGCCAATGGTCATGGTAGTGGTGTCATTAAAAGAGCACAAGATTGCGTCAGTTTTGGAGACACAATTCTTGGGAAGAGCCAACTGATCAAAGGCATGGGTGGAGATAATGTTGATGCTAGCACCTCCATCGATCATAACGCATTTAATGCATGTTCGATCAACATAAGCAGTGATGAAGAGGGTGGCATCCTGATCTTCTGTGTTGGATGTGGGAATCTTAGAATCGCTGAATGTGATGGAGGCAACAGGGGCTAAGGAGTGGACAAGGGTAGTAAGTGGTTGGGGGTCCTCGGGTTGAACCTCCGCTACCTGTAGGGCTTGGATGAGGGCTTGGCAATGTTGAGGCAAGGTTTGGATGAGGTCATAGAGGGACATCTTCACAGGGGTCTGGTGAAGCTGTTTCAACATGAAGTCGTGGATTGGTCCAGAAGAGGAAGAAGAAGAGGAGGGTTGAGGTGCACCAAGGATAGAAATCTTAGGCTTAGGCGGTTGAGGTGGATTGACGAAAGGGTAGGTCCAAGGAATGGTGGATTTTTCTTTTGCCTTGTCCTTTTGTGACCTAGTGGTGATGTGAATGGCATTGATTTCAAAGATGGGAGGTGAAGGAGATAAAGGGGTCGTGGTCTGCTGATGAGATGTTGATGGGTTTGACGAGGTTGGAGGGTTATGGGAAGGAGTCAGGGGTCAGTCGAGAGTGTCCTCAAAGAGAAGAGTGTCTTTCTCCAGATAGCGGCGAATGATAGCCTTGAGGGCACAGCAAGTCTCGGTATCGTGTCCTAGCGTACGATGGTATAAGCAAATCTTCGTGTCGTCAAACTAGGAGGGTTTAGACCCGAGAGGTTGGAAGGGCCTGATGGGTGGAAGAGTTATGCTGGAAGTCTACAAAATTCATTACAGGATCAAAGAGTATGAGCCCACTAAAGGGTCTGTGCTCATCGATGTATGTGATGACGGTGACTTTTGCTTGGGCAAAGTTGGAGGGGGTTTCCGTATCACCTTCTGGGTTGATGGTGCAGTGACAGGCAGAGACGGTACATTCTTCATGAGAGGTACCACCCTTTTGGGAGAGGGTAGGCTAGCAATAGGTAAAGGAAGCAAAGGAGGCAACCGGTTTTGATTAGAGGTCGAAGTGGGAAGGACTTTGGTTAGGATTGAAGGATGAGGGCCCAAAATGGAGGGTAATGGTGATGGAAGAGGAGGTGTTCACCTCTGTGATTTGGCAGTCTTCTGTGATTTGGGTTGAAGACTACTATTGGTCAAAATCTGTTCGAAGTCCACCTTCACTTGTGGATGAGTGAGGTTGGAAACAGGGTGAACGCTGAGTGACTTGATTGGTTTAGGCAGGGTAAATGAGGGTTTTGGTTTTGATGGGGTCGGTTGAGGTATAGACGGTCTAAAAGTGGAAGTCTGATTTTTGTTGATAGTCTTGGGAGATTTCACCATGGGAGGATTAGTTGCATGAGATGAGAGGGCACAGGCATGTTGAAGAGCTATGAGACACTCCCATAATCCCTGATGCTCCACTTTCCTAGAAGGGAGAAGTTTGAGTCTCTCCACTAGTCGGGAAAATGGCTGAGAAGATGTGGGATGAGGTTTGAGTTCTTGAGAAGATGTCGACGGTTGTGGGACTAAAGGTGTGGTAGTTTTGGCCCCAAGGCATGATGAAGTCGTGACAGGTTCATCCTTGGTTGGAGACGAAGGGGAGACAGGTTCTTCTCTGGGTGGAGAAGAAACTAGAGAATGAAGCTCCTCAAGCGGGTAAAGGGTAGGGATGATTGTGCCCTCCACTTGCGGTCGAGGAGTAGGAAAGGTTGGGTCCTCCATGGGCAGCAAGAAGGAGGATGGTGAAACTGGCGGTGCTGGTAAGGTCGAGGCATCCTCCAAGATGAGAGAGGTTGATGGAGAACTAACCAGAGAAAGAGGTTCATCCACATGTAATGGACTGATGGATGAACCCACCTCTTGAGGTTGGTTGGAAATGAAAGGTGAAACCGTATTGACTATTCGAATGTTGTGTTCATGAGTGTTTTCAATCAAGGTCTGGACGTTGTTTTGAGTTAGTGGATGATTGGGGAACGATTGTTTGAAGATGTCGATACCCTGATTAGGAGGGGCATTGGGATTGTCGAGGATGAGGTCACCCTTTTCAAGCATGTCTTGGATTATGTTTTTAAGGGTTTTAAAGTTGCCCGTGTCATGACCTTTAACACGGTGGTACTGGTAGAAGTCATTTTCCCTATACCACGCAGGGATGGCGCATGAGGGATCAAATTGTGGTGGTGGTCAGATCTGGGGGAGATTGAAGACCCCTTGTTTGATGAGTTTTTCCAGCACAAACACGTATGATTCTTCGAGTGGAGTAAACTATCGATGTATGTATCTCTACTGAAATTGGAGGGTGGCACTTATAGATGTGGATGGCTCAGGCTGGTTAGTTGAAGGTGAAGAGGAGGAAGATCTAACAACCACAGCGTTTGCTAAAGCTTTAGATTTAGGATTAGATGAGGAAGGCTTAGAAGAGGGGTCATTGGTCTTGGAGTTGGGATTCTTGCTCTACAACTTGACTTTATTCTCCTCGACGGCACGTAACTCAAGTTTACGGGCCATCGTGAAGGCTTCGTCAAAAGTGCGGAAGGTCTGAACCCTCAAGGTGGAAGAAATATGTTTAGCACATGCTTGAGAGAAAAGTTCAATAAGCTCGGGCTGGGGTAAGGAAAATGAGAGTTGATTGATGAGGCCCCTCCACCGAGCGATGAAATCAGCAATGGATTCATCCTTGAATTGGCAGGTAGAATAGAGGTCTGTGATCGAGACCTTCTTGGTGATGTTGATACAGAAATGATTGAAGAAGAGCTGGGCCAGTTGAGTGAACGTGAAGAGGGAATGGATGGCAAGGGAGTTGTACCAGTCAAGTGCAGCACCCGAGAGAGACATAAGAAACATGCGTAAAATCAACACATCATCATGGGTGATAAGGTAACAGGCATGTCTGAATGCTCGTAAGTGCTGTTGTGGGTCTTTCTTGCTTTGAAAATGAGAAAACTTAGGAAGTTCCCACTGGCTGGGATATGGTCTGATCGGGATAGAAGGATGAATGGGCTCATTGCAAATTTGTTCGTATGAGAGAGTATTGCGTGAGTTGGAAATAGAAGTCTCTAGGTTGGACATTTTATCCATCAGCATTTTGATGATATCTACTGACGGATTGGCGGGTGGAGTGCCTCCTAGATTGTAGGGTGCTTGAAAGATGCTAGAAGAGGTATACGATGTAGTCAATTGTACCAGTAAGGGCGCAACATATGGATGCTAGTCATAGGAATAGAAGAGGAGATTAAGGATGGTTGGATAGAAGGCATGGCTAGGTTCGACGTTGTCATGGGAGGTTGGTTAGAGGTAACATAGGCTAATGGATAGGTATCCACTCTAGTGTTGATAGGAGCAAGGGTAGGTGGAATAGAGATGACCAAATTATGAAAGGGGGTAGAAAGTGGTTGAGTGGGCTGAGATTGAGAAGGGGCCAAAACCTCGGTGGAAGTGGGCCCAATGATAGAAGGAGAGGCCATACTTGGATGGTTGGTCAAAGGCTGGTCATTGGTTGAGGCAATAGCCTGGGTGTCTAAGGGTTGAACTATGGATGCTGTTGATACGGCCGCAGTCTCGAGAAAAGAGGTTGGCATTCCATACATTAGATTGCCAAAGGAGTCTCGCATTCGGCTATTCGCGAGATAGTACTGCAAGGCTTTTATGTTGAGGTCCAAGAATCGTGCAAAATCTTGGTCCCCTTCTGGGATAATAGGCGTTTGGGTCAGGGATGGTCTAGTAGGAGTTCTTTTAGTTTCCGAGTTGAACTCCATTATAGGGCTGGTTATAGGCGGGGTAGACGGAAGAGGATGATGCCTCGTGTGATCGACTAGAGCCTTGGCTTGGCTACGAGTCAGAACCATTCAAGGCAAGAAAAGAACATCCTCACAAGCTCAAACAAGTAGATAAGAACTAAAAAGATGAAGAACACAAGCAGATCCTAAAAGCCTAGGAGTAAATTATTAGGATTATAGTGGCTTATGCCTTAGAATGTGTGTAGAGGAAGATTGGCTTTTGAGTCAGGTCCTAGAAGAAGCAGTCTATGGATGGTTTCAGGTTAGTTATGGTGCTCAAGAAGTCTGTGTTAGGTTTCGTACAAGGCCTGGTGCTAAGGAGCAAGCTCCCCTCACTTCACGAGTCCAGTGATAAACTAGGCCCACTTAGCCAAAATATGCTTCCCCTAGAGATTAGGCTCCGCCAGAGAATGGAGTGGGCTTTCCCCTTGGTGATGAAATCCAAGTAAGATCGCTGGGATGGGTAAGGTATTTGCTGGGGGATGAAATCCCAGTCGGGTCTTGTCTCAGGTAAGTTAAGATGTTTGTTTTGTGCAAGTGGTTTGGTCGTGTAACATCAAGTGATCTAGATAAATTCAATATGCATTTGTTAATTACTAAGTGTGGTCTAAGAGATGCAAGCAAATAGAAATGAATGTAAAGTGTTTTAAGTCCAAGTCAAAATGTTTGTTCGTATGAAGACGAATGGAGAAAGAGTCGAAGAATATGAGTTTTGGCTAGTCTAGAAGTGCAAGAAAGAAAAGAAAAGTTCTTTTTAGTCCTGCTTATGATGTCGTTAAGAAGAGACGAAAGAGGCAAAAAAGGAAGGAACCTAATGCACCTATATGAAGGAAAGAAAGAAAGAACCCAAGGAAGACCCTAGGGTCCCACTGGGCGAGCCAGAATGTTTCTACGCTAAATCACTTTCTACATTCAAAGAAGAAAATGAGAAACTAAAAGAAATGGTCAAGGCTAGAAGATACCTGGATATGGTCGTGCACACCAAAATCAGATGTCGGAAGGTACTCCTCTTTGGCTATGGAGGAATGACACCTGCAAAGAAGAAAAGACTGAAACACGAAAAATGTTAGACAAGGAGGTGATGGGTTGTCAAGCAAATGCCTGATCCCAAAAGTACGAAGACTTCCTAGAAGGATATCAACCCACTAATTAAAAACAAAAATATTTGACAGAAATGGAAATAATGAAAAGATAGAATGAAAGCAAATAAAAGATGAAAAATAAAATGCATACCTGATATTCAGTGAACTGTTCTGCACAGTCACCGGTGTCAGTCTCTATGCCGACGTCGGTCAGGGGAAGGTGCCGACGTCGGTTAAAGTGCCATCGTCGGTCAGGGTAATGACCGGCGTCAGTCAAAGCAACAGTTTTGGACAGAGTCTGGGTGGGTTTGGTCACGTCTGGTCAAGTTTGGGTAGGGTCTAGACAGGTTTTAAGGTCGCAAAATGGTGTCTGAGGGTTAAGGAGTCAGTTTCAGAGTCAGGGGATTTTTACAGGGATCTGGGCAGAGTGACTGTATATTTTGGAATGGTAGATAGATTTGATATGAGAAGGAGTAAGGTCTCGGGTCTATAGTCTGAGTCTAAATAGGGGTGATAGCAGTAATAAATAAATAATAACCAAAGAGAAACAAAAAAACATAGAGCAAGATACTTACCTATTATACGCCTAAAGATGAAGTCGGAGACATGATTGATGTTGTTGTTGTGTTGCAAGATGACCGAAGTAGGATTCCTGTGCTGGAGAGAGCGAATGCAAATTGGTTGGATACCAGAGTTGGTTGATCATAATAGTTTAGGGTGATTGTCAGAGTTTTCCAAATGATTGCCAGAGTTCGGTTTGAATGATAAGAGTTTTAAATGGTTTTGCTGATGAAGGCGAGGGATGGTTCGATAACTGATTGGGAACTAAATGGATAATGGGTAACGGAATAACGGTTCTTGCGTTCGGATTGAAAACACAGTGCTAAGGATAACCGATGTCAGTAGGACCACCGACGTTAGTCGAGAAGTGACCGACGTCGGTGACGTTGGTCGGGTGGTGACCATGGTTGGCAGATGCAGAATGGGGGTAGAGACTAACTTTAGCCTTCTGCTCATTTTGACATGCTGCCAAGGTCAAGGCTAGTGGGAAAATGGTTGACAAGGGTTAAATAGGTGAGGGAGAATAAAATGGGGAATGACCAGGGGAGTAGACACGATTTCGGTGTCTACACATTCCTTAATCTAATATGCCACTCCCTCTGACTATCTTCCATAGTCCTCTTTCTAATCCTCAATAAGTTATTATTTGTGGACTCTACTAGTCCATTTCCCTATGGGTAATATTTAGATGATGCTTTGAGATAAACTCCATGTAAAATATCCCACTCACATACCTTGTTATTTTTTAAGTCCAATTAATTTTTAGAAATTTTTGTGGAAGATACACCAAATATGTTCAAAAGTTTGTTATAAAAGTCTAAGATAGAATTCTCATTAGATTACTTGAGGGCAATAGCTTCAACCCACCTTTTGAAGTATTTTATGGCTATAATTATCTAATTATGTCCTTTAATTAAATGGGGTTCTATCATCCTTATGAAATCCAAGCCTCACTACATGAAGGGCTATTCTACTTTTATTGGTTGCAAGCGAAGGGCAACTAGTTTTTGTCTGCCAATAAACATGGCACATTTTGGATATTTACTTACCCAAGAGTGTGAATATTTGAACAATGTTAGACAAAATTACATATATCTAATGATCTTAGAGGATGTGATCTTGGAAGAAAATTTCCCACTAGATGGACCTCATGGAACTGTTCAAGAAACTTGTCCACTTGGCATGATTCCACACACCTCAAAAGCATGCCTCTTATGTCTCTCTTGAAAATTAATCCATATATCAAGATATAGGGTATAATTTTTAACATGAATTACCTCCTCTTATATCTATCTAACCCCATAGTACATTGGCCTATTTGGAGAAACTTTATCACATAATGTGTCCAACTAAAAGGTGTGTTATCTATAGCTATTTGCTAGCTATCATAGACTACCAACACTTGATCTTTTCCTTCCTTTACCTCTACCACAAGGTGATAACATAACTCTATACCCATAATAAGCTTTTTAACTCTAACTTCAAGGTCATACTCCATTTATTCTGTTACTCACATATCTCTCTTCTCATTAAGGTCTCTATTGAGTATGCATTCCTTAATGCTTGGGTGTACTACCATGAGTATGGTCTTGCTATTATAGACCATATGCATAAATTTATAAAAACATCTCACCATAGAAATCACATGTTTTTATAAAAATATGTACCTATCCTCATATCATTATAAGGTCTGAATAAATAATTCAATAGGCTATTTTAGGCCTTGATCATTTTGATGCATTAACATGGCAAAGATTGTATCTAATGTAAAGAAGGCATAAAAGTAAAATTATTTATTAAAATAAAGATTAAGGAGTGTATGGGAATGATATATGGAATCTTTGATGTCATAAAATCTCCTCTTACATTATTTGATCCATGTAAACTCCTTTTGATTCCTTAACATGTGAATAAGAGGCTTGACCAACTCTTTAAAGTCTAAAATAAACCTTTTTCTAAAATTAATTTTCCCTAGAAAAATATATAGACCATTCTTGTGCTTGGGTAGGGGTAAGGAAATAATTCACTCAACTCTTTTAGGGTCCATGGAAAGACCAGCCTTGGACACTACGTGGCCCAATAATCTACCCTCATGAATAACAAAGATGCATTTTTTAAGATTCAATGACACTCCAAACTGCCTGCATCTTCAAAGACTAGTTTCAAGTGAGATATGTGATTTTATTAGTCCTTTGAGAAAAAAATGATGTCATCAATGTATATTATCACCATGTCATTGATTAACCCATTAAATTAAACATTCATTACCCTTTGGAAAGTTATCCCTACATTGGACAGTCTAAAGGGAATTTTCATGTATGCATAAGTGGCCCATTTTGTAGTGAAATAAATCTTATGTCTCCAATCCTGTACCATGATTTAATTATAACTAAAGTATCCATGAAGTAATTATAACGTCTAAGATCTTATAACCTTTTAGAGAATTTGATCCATTGAGGGTAGTGGGTAATTGTTATTTAGAGACACCTTACCTAGGTATCGAAAGTCACCACACAAAGATATTTCCCCATTAATTTTCCTCATGGGCATAAGGTTTACCACCCATGATGAATTTTTATGGGAAATACTATCCTTGAATCAATAAATTTTATTAATTCCCTTCTCATTATCTCCTCTACCTTTGGATTGATAGCCCTTTTATTTCTACTTGACTAATTTTGCTTTACTCTCTAATTCAATGGTATGTTTTCAAGTTTGGGTTCAAATCCCTTAAAATCATTGTATTCCCATGCAAATACATCTGAATAATTTTGGACAAAATAACAAAGGTATTTCTCTCTTCTATTATGTTAACCTTTCCCAACATCAACAACTTGTCTTTGGAGATTTCTACCCTTTCATAATGTTCCTCACTGGCTGAGATACATGCCTTGTATTTTCTCATCTAATAATATTAATTGAATATGATTTCCAATGTTATAATTTAATTAGGAATGTTTTTTTACCTCATCTATACTATATGATCATCATATTGGTGTTGGAACTTATTTTGATTCTTATGGTAGAATTTTGCCTCTTGCATGAGAAAACACACAATTTGATCATCATTATCAAACATCTACCAGCTCACCTCATTGTCAAGTATAACTAGACTACATAATATCTTGATCTTAGATTGAATTTGATTTCCATTGACTCCCTCTACCATCTCATACTAGGATATAATGGTTATAAGCCTATTTGCATGTTGGTTTACCTCCCTGGATATGGACCATATGTTGAATGCCAATAAATCTTCTATAAGGTCACATGCATAGTGATTATAGGACTTAAATTGATGGTTATTTACTTCAATTATGATCTTTAATTTTTTTACAACAATTTAAATATCACCTTTGACTTGAATCATTTTGACACCTCTCCTTGCCTCTTGTAAACCATGTAGAAGAGCCTCATACTCAACTGTGTTTGAGGTGCAACTAAATTGGAACCTTTTAGCTTAGTATTATTTCTGATTTTAGGCTGAAATAAACATTAATCCATCCCCACTACCATTATTTTACCTTGAACCATCAAATAATAAATTTTAAATAATAAATTTCACAAGCCATCTTCCTCTTGAGTTGTGTTTGTTAAGCAAGGCATAGTAACACCTTCCTCATGTATATAATATACTCCTAAATATACCTATTAAATAGTGATATAGGGATATAATCCATGATTAAAATCTACCCATTCATCTAATTATATGTCTAAAATTCCATCAATATGATCATTAGGCTCTTGTTGACTAGCATTCTCATCTTCATCAAGTATGGTACAGTTGACATTTGTAAGGTTGGGCATATATGGCTCTAGATCAAACCTAGAGATAGGTTTAGACCTAAAAACTACCATATTCACATATATTTTACTAAATACCATGCATGACCTATTAGAATATAATTAACCCCTAATTTTTGTAGTAAATTCCCTAAATAAGCATAGGGAAAAGTATGGGTGTAAGTCAAAAATCATAACATCTTGGGTAACAAAAAAATTTAGGTAGGATACTAATGTAATCTTAAGGTCCTTTAAGACACCTACTATTTTAGTTAGAAAACCATCCAACTAAATAAAACCCCCTCTCATTAGGCACATACTTAAGTTCTATTTTATCTACTATGGCTTTAGGCATGACTTAAGTTGAGGCACTAGAGTCTATCATGCATTTATAGACAAAATAGTCCCCTATGATGATTGACAAGTAAAATGAAGGGGTATAAAAAACCTTATTGGGTTGTAAAATATTATGATATTGATATTAACTAGGAACTTGAACTTAAATACACTGACTACTATTGACAAAAATAGTGCTTACCTTATCAGTTGCCTTGTTCACATGAGAGATCTTAGAGATCTTTTGTTGGAGGGTTTCGTTCTACCTTAGAATAGAAATAGAATCCCACATTGACATGGTGACATGGGAACTTTTCATTTGATCCACATAGTTGAATTAATATCGGTGCTCTTAGAATGCACCTTAGAGGTAGAAGTGTCATTTGACACTTAATTGACTTGAGGGACAAAAGGAGACTTCTATTGTTATCCTCGATGTTGAGGTACTTGTTGAGTTGTAGGGGCCTTAATGGAAATTTTTTAAGTGGTAGGATATTGACTAACTTGTGCAGGTGTAAAAGAGACCTTAGGTTGCCCCAAATTATCCTCCATCATCCTATTCTTATCCCTTGTATGGGATGTAATTGATTCATATACCTTTTGTGTAATCTACCCCATGTTTACTGCTACATGTTCCCCTTCTTGAAATTTCATGAAAGTGGTGTCAATTGGTGCCTTACCCATGTTTCCTTTATATTCTATTAAAGCCTCTAATGATGTCATGGCAAGCATGTTACCTTGATTCATTAGAGGACCTTGTGGTGGAGGAGGCATTATGTCATGGCCTTGCAATGGAGGAACATGCTACCAAATAAGATCATGATATGTTTCTCCACTTGTATCCATTAATACCTCATTATAATACCCCACTAATTGCTTCAATTAGCCATATTGTGTAAAGGTGTTTTGCGTGGGAACCAAGGCTCTTGAGCTACTTGTATTTATGGGATTTTAGTTGTTGTAGGGTCTAGCTTGAGCAATTTGGCCTTGGGCTTGTTGATTTAATGGGTAAGGTAGTCTGTTGTAGGACCAAAAAGGATATTGATCCTAGTAGGGGACTTGGTATGGTCTATATGAGGTCTTTTTCTACTTCTCTAAAGCCACTAGCTTGTTGTTTTATGCTTTCAACAAGCTTTAAATTTTTTGAAGTCTATCCACTTGACTATCATCAATTTTTACTTGATTTATTTAAGTAGAGAATAGAAAAATGGTAGGTGGAGTTTGATAGAGCTCAGGAAATAGGGGCATGAGAGGTCTTGGCATTAGTTTCCCTAATTGTATCAAACTATTTTCTTCCCTTATAGATATCTCATAAGCTTCAGGTAGAGTTATCCCACCAATAAATTAGATCATGACTACAATATCTAATTTAAATGATCTTGTTGTCCATTTTGGCCCACATACCAATATTTTATATGGTTTAAATATATGAGAAGGGCCCTAGTTGATAAATAGATCAAGTGGCTTCTAAGTATGCTCAACATGGAAATGGAGGAATCCAAGCAGGGTTTTATGATGTTGAGCTATTAAAGGAATATATCTAAAAAAGGCCTAAGTTTACACCTTTACCAATTTTTGGCCAAGTATAGCATTCATATTTCCTTTGGAGGAAGTGCTACATATAAATCCCATAACAAATATACAAGGCTTCATTATTTTGGGAGTTGTGTTTCAGATTTTTTATTCAAATGTTGGGAATTGTTTTGGACATTTTGTCTGAAAAAATTATCTCGAAGGGTCATTTCTTAAAAGAGGGTCTTATATAGAAGTTCTAAAGGTTAATTTTTAATCCAAGTGTCTTCAACACTTTTCCTAAAGGATCTACCCTTAAGAAAGTGATCCTTTACAATTTCTTCAAAGAATATCTTTTCCAAGCAAGTGCCCAAAACAATTTCACCAAAGGGTACTTTTCTTGGGTAAATGGTCCACTTCAAGGTTCTTAAGGGCACTTCTACATAAAAGTGGTCCATTACACTTTTTCCAAAGGATGATTTTATTTGCGAAAATCTCCAATGCCATTCTTCTAAAGAATCTTTTCTTTTGGGAAAATGACCAAGGCAAAGTTATGGAGCATATCTTTTAGAGAGGTTGGTCCTGTGCAAAAGTTTCAAAGGACAATTTCTCGAGTAAGAGTCCTAAAAAATTTACCCAAAGGTTCATTTTATTGAGAAAATGGTCTAGTATAGGATTTATGAAGGGTATGTTTCTCAATAAAATGGTCCACTTCAAGGTTTTTAAGAGATAATTTTATTTTAGAAAGGGTGATTTTCCTATGACAAAGGACCAAGACATCACTTCTTTTAGTCATTTCATCCACAAGAATTACTGAATATAGATAAGGTAAATGAATTCCTTTGGGAAAAGTGTTCCATGCAAATCCCAAAGTAATTGTCCAACGAATAGTTTAAAATAAATAATCTATATAATTTATGATCTAGATAGGTGTGCAAGCATCAAGTTTGGACCTCAATAAATAGTTGTTTGATTTTAAAAGTCTAGGATAGCCCAATTGATGTCAGTCTTAAGCCCTCAAAAATAGTCATTTAGATTTGAAAATTCAAAGACATTCATGTGAATGTCAAAATAGAGGTTAGGAAAAATCTATCTATGCTTAAATTTTATGGTCTATGGGATGTCATTTACATTATATAGGATGATAAATGACTATTAGAAAGATGTCAAATTTAAAGATAGAGCAAGCTAAATCTTATGGATCTTAAATTTGATGATTATGCAGCTGTCAATGATAGTCATGTGAATGTCATTTGATGAGAGAAAGGATTTCAAATTATAGACCATGAACTAGCCATTGGCTTTCAAATTGTGGGTCCTAAAAAATCAATGATGCATTTTTAATCATATATTTTAGATCAATGGTATGCAAGCAGGTCAAAGAGTCAGTGAATCTCAAGAGTAAAGGGAATGATGGACAAGTGTCATAAGTGCATGATTTTGGTAAGAGGATCAATAGATTGTGTTCATTCACCTTAGGTGGATTAGATGGTGAAAATAAGGGTAAAAAATCCAAGGATATAAGTTAGTTTTTTATGATCAATCAGAACAAAGGAGAGCCCAATTGTCTTAGACAGAGGTCAAAAGGTTGGTTGTTGACTAATTCAAGTAAGTATGATGGAGTCAAGCTTGAACATGATTCAATTTAATCTATAAGTGGATATATCAAGATTAGATGACATAATGGGAGACTTATAGAGGTAGACATGTAGACTTCAATGGCCATCACCAAATCTAGCTGCATAGAAATGACCTTTCTCCCCACTTGGGTATACATTAAAAAATTAGTCGTGAATAGGTTTACATCAAGACAAGGTGAAAATGGCTTGATCCCACCATTTCAACCACCATGAAGAATCACAAAGATCATATTTTAATAATAGAATATACTAGAGTGACTTGGATCAATTAGGAAGGGTTTGAGTGAACTTGATTCATAATAGCAGTTAAAATAAATTTTTAGATGGGTTTGATTTCATTTGATTCCATTTTTGGGCACAAAAACTTCCCCTCCCTTGCTTCCATTTAGATATAAATATATCCTTTGAGATATAATTTTGGATCCCTTAAGCAGGTACAACTAGAATCTACTAGAATTATATTTGACACCTCTTAGAGTAGTCAATAGAGTATTTTTTAATCATTTTGCTAATCTATATTTAGTGTTATGTGTTTTTTTAATATGAAATTGTGAATGCTATCTTTGTTTTACATGTCCAAACTCAACCTAGGTGCTATAAATCTTATTTATAGGTCATATATTGTGTCTTAGCATTGATCTCTCAAGGATATAGTGAAAATCCAAACTTAAGTGTCCTTCACCAGACCTTATTTTCATTGCTCCCTAATTTGAGTGCATCAAATAGACCTCTATATGAAATACTATTGCATATAAAGCATAGTAAGCATTTCATTATTTTCTTTCATATTTCATTAGTGTGTTAAAGAATCCAAGCTTAAAAGTGGATCTGATAAATTCTTGGTGCATCATTTCAACTTAGAATAAGTTCTATTTTAGGCAAACTTCTTACCCCATTTTCAACCCAACCAGTCTTAGAATTAGAAACAATGGTCCAAATTATAAAATATGAGGAACTAGCCTCATGAAAAATCCTAGAGGTTCAGTCTAGCTATAGGAAACCCATGAACTTAAACCATTCCAATGTTAGTCCAAGTTTGAAAGTAGGACTTGATCTTTCCTCTTTTTAGGTACCATACAATCTGGATTGCTAACAATTCTGGCACACCTGGTGGGACTCCACTAATTTTGAATATCTAAGGATAGTAGTGAGTTTTAGAGTTTTATTTTTAGATTTGCATAATTTTTATGCCTACTATAGTATAACAAGATCCTCTACAAAAGGGAAGGAAATATATCTGTCTGAGCTACCTTTAAAATTAACAAAGAAGAAGAAAGCCTCTCAACCAAAGTCTACACCTACCCCTCTTGTTCCCCTATTATTTCCTAAAATATTGTTGTTTAAGCCAACATTATTTATCCAAACACTATTTTAAAATCCATACCTCAGAAATATATTCCTAGAATTCAAGCCTTTGCACCATTTAATGTTGGTAGTCCTTTAAACCTTATTCAATGAGATGATATTCAAATATTGGATTTGAAGGATCTTACCTATTATATAAGATAAACTACCATTACTCCTATAGACCATATTATTGACATTACTAACCTTTGTTCAATATATCATGTAACTCAATAAAATGTAGCAAGGAGGTTATTAAGGACCTATTTCAAAGGGAAAACACTTAAGTGGTATAGAGGATTGGTCCATGCATTAATAAATAGTTAGGATGAGTTTGGAGAGGTAATATGCAAGAACTTTGAGGACATGAGTGATCATATTTCATTTGTGGAGTAACTCAAAATGATAAAAATATTCAATCATGAATTCATGGTGGATTTCAACTACCTATTATAAAAGACTTGGGATATAATCCTTATGATGATCAAAATAATGCTCGACTATAGTTTTTTTACTATTTTAAGACTCTCAACTTGGATGTAGTTTTAATGACTCAATACATGGGAGGTAATACCCTACCTAGGAATTTTGAAGTAGTAATTAGGGTTGAAAATAGACTTATACAATCAGGTAAGTTAGCACCAAGGCCGCCAATACCTCTCTTCCTAGAGATACATCCTCTTACCCCAATGATTGCTCTACTTCTAGAATAAACAAAGTTTTATCAAATAGAACGTGAGAATATGGATAGACTGGGGAAGATAGAGAGTATTCTCAAATCCCAAAACAAAAAGTTGGTTGAAATGGAGAGGTGACAGTCTCCACCATATAGGCCATAAAATAATAATAATAATAATAATAATAATAATAATAATAATAATTATTATTATTATTATTATTATTATTATTATTTTTAGTATAATAGGCCATCCTATCAACCCAATCAGCAAGGTTAGGGGCTAAAGATTTAGTCAAGATAATATAATCCAAATGTTCCAATTAATTCTAAATATTTAGTAGGGAAATGTATCAAGACCCTAGTTGGTAGCATACTCCTTCATTTAATAGTCATGACATGATGCCTCCTCCACCACAAGCCCCATAAAAAAGTCAATATAACATTATTACCATGTCACAATTAGAATCTCAAAGCCAACAACAAGGGAATATGTGTAGGGTGCTAGCTAATACCACTTATGTGAATTTTCAAGAGGGGGAATATGCATTTGAGCATGTGTTAGCCAATATAGGATAAGATTAATAGAAGATAAATGAACTAGTTATGGCTAAGATAAGGGATAAGAAGAGGATGCTAGAGGACAACTTGGGTCAACCTAAGGTTTTTGCATCATCTCCTCAGACTAGTTAGTGACCTACTTCTTCATATGTAGCTACTAAGGCTCTTGTGAATGAATAAGTTCCATAGCCTCATGGATATAAATAGAGTTCCCCTTTCATTCCTCATGTTACTCAAATTCCAAGTAATGCTTCTATATCTAAGTTGTAGTCCAAAGGTACTAGTATTCCTTTTAATATTGTGGATCATTTGAAAAGGCCAGTGTAACTATGTCCATGTATGATGTTATGTATATCCTTAGGTATAATTAAATTATCAAAAATTATCTATCTAATCTCTCTCATGGGGAAATGGTATCTAATAAAGTAAAAACTATTTTCATCAATAATAGTCAACTTAACTAGGCCCCTGATCGAGCCCATGACTAGGTCCCTAATCAAGTTCCAAGCACAAGTTAATCTCAAAATTTTGTTCATCCTTCTAAAGTTTTTAAACCTCCCCCATTTTATCTGTTAGTCATCATAGGGGATTATTTAGTACACAATTTCCTGATTGACTCAGGTGTTTCAACCTTAGTGATGCCTAAAGACATAATAGACAAGCTTAGGATCAAATATGTGCCTACAAAAAAGGGTGTACTCTAATTAGAGGGCTCTCCTAATAAGACAATAGGCATCTTAAAAGATCTACATATTACATTAACTTCCTATCCAAATTTTTTCATTAAGCAAAATGTAATAGTGGTAGACCTACCTCCATATTTTACCATATGCTTTTTTAGGGACATTACTACCAAGATTGGGGATATTTGTCACCTGATTGGTCATACATGGTTTTTAGAACCAAATATGGAACCCAAGTCACCATAAGGTCTAATCCTATCACTAGGTTCCACCTATAACCCTACATGCCTAATCTTGAAAACACCTATTGTGCCATATTTGAAGAGGTGAAAGAGATTATTGAATAAGAACCCCATAGTCATCTAGAAGGCATATCAAATCTATACTTGAATGAGTGGGTAGCTAATGACCATGGATTTGATCCATGTAACATCATTAAAGAGTTAAACATAGGAGTGTATTGTATGCATGAGGAAGGTGTTGCAATACCTTCCTTAACTAACACTACTCAAGAAAAATATGGCATATGGACTCTATTATTTGATGGCTCAAGGTCAAAGAATGAAAGTAGAGTGGGAGCCAGGATGGTTTAACCCTTAGGTCAAAGATGCCATTTTACTACAAGACTCCAATTTAGTGACATCTCAAATATAGATTAATATGAATCTCTTTTACATGGTTTTAAAGAAGTAAGAAAGAGAGGTATCCATCTCCTAACGGTCAAAGATGACAACAAACTTAGAGTGAAATAGGTGAGAAGCCTAAGTTCAGTCAAGAGTCACCATTTTAAATCCTATAAGCACTAGATATGGGACATCATGAATGATTTATTAGCATTTGACATCTAATCCATACCAAGATAAGTAAACCAACATGCATATAGGTTTGATTCAATTAGTGCCCAATATGAGGTACCAAGAGGACTTAAAGGCATCCAAGGCTAAGATAAGGTCAAGATTATATGCAGACTAGATGTACTAATAATTAGGTGAGTTGGCAAGTATTTAAAATTGATGACCAAATCATATGTTTCTTAATGCAAGAGGTAGAATTATACCATAATAATCAAGACAAATTCTATAATCAATATGATGATCAAATAGTATAATTGAGATCTAATAAGCTTCCCAAAGGACTTGTGACATTGGAGAGCATATTTAATTAAATTAACAAGTAAGAAAAGGGAAGACATGCATCTTATCTAAAGAGGACCACTATGAAAAGATAGATATCTTTGAGGGAAAGTTGTTGAAGCTAGGAAATGTCAATACATCAGAGGAAAGAGCTGCATTTATTGCTTTGTGCCATGAATGTTTTGAAATATTTGCATGAGAATACAAAGAATTGAAAGGGTTTGACCACAATCTTACACAAAACACCATTTAATTAGAAATAAATGCCAATCTAGTCAGGCAAAAATAAAGGCCTATCAACCCAAGATTGAATGATCTCATGAGAAGAGAAATGTATAAATTAATTAAACCTAGGATAATATTTTCAAATAAACATTCCTCTTGGGTGGAAAACCTTTTTCCAATGAGGAAAAAAATGGAGAGGTTTAGTTATGTGTTGACTTTAGGGACCTCAATAAGGTGTCCCTAAAGGATAATTACCCGCTACCCTTCATGGATCAAGTTTTGTAAAAGGTGGCAAGTTCTCAAAAGTTCTCATTATTTGATGGAAATTATAGCTATAATCAGATCATGGCTAAATAAGAAGATAGGAACAAGATTGCCTTCACAATAAAATAAGGCACCTATTCATATTGTAAAATTCCTTTTGGACTCTTCAATGCTAGAGCCACCTTCAAAAGATCAATGGATGTTTCCTTTTATGGTCTTTTGAATGATATGGTTTTGGTTTACGTTGATGATATAACATTTTTCTCAAAAAACCATAATGATCATCTAACACATTTAATATCTATATGATGATATAAATATCTTAGATTATCATTAGGGTATTGACATAGTCCTCAAGTAGGATGAGGACTATGTAAAACTAAGAAAACACTCCAAGTTTGACAACCTTTAGAGTGGACCTTATGTCATCACAGTCTCCAAAGAGAGCAATGCTTTTGACCTTGATAAATTGAATGGAGAAGGCCTTCCTATCCCTATCAATGGGAGGCATCTCAAGTTTTAATAATACTATAATTTTTTCCATTTGTATATTAGTAGATAGGTCTTCTCTTTTCCTCTAAGTTATTTTACACACTAATATTTGTATTTTAGGTTGTTGATTTGTATTTTCTTGATTTTTTGTTGTTTTCCCTCCCCATTACCCTAAGAAGTGTTTCTATAAGTTAAGAAAATTCTATTTATAACTTTTCATTTGAGAAAGAATGATCAATGGATGGGTTTAATGACCAATAGGCTAGTCAAGTCAGTTGAGTTACAAAAAATATTAGCTATTTTGGCCCACATACCAAGATTTTTCCTAGTTTAAATAGATGATCAAGGTCTTAGTTGATAAATGGATCAAGTGGATTTGACGCAAGCTCAACATGGAAATGGAGGAATCCAAGGAGGGTTTTATGGTGTCAAATAGTTATAAGAATAGATCCAAAAAAGGCTTAAGTTTACACTCTTTCCAAATTTTGGCCAATTATAGTATTTAGATTTCCTTCAAAGGAAGTGCTCCACACAAATCCCACATCAAATATAGAAGGATTCATTATTTTGGGAGTTTTGTTTCAGACTTTTTATTCAAGTGTTGGGAATTATATCAGACATTTTGTTTGAAATAATTTCCTCAATGTGTCATTTCTTCAAAGAGGGTCCTTTATAGAAGTTTTGAAGGGTAAGTTTTAAGCCAAGTGTCTTCAAAACTTTCCCAAAGGATATATCTTTGAGAAAGTCATCCTTTACAATTTTCTTGAAGGATGTATTTTTCAAGCAAGTACCCCAAACAATTTCTCTGAAGGGTTCTTTTCTCAGGGAAATGGTCCACTTCAAGGTTTTGAAGGGAACTTATCTAGGAAGGTGGTCTATTACACTTTTTTTGAAGGGTGTTTTTATTCACCAAAAGGTCCAATGTAATTCTTTGAAAGGATATTTTATTTTGGGAAAATGACCAAGGCAAAGTTTTTGAGGGTATCTTTCAGAGAGGTTGGTCCTATGCAAAAGTCCCAAAGGGAAATTTTTTGAGAAACATCCAAAAAAAGGTCACACTTTAAAGGAGTTTTGAAGGGTATGTTTCTCAACAAAATGGTCCACTTTAAGGTTTTTGAGAGGTACTTTTCTTTCATAAAGGGCACTTTTCCAAGTTTCAAAGGGCACGTTTCCAAGGGCAAAGTACCAAGACATGAATTCATTTAGACATTTCATCTATAAGAATTGTTGAAAGTAGATAAGGGAAATGAATTCCTTTGAGAAAATTGTTCCATACAAAGCTTGAAGGATTTGTTTAGAAAAAGGTCCAAAATAAATAATCCATAGAATTTGTGATCCAAATAGGTGTGCAAGCATCTAGTTTGGACCTCAATAAATAGCTATTTGATCTTAACATTCCATGATAGAACCATATAAATCCATTTTAACCCCATATAAATTGATATTTATATTTGGAAATCTAAAAACATTCAGTCAAATGTCAAATTACAGCTCGGGTAAAAATCTATATGTGCTTAAAATTGATAATCTATAAGACATCATTTAAATTTTTCAAGATGACAAATGATGGTCAACAAGATGTAAAATAAAGATAGAGTAAGATAAATATTATGAAGATTATATTTGATATTCACGTGACCATCAATTATGGTCACACAAACATCATTTGAGTGAGGATGGCAACTTATAGACCATGAACTAGTTATTGGCTTTCAAATAGTGGCCTGTATTAGATCAATGATGTGTGTTCAATTATGGATTCTAGATCAATGATATTCAAGAAAGTCAAAGAGTTAATGAATATGAAGAGTAAAGGGCATGATGGACAAGTGGCACTAGCACATGAGTCTAAGCAAAGGATAGATGAATCACATTCATTCACAATAGGTAAATATGATGATAAGAGCAAGGGTCAAAAAGTCAAGGATATGAGTCAATTTTTAATGACTAATCAAAACAAAAGAGAGACCAAATGTCTTAGATAGAGGTCAAAAGGTTGGTTTTTAACTAAGGAAAGTAAGTACAATAGAGATAATATTGAACAAGATTCAATTTGAGATAGGAATGAATATTTTAGGATTGGATGACACTATGGGGGACCTAAAATGGCTGACACATAGACTTCAACAACCATCATCAAAGCCAGTGGTATGAAAATAACCTTTCTCCCCACTTGGGAATGCATCAACAAACTAGTCATGAGTAGTTTTGCATAAAGACAAGGTGAAAATGACATGATTCAACCATTGTAGCTAACATAAAGCATCAAAAAAAAGATATTATAATAATATAATATACTGGAGTGATTTGGATGAATCAAAAAGGTTTTGAGTAAACTTGATTCACATCGATAATTGTAATAGATTTTTAGATGGGTTTGAATTCATTTGATTCCATTTTTGGGTTCCAAAACTCCCCCTCTCTTTCTTCCCTTCAGCTATAAATATATCCTTTGAGCTATTATTTTTGATCCCTTAGGCTAGTACGACTAGACTCTATCATAATTGTATTCAACACCTCTTGGAGTAGTGAATAGAGTATTTTGTAGTCACTTTCCTAATCTATATTTAGTGTTATGTGTTTGTTTAATATGCAGTTATGACTGATATCTTCCTTTTGCATGTCCAAACTCAAATTAGGTGCTAAAAATATTCTTTATAGGTCATATAGTGTGTCTCAACATTGATCTATCAAGGATATAGTGGACAATCAAACTTAAGTGTCTATCACTAGACCTTATTTTCATTGCTTCCTAGTTTGAGTACATCAAATAGACCTCTATAAAAAATACTATTGCATAGAAATAATAGTATGTATTGCATTATTTTATTTCATATTTCATTAGTGTGTAAAATAATCCAAGCTTAAGAGTGGATCTGATAAATTATTGCTACATTACCATAGTTTAGAATACGTTTTATTTTATTCAAACTTCTTGCCCCCATTTCAACCCAACCAGTCTTAGATTTAGAAACAATGGTCCAAATTATAAACTCTATAGAGATAGCCTCCTAAAAAAATCCTAGAGGTTTAGTCTAGCTAAAGGCAACCCATAGCCTTAGACCATTCCCATATTAGTCTAGGTTTGAAATTAGGACTTGAAATTTCATCCTTTTAGCTAAGGTGCAATCCAGTTCAATAAAATCTCTTAAGTAGTAAAGAAAATCATAATTGGGTGTGGGCTTAATGATGATAGGGATTCTATCCCAAGTTTTTTTGAATCTATAGTTGAAATTAACCATTGATTCTTAGGGTGCCCTCTTGATTGAGGTGAGTTATTCAACTAATCAAACATGGTCACTCCTATCTTCAAAATGATTACAAAGACACTCACCAAACTCAACTTAGTTATTAATTGAGGTAGGATTCAGACCCCTATAACATTTTAGGTCTTTTCCCTTTAAGGATGTGACTAGTAGTCTCATGGCTAAATTCTCCTGAGTAATATTATGTACTAAACAAAGGTTTCCAGTGTTAGCTATGTGCTCTAAAGGAGTGGTGGAGTTTTCACCTATAAATTATGGAAAAATATTCGAAGAGGTAGTAGGGATATCATCATATTGTTGAACATTAAGAGGACTACCACCATTAAAGTGGATAAAATCTTATAATCTAGGCCTTACCATTTGGATTGGTGGACATTTAAGGGGTTGTGTATGGAAAAAAATTGTAGATTTTAGAGATGTGGGAGAATTATGGGGGGATAGGTTGGGGTGTGAAACAAGAACCCTCTTCCTCCTTGTAATGTCTAAAGGCAATTTAATGAATAAAACTTTCTTACCTTTTTGAGGTATACCTAGTGGAGATTTGATGCATGAACTTGCCATCCAATCTACTTAAAACTACTTTAAGACTTCTAAGTGTACTCTCATATTGCTAAGTTGTCACAAGTTTATGTCCAAATTCATTGATTGTAGTCCCATAGAATGTGCCATAACTATTAGAGTTCTAGGTTGTAGCCTATCCTTAGAACAGAATTATTCAATCCTTGTACTTAAACCTACTCCAACATGGGATTGACTTAAGACTATAGGCTATCTAGTTGTAGGTTAAACCTATTTAACTTAAGGGGATAAATACCCTGATATGACAATATAGTGATTTATTAAAACCTAAGTCTATCACAATTAAAAGGTAGAGAAGTGTAAACTAAAATCAAAATCTAGCCTATGTGGTGATGTACTAATTGATCAGTGATCCACTCTCAGCTTATGCACTTTCATGACTACTAATGAATCTAATGAAGACAGGTATTGATCATATTATTTAAACATGAGTGCTTTACATGAAGGTTAATGAAATACCTAAAAATTTAAGGGTAGAAAGGTATAGGTCTGCACTAGGCACTATAATATTATGACATTTCAAGAGAAACCTCGCTAGCTAACACTTCACACAAACTACAATAAACCAAACAAACTTGAATCAAGGTTTATTAATGAAATAAATATGATGAATAGGAAACATACACACTATATATCAAACTTAAACAAATTAAACTTAGCATTCAAGAGAATAAGAACTTATCTTATATTGATTCAAAAGAGTTACATAAAGATTTTGGCAGAGCTTTACTATACCTAGCTAAGGGATGGGAAAAAAGATATCAATTTATAAATTTATATATGAAATGGAATACAAGAGAGACATATTTAGGTATATAATGGGTCATATATGAGACTAAAATTACATGGGGTAGTTACACAAGCATTTTCTCCCTCCTTGAGCATTGCAACTCCCTTAATGAGACCAATTTGGAATTAAGGTGGATGTAACTACCCAATTATCTTCAATCATGATTTGACCTTCCCAAAAATATCTCCACATACTTCCCTTTGGAAATTATTAAATGAATATGGGGGTATAATTGGGTCATTTGGGGTGTTGAACAACCATTACATCAATGTACATGTTAAATGCTTCATGAAACCACATTTGACCTATAGTAATGGATCCCATTTTGGTGTAGACTTGCTGAAATGATAGTTACAATTCCTTTAAATGTTCAATAAATATCCTCACACCACATTCCATTCACTATATCCTTCCACTCAACTTGATAAGTAGGTCTATGTAGTTTTCTTTCCAAACTTCTACTCATGTTCACTATGTTAGTGATTCCATAGTTGAACTTATACTTCAAAATAATTTTATAGAACTTAGGTAACCTTTGTAAGAAAATAATTGCATTGGTATTGAGGTTATTGAAGCTTTATTTACCTACAATGTAACTTAGCCTTTTATTACTAGGACAAATAACCTTCCTCATAGACTAGAAGTTTTGAACAAGATGATGAGAACCTTTTGAGTGATTTTCATAGATTGAATTAGTGTTGGATAGGTCAAATAAGTCCTGCACATACTCCCTCCATAGTTTAAAATCCTTCCCTAGGCTTTAAAACACAAAAACTAGCTGGAACCCTACACATTTATCCTCTTAAGGGGCATCCATATACCATTCATACCATCTAAGATCATAGGTTGAAGCTCCTCTGAGTTGACTAGAGGTTCTAATTGATAAACTAGGAACTTGTGATCAAAATAATGGATTTTGAGTTAAACCTCTCTAAACTAGTTTTTATTAGGGTTTAATGGAGGTTTTAAGGGGTTTGGGAGTCTTAGGTTTGGTTCTTGAGGGTCTGATCTTGGGTTTAATAAATTATTACACTAAATCCAAAGTAACAAGCCCTCTCACCTCTCATGAGTATCTAGACTCTTCATGCAATCCTTAAGCTATGCTAGGCACTTAAAAGTGATCTTTGTGTGAAGGGTTTTCTTTTTAAATGGATTATGTAGGTATGTAAGTGGGAACATGCACTGTGGTAGCTTTTCTAAGGCATGGATTGGTCCAAAGAGATTTAAAACAAAGAAAAAATTCTCCTAATGAGAATAGGCAACCTATCAACCCTTCAAACTATTATCTGTTTCACTCTTTTGATGGCATAACCATGGTAGAGCCTGGGTATCATTCTATATACACACCTCTATTATAAATTGTTACCTAAAAATTGGTCTTTGAACTATGTCTTTCTCATAAATGACTGAGAAAAGTCCTTAGATGCCTCAAAAATTATATTTTTTGCCTTGATCATGCCAATTTTAATCCTTACATTACACATAGCCAAGTATACTAAGGTCTACAACTTTTTTCCTTTATACCAATCATGGAGGTCAAAATGGAGACCTCTAGGAGACTTAGTCAAGTATTTTGAGGTCCTCCTCCCCTCTCTAGCTCATTTTTCACATGCATACCTCTTACACCCTTACCTTTGAGTTCAAATTGACCTTTTTAGGCCTCTTCCATATAATTATAACCTTGAACATGCCAACAATAGAGTTATGGTGGCACCTATGGGACCTTATATGACCTTAAGTATGGTTTGATAGATAAAATATTTCATTTTAATGGGTTTTGAAGTGAATTTTCACCATCAGGTCATTTTTATGCTTTGTAAAATGTCGCAAGTGTCCACCATCTTAAGGATGGTTCATAGATTATAGATGCCCAACACTAAAAAAAATGTCATGGATGTTTATTAAATTGACCCCGCCTTCCTACCATGAATAATTTGGATTCCCATGCATAAGATCCATCGAGATATGAGCATTAAAATGTGGTGTCAGGTTTAGCTAGAGCTAGTTTTAAGTCCCAAATTTATTAGAAATTATTCATATAGTCTAGACCCCTATTTCCGATCAAATTTCCAAGAATTTTTTTTAATTAGGGAGACTCAAATTCCCTTAGGATCTATAGATTATAGGAGGTATGTAGTGGAGTGGGTAAGCATGTGAATATGCCCCTCAAAATGATTGCATATAGATGGACTAACTCTAGTTAGATTTTTGTGAATTTAGACCATTTTTTCCATCTCCTTACCCTTGAAACCTCTATTTTGGATTTTAATCATGCATTCACTCTTAAATTTATCCATTTTATGGGCCGTAATAAATTTTAGAGGTTTTAAAACATTATTAAGGTCAATTTTCAAGACTACCTGCATGACTGTACAACTACATCCTCAAGGTTTTTAAACATAAAAATTAGTGATGTAACTTGAGAAGAGTTTTATGGGATACTATACAACACTCCATATTATATATATACCTTTTATGGACCCCATATTAACTATAGACCTCTCATGGCATGGATGTATCCTTAACCCTATTGTTTGCCTACACACACAAGCCTTTGTCTGAGACAAAAAAGTGAGTATGTCCACTATTTTTTTAGCCAATTTAATATATAGGCATATTAATTATGTCATCACCACCTTATACATTTAATTTAGATACTTTTTTGTGCTTTAAAGGGGTCTATATCACCATTTTGGCTTAAAATAGCCTCAAACTATCTGCTAGAGATGCACTCAGGCATGTATCTATGAATACAACTTCCAAATAAGTTTCAACAAGTGCTTGGGACCTTGGAAAATTTATATCAAATCTTTATAATGGTTTAAATTCTTATGTGATATCTCTTCAACACCAACTCATTGCATAACCCATCCTTCCACTCATCTTAGGACTTTGTATTAGATAAATTGGATGTCCTAATGATTATGATGATGTCATTTTCCCTCACTAAGGGTGATGGATATCAGGTCTAAACATTTGAAAATGTGAGATTTATCTCTACTTTGCATACTTATTCCTCTCTAAGTTTAGATGAGGTGGGGACAATAATATAGACCGAATATTACCAGCTTATCATCCCTTTTCATTGTGACTACCTATAGGCTTACTACTAAGTTTGTATTAGGGAGGGGAGATAACCTATAGGTATTTGATTCCTATGGAATATATGGTGAATATCAAATACAATCCATTTTTTGAGTGTACATTTCATGATTTCCATGTCAATCCTTTCATTTTGAACAACTCAGATAGCTCTTTTTGAGGCCCTACTATAACAACTTTTATGGTTGATTGTAGGTGGTCTCTTCCACATATTTAGGTTAATATATGACCATATAGGTCTTGATTTATTATACAAATGGTTAATATGGTTTTAATGTAGTATGGATTTCACTTTGGGATAATCAATCCTTTCGGGGGATATTTGAATGGAGAAGGTGACAGTGTATACACATTGGAGTGGAATGAGCATAACACATAGTGGTAGCACAACATAATGGAAGTGAAACTATAGTGGGACTCTATGAACATGCAATGTGCATGGTTATGGAACAATACCTCACCTAAGACTAACCAAAGTAGACCATTTAGACACCATAATTCATATACAATTAGACATAAGGATTTTGAGGTAAAATCAAGGTGTTTATGGTGTCACAATGAAACATAGGATTCTTAGAATTAACTTAAAATCTATGAAGAAACATTAAACTTTACAAAAATGTGATTGAGTTATCTAAAGGCATAGAAACATGTCTAAAAATACTGTGAAACTATTTTATAGGATAGGTAAGATGTTATAAAGGTATGAATATAACCCACCACCATGTTATCACCCCTTTAATATCCTTTGAGGCACATTATAATCTTATAGCTACTCTTGGACCATACATAGAGTCTATTATGCAGTGTTCTCCAACCATACACAAATGGGTCTCTATAAAGTGTTCTGAGGTAAAAAAATACCATTTAACTTTGAGTCTAGGTGAGAAGGCATTAAAATATATGATACATCTCTACAACATTACAACTTTGTGTATAACCCTTGATAGAGGCACATAAACCTTATCCTTTGTATAGATTGGTCTATATACCATGCAAAGAAAATAGTCAAGGAAATTGTTATTCTATTTGAGTTCACATGAGTGGATTCCATATTAAAATCATCATAGAAGGATGATACACAACTGATTGGTTTTATCAAATAAATCCAAAACCCCTAAAAACCATTGTTCCCAAAAGTGCCTATGTAGACAAAGAGGGTGCTGAATTTTATTAACTTTTTAATGAACATTCATAAAATATAGACATTAAAATCCCATAAAATTTTGATGGATGGTTATCCCCTTGAGTTTACCTCCTCTGGGTAAAAGTTTGGACCCCCATTCTACTCGTGTTATACATAATATCCATAAACTTGAGGGGTTCTCTAAGTAGGAAAATGAGATGGAATTAGAGGATAAATGGTTCTAGGCCTTTAAGTTATTATAACACCCTTTTATTTCCACCATGGAACACCTCTTAACTCTCCTTACAAGAATATTCCCCTGACTTAGTTGATCCATATAGTATAGATCTATACTATTGAGAAAATAGCTAGAAAGAGCCATTTTTCTTTCAAATATCCTTATTTTAGCCCTAAAATGTAGCTCACTAGTGTTGTGGAGGTAAATTAGGAGGGAAATATAGCATTTGACTTAGTGGTATGATATAAGGAAGATGAAAGGTCACAAATTGGCACGTATGGGCCCATATTAGAGGAAATAGGCATTGACTTGGCAATGATGGATCTAATTGGGTTATGAAACAATCCTATAATAGTTTAATTAGGCTCATGAGGTATTTTTGAGGCATATACGGTGATCTAGTGGTTCATTAAGGCCAAAATAACATCTTACTATGGTCAAAACTATTGACTAGGTTCAAGTATATGATCTTACAAGGGGCTTATAAACTATATCACCATGTTAATGCATATGGAACACCTCAAAATAAATTCAACCTTAATTATACATAACCTTCTCTATAATGGATATTGAAAGCTCAAAAGAAAGCATACCTTTGATAATTATGCATGACTAATGTGATTTTAGGCCTTTATCAAGGTATCTCTTTCATTTTACTTCATTACTACATCTCAATCAAGTTTTGGATATTTAAAGATGGATATTAGGTAAATTAAGCACTTTGGGCACCATGACATTACATGACTCAATATTTGCAATAGGTATAAAGACCTATGAAGACTGCTAGGTCAAGTTTGAAATGTGACTAGATAAAGGATTGACTAGATATCCCTTTAGAGCTCACAACATTATTAACAAGTGTCTAGGATGGATCATGACCATAAGCTATAATGATGGACAATTTCTAGGTATAGGAATAGAAATTGACCAACATTGTTGGTGACTTAGCTAGCTTGACCAGCTTGTTGGTCATGAAACCCATAAATTTGATCAAACTTGCTCATGATGGCTAGACATATGAAACATGATTGTGGAATAAGTTATTCTTTCATATTGTACACTTTTGAAGTAATTAAACACACAAAAATAATATTTGAGAATTAAAACACAACACAAAACTACCTAATTAGTAGGACCAAACAACAAACATGACATTATTCAAGGGCACTTGGAGGTAAAATACAAGCCTTCCTATTTATATACATGATAATATGAAATAGAACTCATAGAATAATTTGAGATACCTCCAATTGATATGGATGGTAAAACTCTATATATTCATATTTTAAATCTCAGAGGCATTGCTCTCCTTACAACATGTGATGATATAAGGCCCACTCTAAAGACTATCAAATTTAGAGTGTTTTCCTAATTTTATATGGTCCTCATCCCATTTATGGTCTACATCACCTTGCTGAAATGTTCTAAAGGATAATTTCTTGTCAAATGACTTATTCAATAGGTATTTATTAGACTATATGATGTTCATGGTACTATCGCTTGTATCCTTTAGCTATCTTAGTTCATTCAACCTTGTTTGCATAGCATCATTCTCTAGGAACTCAAGTTGGTGGACAAGTTCTAGTGTAGGCATTTCAAGAGAGAGAGAGAGAGAGAGAGAGAGAGAGAGAGAGAGAGAGAGAGAGAGAGAGAGAGAGAGAGAGAGAGAGAGAGAGAGAGAGAGAGAGAGAGAGAGAGAGGGAGTCTTTCTTCTCTCCCATCGACAAGGAGCTATGTTGAGTGTCCAGTGGCCTTCTTTAGTGTCACCCTATCTACCCATAGGGTAATCCTCAATATAGTCTACCATTTCCTCTAACTATCTTCCATAGTTCTCTTTATAATCCTCAATAAGTTTTTGTTTATGGACTCTGCTAGTCCATTTCCATGTGGGCAATAGTTAAAGAATTATTTGAGATAAATTACATTTTAAATATCCCACTCACATACCTTGTTATTTTTGAAGGCCAATGCACTATTAGAAATGATTGTGGAAGGCATACCAAATATGGTCACAAGGTTGTCATAAATGTCTAAGATAGAATTCTCATTGGCTTTTTAAAGGGTATTAACTTCAACCCACCTTTTAAAGTATTTAGTGACTATAATGATCCACTTATGTACTTTAATTTAAGGGGGTGTATCATCCCTATGAGATCCAAACCCCACTACATGAAGGGATATTCTACTTACATTGGTTGCAAGGGAAGGGTAGTAAGTTTCTATTTACCAATGAACATGGCATATTTTGGACATTTTATTACCCAAGAGTGTGTATCTCTAAAAAATTTGGGACAGAATTACTTATATCTAATGATCTTGAAGGTTGTTATCTTGGAATAAAGTGCCCACTAGGTAGACCATCATGTAACTATTCAAGCAAATTATCCACTTGGAATGATTCCACACACCTCAAAAGCATGTCTCTTATGTCTCTCTTGAAAATTACTCATTATATTAGGGCATAGGTATAATTTTAAAACTTAAGTTCCTCCTCTTAGATCTATATAACTCCATAGGACATTGTCCTAACTGGAGAAACCTAATCACATCATGTGTCTAACTGAAAGGTGTGTTGTTTGTAGTTGTGTGTTGGCTGTCATGAACTACCAACACTTGATCTTTTCCTTCCTTTACCTCTGGTACAAGGTGACCACATAACCCTATACCCATGATAATATTTTTAACTCTAAATTCAAGTACATACTCCATGTATTTTGTTACCCACCCAACTCCCTTCTCATTGTGTTTTATATTTAGTATGAATTCCTTAATGCTTGTGTGTACCACCATGAGTATGATCTTGCTATTAGAGACATGTGCCTAAATTTATTCAAACCTCTCACCATAAAATCACATTTTTATTAAAAATATGTACCTTTACTCATATCATTCTAAGGCCTTACTAAAGAAGGTGATTGGCTATTCTAGGCCTTAATCATTTAGTTGCATTAACATGGTAGAGATTGTGTCTAACGTAGAAGGCATACAAGTAGAATTATTTTTTAAAATCAAGATTAAGGAGTTTAAGGGAATGATATATGGCCTCCTTGATGGCCTCAAATCTCCTCTTACCTTACTTTATCCATGTAAACTCCTTATGTTTCCTTTATCCATGTAAACTCCTTATGTTTCCTTAACATGTGAGTAATAAGCTTCACCAACTCTATAAAACCTAGGATAAACCTTCTTATAAAATTAATTTTCCTCAAGAAACTGTATAGATGATTTTTGTGCTTGGACAAGGGTAAGAAAATAATGGACTAAAATATTACAAGGTATATGGAAAGACCATCCTTGGACACTGCATGGCCCAATAATCTACCCTCATGAAAAACAAAGATGTACTTTTTAGGAGTCAATGACACTCCAAACTGACTACATCTTTGAAAGACTTGTTTCAAGTGAGATAAGTGATTTTTTGAGTCCTTTGAGAAAAAAACTAATGTCATCAAGGTAGATGAGCACCATGCCATTGATTATCCCATAAAATGCATCATATATTTCCTTTTATAAATTTACCCCTACATTGGACAATCCAAAGGTCATTTTCATATATGCATAAGTGCCCCACTTTGTAGTGAAGGAAATCTTATGCCTATCCCCCTCCTTAACTGTGATCTAATTTTAATTGGAGTATCCATCAAGAAATGATAACCTCTATGATCCTATTATCTGTTAGATAATCTGGTCCATTAAGGGTAGTGGGTAATGGTCTTTTAGAGACACCTTATTTAGGTCTTCAATGTCAACACACAAACGTATTTCCCCATTCTTCTTCTTCACTGGAAGAAGGTTTTCCACCCATGAGGAATGTTTAATGGTAAATATTATCCTTTACTCAATCAATTTGAATAATTCCATTCTCTTTAGCTCTTCTACCTTTGGATTGATAGACCTTTATTTTTGCCTAACATGTTTTGTATTGTTCTTCAATACAATGGTATGTTATGTAAGTTTTGTTTCAAATACTTGTATTCCCATGAAAATACATTTGAATACTCTTGGAAAATAAAAAAAGGTATCTCTCTCTTTTATTATGTTAACCTTTCCCAATTTAATAACTTGTCTTTGAATATTTTTACCCTTTCATAATGTTCCTCCTTGGCTAAGATACATTCTTTATCTTTTCTCATATGGTCATCTTCATTAAATATAATTTCCAATGTTACAAGTCCATTAGGTAGCTTGTTATACCTAAATTATACTATTTGATCATCATATTTATGTTGGAACTTGTTTTGATTCTTATGGTAGAATTCTACCTCTTGCATGACAAAACACATAATTTGATCATCATTATCAAACACGTAGCAGCTCACCTCATTATTACGTACAGCTGGCCTATGTATTACCTTGATCTTATCTTGACTTTGATTTCCTTTGACTCCCTCTACCATCTCATATAATTATCTAATGGTCAAAAGACTATCTTTATGTTGTTTGCTTCCCTTGGTATAGAATGTATGTTAAATGCCAATAAATATTCTATGAGGTCCCATACATGGTGTTTATAGGCATTTAATTGATGGTTCTTTACTACACTTATTCCCCTTACTTGTTTTACAACAATTTCACTATCACCTTTGACTTGAAGGAGTTTGACACCTCTCCTTTTTGCCTCTTAAAAACCATATAGAAGAGCCTTATACTCAATTGTGTTTTAGTATTTCTAATTTTAGGGTGAAATAAACATGAATCCATACCCACTACCATTCTTTGACCTTGAACCATCAAATAATAAAGTACACAAACCATCTTCCTCTTCAGTTGTGTTTGTTAGGCAAGGTATAGTAACACCTTCCTCATGCATATAGTATACTCCTAAAAAATCCTCTTAAATAGTGTTATAGGTATAAAATCCATGATTTTAAGTTGTCCATTCATCTTTTGTAATGACACAATTTGGGTAGGATACTAATATAATATTAAGTTTCTTCAAGACAAATACTATTTTAGTGGGAGAACCATCCAATTAAATAAAACCCTTCTCATTAGGTATATACTTAAGTTCAAGCTTATATGTTATGGATTTGGGCACTACTGAAGTTGAGGCACCAGACTCTATCATGCAATTGTAGATAAGATAGTCCCCTATGATGGATGACAAGTAAAATGGAGGGGCATTAACGACCTTAAGTGGTTGGAAAAAATTATGATATTGATCTTGACTAGGAACTTAAACTTGACTAAGCTGACTACTATTGACAAAAATAGTGCTCACCTTGTCAATTGCCTTGTTCACATGAGAAAGCTTGGTGAGCTCTTATTGTAGGATTTATTTTTACCCTAAAATAGATACATCATCCCACATTGACATGGTGACATTGGAACTTTTCATGTGATCCATAATGTTGATTGTAATATTGGTACTCTTGGATTGCACCTTGGAGGTAGAAGTGTCACTTGACACTTGAGTGACCTAAGGGACAAAAGGAGACTTCTATTGTTTTCCATGATGTTGAGGTACTTGTTGAGTTGTAGGGGCCTTAGTGGTTGTGTTTTAAGTGGTATGATATTGACTAACTTGTGGAGGTGTATAAGAAACCGTAGGCTGCCCCAAATTGTCCTCCATCATCCTCTTCTTATCCCTTATATGGGCTACAACTGATTCATATGCCTTTTGTGCAGTTTGCCCCTTGTTTGTTGCTACATGTTCAAACACAGGATCCCCTTATTGAAAATTCATGAAATTGGTGTTAGATGGTGCCTTTCAAATGTTTCCTTGCTATTATATTAGAGCCTCTAATGATGTCATGGAAAACATGTTACCTTGATTCATTAGAGGACCTTATGGTAGAGGAGGCATTGTGTCATGGTCCTATGATGGAAGGGCATGTGTAGACACTATAAATATGCACACCATGATTTTTAATATCATAGTTTTATTTGAATGCCCTAGGTCCCTCTTGGGACCAATCTAGCCCCATGACCCCTAATTGAACCTAATCTTAATTAGGCTGACCAAACTAGCTTAACCCTAGATTTTACCCAATTTGACCCTTCACCCTTGACCATTGATGGTCAAGTTGACCATCGATGGTTAGGGTCCACCTCCTCAACCATTAACATTTAAAATCACCCACCTTATGTTTATTAAAAAAATCATCTAAATCTAGTTGTAAACCATTTCATGCATGAGTTAAAATTAGGAAGCCTAGTTCACATATTGTTGTAACTTTCTTGCCTTGCCTATAAGAAGATAGGAACAGAGAGGTGAAATCAATCAACAATTCATAGCAAGAGCTTGTGCATCTAAAAATCTCCTTTTTCAAGTCAATCATCATAATCAATCTAATGAACTAGCTATAATTTTAGAGAGTTGACTTACCATCGTCGCTCTACCAAAGTGCCAAGTACCATTACTCTATTAGAATCATGCCAGACTCCACCAATGAGTTAACCACCTCAAACATCTAACCAATCTACCTTCTACAAGATAAGTACTTGGTTTCCAATATTCCATTAATTTATTTAATTTTTCCTCATAGACCAACACCTACCTAACTCCCAAAATCCCACTTTTTGAGCCTATTAATCAACTTTTTATTAACCTATATCTACCCATAGTAATTGTCAATGGTTGTCCCAGCTACTAATGGTTTATCCAATCATCAGTGATCACCTTGACCACTAATGATCAACCTAACTACCAATGGTCACTATGGTAGAAAGTTCCAACAAGATATTTTCACCTACCTATCTGCAACCAAACCTAATTTTTTGTGTTCCTACCTATTCACATACCCCAACCATCTAACACTATAATTAATTAGATAATCACTATTTTAATCATTTCTAGTCTACATTTCTTAGTAATAATTCTTGTGTTCAATTTTAGTACCTTTGATTATTATATCAAGTACTTTATATTCTATTTTATAATCTTAATTATTTAAAATGTTTGGATTGATAACCCCCAAGGAAGCTCTTACATTCTAGATCTAACTATCACTAGGCAATCCACTCAACTATCTATTTAACAAAGAAATTTGCTTTAGTGATTTTCTTATCTATAGGTCATCCTTCCAAATCAAGGAGGAGCTCTTCAAAATATTTTAATTCAACATATGCAAAATCAAACAAGATTTTCAACCATACTTGTACTTATTTTCCTCTTTTCCCTTTTTGAACATAAGCAAAAATTCACTGAAACATCTTGGCATGCCTAATGGGACCCTTTTGTCTTTACTTGGGTTCTTGTTTGCTTGAATTCTCTTTCTATTATATGCTCATTAAAGAAATCAAAAGTTTCTTTTGGGCTTAAAATTAAGTGTATACATCAACTACTTGAAATTTTAGTTCACATAGCTTAACTTAAAAGCAAATTGATCCATCGTAGCTTCACTCTTTATTGTACACACTCAACCAAACCACTTTCATCAATTAAACTTCAAACAAAATTGAGACAAGGCCAAACTAGGATTTCATCACCTAATGGTAACATTACCATTTCCTAACAATCCCACTTGGATGTCATATCCAAGGGGAGAACCAACTTAGCTTTTTGGTTGAGTATAAACTCTAAATATCAATATATATTAGCTAAGCACCCAACACCCTTATCATTGCACTATGTGAAGTGAGGGGGTAGGCCCCAATACTAAGCCACATACTAATTATAATATAGATACTTTTTGAGTGCCTAAACAAAACTTGAAACCAACATTAGACTTCCTCTCTAGTTCCCACTCTATAGATCAATCTCAGTCACACAACTTCTTAAGGTATAATACAAAAGTGAGATTAATTAAAACTCTAAGGTTTAATGTCTCTTTTAGAGAATGATTTGATTTATTTTATCATTTTTTGTCTTTTTTTTATTTGAGTAGTGAGGTTGTTTATGCTTTTTGTATCCCCTATCTCATATGGTTCTCACTCACCAATAGTGAAGAGACCTTGTGGAGTAAAACTCATCACCAAACCAACCTACCTTTTCTACCTCTACATCCATGGACTATGTTTCTGAACCAATGGATTTTCCCCATCCCTTGGGAAGTTATTCAAGGACATGTGGATTTTACTAATTTCCTAGATAACAATTCCATAGTCTTGTAACATTATATTACAACCATGTCTTACCATATCCTAGCTTCAGCCCCACCCATGAATCCACCTTATGGCATGCCTCTCCACCTCATGGGGTGTACCTCTATTACCATGGTTAATACCTAGCCATTAAATACCCAATCTTCCTCAACAACTAACAACCCCTTCAACACTACCATAGAAAACCAACCAACCCAAAATGCCATTGCCCTTATACCTTCCACTCCTACCAACCACTTCTCCACAAATAGGAGTACCTACCTCTAACACTACCAACCTTCCATTAGCTACCCAAAATAACTCAACAATTGATCCATTTCAAAACATTATGGTGTCTATATCCTCTACCTTACCACTAATTAGTGAAATGGTCACCACCCTCCCATCAATCACTAACCCAACTACCACCCCTATCCAACAAGCACCCCTCATGCCAAACTTTGGATACATTCCTAACCTACAAGGGCATGTACCCCTACCCACTACCCAACCACCTACATCTACCTAAACTTATGTATCTTTGACCCAACCATTGATATACACCTACCAATATGTGGTGGCCTCCTAACCTTGTACCCATTATCAATATGTCTCCCAGCCACCATAATAGTATACATCTTATAACCTTTCAGGTGCATAACCCCAAGTGAACCTAATGAATATGTTCATGGAAAATATGGCCACCTTAGAGTCATCCATTTTGGGTACTCATAACATCTTGTCTTATGACCAAATCTATAATGAGCCCATCCATCCATCCATACCTATTTGGCCATATCCTCCCCAATGGGAACTTCCTAAGCTCTTTAAATTTCAAAGCAAGGAAGATCTCCAATAACACCTTAGGGAATTTAGGCATGATTTCTACCTCATCACCTATGATGATGCCCTTTTTCTCCACACCTTCAACTAGTATACTCCTAAAAAATCCTCTCATGATATCAAGGAAATGGATGATCGTATCTATGGGGGACACTTTAGTGGCCTTGCTATAGCTAAACATATCCTTCACCTCAACTGTTATTGGCTTGTCCTTAGCCAAAAGTATTGTAATTATGTGAAAAAATGTGTTAAGTGTCAACAACATGCTAATTTGCATCACTTACCTATCCATATCCTTCACATTTCTATCAATTTTTAGGTCTTTTCATAATGGTTTCTAGACCTCATTGGTGAAATTATCCCCCATTCCTTGAACTAACACCTTCTATCATCATCATGATCAAGTATTTTACCAAGTGGGTAGAGGCTATTCCTTTAGTCTCAACCAAAGTAGAGAATATTATTGACTTTATCAACCTTCATATCATCTACCACTTAGGTTTTCATCATAATATCATCATAAAAAATGGTAAATCCTTTAAAAACAAGAATTTCTAGGGTATATGTGACACATTTGGCATTAAGTTAAGCTTCTCCCTACCTTATCTCCCTCAAGTGAATGGACAAGTCGAGGCCTCTAATGAAACTCTTAATACCATTCTAACTAAAATGGTCAATGCATCTAGTCAAGATTGGCACCTACACATCCCATTTACTTTATGGGCATATTGTACTAGAATTAGAACCCCTATGGGTGCTACCCTTTTCTATCTTATGTTTAGAGTAGAGGCAGTCCTGCCTCTTGAATTCCAAATCCCATCTCTTTGTATATCTTTGAAAAATATTATTTCTGAGGATGATTATCATCAACACCATTTAATCCAACTTGATCTACTTGATGATCATTGTTCAGAAGCCCTTACCCATCTCAAAGTCTATCAATAGTGAATTATGTGTGCCTATAACAAAAACCTTATAATATGGGAATTCAATGTCAGAGACCTTGTCCTAAAGGAAAACCAACATGTGAATAATATGGAGAAAAATAAGTGGCACAAGTTTGCTTTCAATTGGCTTATACATTATATTATAACCCACGTGTATGGATCAAGATTTTATTAGTTGTCTTCTCTCAAAGGCCACAAAAAACATGAGCCCCTAAATACTTCACATTGGTATCCATTCTTTTGTTAAGAAAGATCAAGTTCACCTTTTTTCTAACTAAATCTCATCCCTTGCTATCTACCTCCATCCATCTCCCTATTTTAGGGGCAACTAATTATAACTGAACCATATGATTATCTATCACCATCATCACCTTATCTTAAATGATGGATATAATGACTCTACCCATGGCATGGTTCTCATGGTAATTTTCACCCCTAAAAAGATGGATTCCTATAGTCATTCTCACCTAAACCTCTTTATACCTAATCACCCTTCTTGTCTCTTCATTTTTGCCTTCATAAAGGTGTACCACTAAGATGACCTAAGTAAGCCTATGTCAAGAAAAATCAAAGAAATAAAAAGTATAAACCCTTATCATTAGCATTGATGGGTCACTCCTAGAATTCACAAACTCCTCCCTTGAAGGACATCTATTGAAAATATATTTAAAATTATCAAAACATAAGGTGGATTTATCCCTTAAAGGAAAACTATTAGAAATCATTCAACAAAGCAAATAAACTTAGACCACTCCCTTGAAGCATGGCTGAGTAAAGCATTTTGTCAAAATCACAATAATTTCTTGAAAGATTCTTGCATCAATCAACTTCCCATATATAGCAATAAAACACCCATTATCAAGAAAAAAAACACACTAATTTGATAGCTGTAATTATTTATCATATAAGCAAAATAAGGTAAAATCCATAATCAGCTTTCACAAGTAGACTTCTCACATTGATTAGTCTACACATTTTGACAAAGACCTATTTATACTGACTCTTTGGACACTTACAGAAGAGGCATGCTAATCTCACAAGAAGGTTCCATTTTCATCCATCCTCACTTTTTTACACTATAAGAAAGGGATTTTTTAGCTTACATGAAATTATGTGATCAACACACCTTTTTAAATAACTAACAAATGCTAATGTGAAGCATTTAAAGGGCTTATGTTCATTAATCTAATCCTACTTCAATTTTATTTTAGTCCATATCAACAAAGAAGAGACATGCCCTCTTCTTATCCTATCATGACTAGCTAATGTTTTCACTATGGTGTTTGTATATTAATTATATTATTTAGTCTCCCATCTAGTGTTGTTAATTAAATTAACTCATGTGTCTTATCCTAAAATTAACAAGCATAACCATATAAAATAGGATAATATCATAACATTCATCAGCAAACTAAAGCAACCAACCATTTTCCACAACATATGTAAGTCTAACAATGAAATCCAAAAATTCATTATGATTTAGCATGTCATAAGCATAACCAAAATCAAAGCCATATCATGCCTAACTAGGTGCATATACATCAGTGTCTAGCAAGTCAACCATAACATAAGTATAATCCATAAACATCACACCATATGCATTAAACACCAACATCAAACCATAAGCCATGATAATGAGAATAAATAATGATCATATATAACTCATGAGCCAAGTAACATAATAATGTGTATAAGAATATAAACATGTCTCTCTCTCAAGATGTACATCTCACTATAGTGGCTCATAAGTCAGAATTAAAATGATATACAAAATATCATAATATATCTATATTTATGCCCCAAGAGAAACACTACCTCTTGGAACACTATTGGATCCTAGTGCCTACCCACTTACTATACCTACCAATCCCCTATTTATCCTTGTCTATATATATACAGACATTTCCCACTACCCTAATGTCTCTACCGTGGCACCACCTACCAAACTAGCCCTATTATTGCTCCATCAAGGCTCTAATGGACAATGTTTCAAAACTATGGCCTTGTAGTACCATATCTCCTCCACTATAGCTAGGTATCATGCCATGGGGATGGTGCCTAGTGGCCTTATCTGTGTTGATATTTCTCCTCCTCCTCTCTACCTTAGAGTGTCCCTCTCTTGGGTCACCAAGCCTAGTGAGGTCATAGCATGATCCCTCTCACCTATCAAAGTAACAACCTCACCCTATAAGGTAGAAACCTAAACCTATAGTGTAGCAATTTGTCCCTATAATGTGACCACTTTCCCCTATAACACCATAACCTATCCCTATGTAGTGGCTAAAACTATTTATACCTATACATCAAGGCCATTTGGATCCACGGCCATCAAACTCATACCTTCATCATCCCCATCAATGTTTACAACTTTATATATATGTTGGTATCATGCCATGAACCCATCTATAAACCCAACATCATCTATATGTGCCCTAGTTGGTAGCTCCTCCTAGTCTAACAAAGTTGGCATAAGATGTGGGTCTAGCAGTAAGATCTCTAAATCCTCTCTCTTATACATGGGGAATGGACCTAAAATACCTTGTACCAAGCCAAATTACCTCCTCACCCTCTCAAATTAGATCATCTCCACCTCCCCATCTCACTTGATGAGTATCCATCTATATCTTTGAAGGGAGAGTATCTACTTCCTATATCTAGGCCATATTAGAAACTAGACATAAGGCCTCCAAGTGATATCTCCTATCACTAGTGTACCCAATGTACCCTTGAACCACTCCACATTGTGTATACCACATCCTACACCTGATGCATCAAAATCACCCCTCCATCACATGAAACCAATGGGGAACTCAATCTATGTGAAACCTACCCATGACAACCCTACTGGCCTCAGTACCTAAATATGCTCATAGGCCTAGCAATGAAAACCCAAGATGACACTAATGTCATACCTCTTATGGGCCCTAAACCCATATATCTCCTTTTATATATACTAGGAGAATAGATACCTAATAAAATATAATTTGGCCTATTAATATCTCAACCAACACCCCCAGTAACAAGTATGAAAATCTCCCACTGCTCAAGTTAAGAAGTGTGAAGCATGAAAGAATAATCATGAGCATGATCATGAGTCTCCTCTCACTTGGAGACCTCCCATAAAAATAAATATACCTAAAACCCCTATCATTCCATCTAACATGATCACTATCATCCCCATATAGAATTTTGATGTGATTATCTTGCTCCTCTCACTCTATTGTTAAATCAAATCACCTCAAAGTGGAAGCTAGGTGATCCTATGTACATCTTTAAAAAAGATATTCATCTCCTTAATCAAAATTAATAAGGTATTAATAGCAATATTTCATCTCTCGATGAACACTATGACCATGAATACATCTTGAGGCACATGTTGGTAGTGCCTCAATGCACCCAACCCCACCTCCTCCCCATGGACCCAGTCACCTGGAGTCATCCCCTACTAGATATTTATAAAGATACATGACACTTAGTCATGTATCTATATCTTCTCCCTAGCCTACATGAATTTGAAAACATGACTTAATCACCTACACTATTATCATCTACCCTACCCTTTATACAACAAACCTATCCATCCTACCTATCTACCCAATAGTTACCAAGTTTACCCTTTAAGGCCTACCCTATGAGTCTCTACCTAGTAAGAAAACCCTCATATTTGCCTTAGCATTTTTAAATGCCCTCCAAACCTACATTTTACCTTAGTAAACCACCAATAGTCATGGTGGATTTTTATGGTCAGACATCCATGTTTCTAAAGATGTTAACCATAGACACTCAGGTCTAATCATCGACAGTCACTGTGGGTATTTTGAAACTAGAACACCAAAACCTTATCTACCCTAAAAACTAACCCCAAAAAAATAAAAATAACTTAATTTTATACCATAATCTGCACCCAAACCAAATAATCCACCCCCTTATCAATTTCTAATTTTACCCACCAATTTACCCAAATTCTACCATAAACCCTAATTACGTCATAACAATAAAAAAATCAAGCATTTCAACCTACTTAACCTCCCAAACCAATGCATTTTCAAATCCATATCTAAAATAAAAAATTAATGGTACTCCCTACCTATTTTTTCAACTATTAACATGGAGTCAATCATAGGCCCACCCATCTTCATCCATGCCCATGTGTTCCCTTTATCTTGCTTGGTCACCTTGGTCAACCTCATCTAAAATTCAACCTCCACCTCAACAAGTACCCTCAGCAAACACTTTCACTACAAACTACTAAAATCATCAAATCTCTAAATTAAAACAAAAGGTAAATTAATAATGGGTAAAAGGTGATTCAATTTTCACTTTTACCCCATGGACCTTTAAGGTTTCCACCATGACCATTGATGGTTGTGGTGACCATCAATGGTCACCTTTAGGGACCTTGATCATTGATTGTTACGTGGCCCCACATTTTTTGATCTTACCTTGCATAAGGCATCTTTAAGTAACACCAAATCAACTCACACACCCATAGAGACTACCTTCTCCACCCACTGTAACAACCTCATCACCTTGACATTGGTCCATTTCACCCCAACTAGTGCACATTTTATGACATGTTTTGCCTAGTCCTTTTCTATAGTGATAACATTTCCATTTTTAACCTTATGAAATCATTCCACCTCATGATTACCTTACCCATTTGTGTCTTTTCAAGAGCACTTCCTACCTTGGATACCCATGACACTTAACCAATTTATGTTTTCATTGAGAGCACTTCCTACCTTAGATACCCATCACAACACATACATTACTTTAGATACTTAATAGTATACCTAGCCCCCATGCCTACATGTGGTCATGTGGTCCACTTTTCCATTATCTTCCTCTCACTAACCTTTATTATTATCAACTATGGTGACCTAATATTTACAGAATCTTGGCTATCACACCTTTTATCACACTTTATGAATCTCTTTGCACTTTAGTGCCCAACCTACCACCTAAATTCATGAAATTAAACATTTTCATTACTTTTACCCATATTATCAAACATGTACCAAATTATATTTTACCTCATTGACTCCTAGTTTAAGAGGGAACACCTCCTCACATACTCAGGGTAGCTGGACCTTTGACGAGTATTATTTTTTATTTTATAGCTAGTTAATTCCAAGCCACATAATAAAAAGGGGGAAAATGTAGACACAAAAAAATTTACACACCATTATTTTAATTTTCATAGTTTTCCTTGACCACCCTAGGACCCTCTCAGGACCAATCTATCCCCCCAACCCCTAACTAAACTTAACCATATTTAGTTTGACCAAATTAGCTTAACCCTAGCTTTTACTTAATTTGACCCTTTACCTCGATCACTAATGATCAAATTGACTGTTGATGGTCACCTTGACTATTGATGGTTATGGTCCACTTCCTCAACTAATAACATGCAAACTCACCCACCTTGATTTTTTAAAAATAACTCATCTAAATCTAGTTGTGAACCATTGCATACATTAGTTAACATTAGGAAGCCTAGTTCAAGTATTATTGTGAATTTCATGCCTTGCCTATAAGAAGAGAGGAGCAGAGAGGTGAAATATATCTAAAATTTTTATCAATATCCTATGCATCTAAATCTCTCATTTTATAGGTCAATCATCATCATCAATCTATGGATCTAGCTACTACATCAAAGAGATGTCTTGCTACCACAACTCTACCAAAGTGCCAAGTTTAGTTACTTTATCAGAATCATGCTAGACTCCACCAATAATTTAACCACCTCAATCATCCACCCATTTTACCTTATGCAAGATAAGTACTTGAATTATATAATTCCATTACTTTCTTTTCTTTTTGCTCATAGCCCAACACCTACCCATCTCTTAGAATCCCACTTTGTGATCCTGTTAATCATCTTGTTATCAACCTAGATCTACCCATAGTAATTTTCAATGGTTTTTGTAATTGTTTATGGTCTATCTAACCATATATGGTCACCTTGACTACCAATAGTTACCTTAACCACCAACGGTCAGCCTAACTACTGGTGGTCATTATGGTATTAAATTTTAGCAAGCTATTTTCACCTACCTACCCCCAACCAAACCTAAATTTCTATGTTCTTGCCTATTCATAGAGCCCTAATTGATTTTTTGAAGCATACCCCAACCATATATCACTAGTATTACTTATATAATCTCTATTTTAATTGTTTCTATTCTATATTTCTTAATTCTTTTGTTCTATTTTAGTACCTTTGATTATTGAAGCAAGTACTTTCTATTCTATTTTATAAACTTAATTGTTTAAAATGTGTGCATTTACAACCCTAAAAGAAGCTCTTACATCCAAGATATAATTATCATTAGGAAATCCACTCAACTATCTATCTAACAAACAAATTTTCTTTACTTTTTTTCTTATCTATAGGTCATCCTCCCAAGCCGAAGAGGAGCTCTTCATAATCTTCTAATTCAATGTGTATACAATCAAACAAGTTTTTCAACCATACCCATACTTATTTTATTATTTTCCCTTTTTTAATATAAGTATAAATTCACTAAAACAACATGATACCAAATAATATCCCAATAATTTTCTCCACTTGTAGGCATTACCATCTCATTTTACTACCCCCTTGATTGCTTCCATTGGCCTTCCTATGTAATGTTGTTTTATGTAAGAACCAAGGCTCTTGAGCTACTTACAGTTGTGGGATTATAGTTGTTGTAAGGTATAACTTGAGTAATTTGTCCTTGGTATTATTTATTTGATGGATAAAGGGGGTTTTTATAGGACTAAAAAGGATATTTATTTTGGTAGGGGCCTTAGTATGGTATATATGAGGTCTATTATTGCCTCTCTAAAGCTAGTAGCTTATTATTTAGTGATTTCAACAAGCCTTAAATTTTTCCAAGTCCATCCACTTGACTGTCATCAGGTTATACTTGATTTCTTGGAGTAGGAAATAGAGCAATGGTAAGTGGAGTTGTCTATATCTCATGAAAGAGGGGCATGAGAGGTTTTGGCATGAGTTTCCCTACTTGTATTAAACTATTTTCTATCCTTATATATATCTCATAATCTTTGGGTAAAATTATCCCACCCATATATTAGTTCATGACTAAAACATCTAAGTTCAATGTTCTTAAGTATAAAATAAAATCATAATTAGGTGTGGGGTTAATGATAATAGGTATTCTATCCCATGTTTTTTGAAATCTATAGTTGAAATCATCCAAAGATTATTGGGGTGCCCTCTTGATTGAAGTGATTTGTTTAACTAGTTACACATGATCACTCCTATCCTTAAAATAATTATCAAAACACTCATCAAACTCTTCCGATGTATTGATTAAGGTAGGAGTCAGACCCCTATAGCATTACAGGGCTTTGCCTTTCAAGGATGTGGCTAGTAGTCTCATGACTACATTATCCTAAGTAATATTATCTACTAAGCAAAGGTTTACAATGTCATTTATGTGACCTATAGGATTGGTTTATTTTTCACTTATAAAGTATCATAAACTCTTCAAAGAGGTAGTAGGCATATCATCATATTGTTGAAGGTTAAGAGAGTTACCGCCATTTGAATTGATGGACCCTTTAAGGGACTGTGTATGGAAAATTTTTATAGAGTTTGGATATGTGGGAGAATTATGGGGGATAGGTTGGGGTTTGAAACAAGAACCCTCTTCCTCCTTGCAATGTCTAATGGTAATTTAATGAACTGAACTTGATTACATTTTGAGGTAGATCAAGTGGATATTTGGTGAATGAACTTGCCCTCCAATCTATTGATAACTTCTCTAAAACTTCCAATTACCCTCCCACATTTTAAATTTATCCCAAGATAATGTATAAGTTCCTTGATTTTATTCACATAGGGCATGACATAACTATTGGATTTCTAGGCTACACCCTAGCTACGAAGAGAATTATTCAAGCTCTCTAATCAAACCTAGTCCAACATGGGATTGATATAAGATTATGGGTTATCTAGTTGTAATTCAAACCTATATATTTAAGGGGATAAATCCCCTAACATGATAATATAGTGATTTATTAAAACCTGAATCTATCATAAAAAAGGGAGAGAATTGAAAACTAAAATAAGAATCTAGCCTATGTGGTGATGCACTAATTGATTAGTGATCCACTCTTAGCTTATGCAATTTCATGACTATTAATGAATATAATGAAGAAAATGATTGATTAGATTGTTTAAAAAATTTAAAAAATGAGTGCTTTGCATGAAGGTTGATGAAAGACCTATAATTTGAAGGGTAAAAAGATATAGGTCTGCATAAGACACTATAATCTTATGACACTTCAAGATAAACATCACTAGTTAACACTTAATGCAACCTATAATAAACCAAATAAGCTTGAATAAATTTATATGAAGGACATACATATTATGAATAGGAAACATACATATTATAGACTAGACTTTTAAAAAGTACACTTATCATTTAAGAGAAATAGAACTTGTCTTATATTGCTTCAAAAGAGTTACAAAAAGATTTTGGTAGAGCTTTGATACACCTATTTGAGGGATGGAAAACAAGAGATCAATGCCTACATTTATAAAGAAAATAGAAGAAAAGAGAGAGGTATTTAGGAATAGAAGGGGCGATCAATGAGTCCAAAATGGGATGTGGTTGTTACACAAGCATTTTATCCCTCTTTGAGAATTGACACTCTCTTAATGAGACCAATTTGGCATTGAGTTGGTTGTAACTACCTAAATTATCTTCAATCATGCTTGGAACTTCCCAAAAATAGATCAAAATCCTTCCTTTAGAAATTATTTAATGCATATGGGGGTGAAATTAGGTTATTTTAGGTGTTGAGTAGCCTTTACATCAATGTACATGTCAAATACTTCATGAAACTACATTTGACCTATAATAATGGATCTAATTTTGGTGGAGGCTCATCAAAATGATAGTTAAAATGACATGAAATTGTAAACCACTATCTTCACACCACCTTCCACTCACTGGATCTTTCCACTCAATTTTATAAGTAGGCCCATATAGTTTGCTTACTAAACTTCTGCTCATGTTCACTATGGTAGTGATTCCAAAGTTAAACTTGTGTTAAAAACTCATCTAATGGAACTTAGGTAACCTTTGAAATGAACTTAGTGCATTGGTATTGATTTTATTTAAGCTTTATTTACCTAAAACATACCTTAGCCTTGTATTACTAGGCTAACTAACCTATCTCATAGACTGGTAGTTTAGAACAAGATGATGAGAAAATTTTAAGTGAGTTCTATGGATTGAATTGGTGTTGGATAGGTAGAATAACTCCTGCACATACTTCCTTTATGGTTTAGAATCCTTTACTAGGATTTGAAAAACAAAAACTAGCTAAAACCCTAAAATCTTGTCCTCTCAAGAGGCATTCGTACACCTTCCATACCATCTAATACCATGGGCAAAAGCCCCTCTAAGTTTCCTATAGGTTTTGAGTGATAAACTAGGCACTTCTGAGAAAATAATATATTTTGAATTAAACCTCTCTAAATTGGTTATTATTAGGGTTTAAAAGAGGTTTTAGGGGGTTTGGGAGTCTTAGGTATGGTTCTTGAGGGTCTAAGCTTGGGTTTAATAAATGACTGCACTAAATTCAAGATAATAATCCCTCTCACCTCCCATGAGTATCTAAACTCTTCATATGAAACCCTTAAGCTATGATAGGAACTTAAAAGTGATCCTTGTGTGAAGGGCTTACTATTTGGATGGATTTTACAAGTTTACAAATGGGAAATTGCACTATTATATCTTCTCAAAGGCATGGGTTGTCCTAAAGGGATTCAAAACTAATCAAAAATACTCCCAAGGAGAATACACAACCTATCAACCATTGAAACTATGCTCTATTTCACTCTTTTGATCACACAACCACGGTAGAGCCTAGATATCTTTCAATTTGCACACCTCTTTTATAAACCTTGACCTGTACATTGGTACATGAACTATGTTTGCCTCATACATGATTGGGAAAATTTCTTAGATGCCTCATAAATTGTATTTTTTTCCTTGATCATGCCAATTTTCCTTATTACATTGCACATAGCTAATTATTCTAAGGTATGCAACTTTTTTCCTTAAAACCAATCATGGAGGTCAACATGGAGACCTATAAGAGACTTAGTTAGGTGTTTTGAGTTCCTCCTCCCTTCTCTAAATAATTTTTCACATGCATACCTTTTGCACCCTTAACTTTGAGTTCAAATTGGCCTTTCTAGGCCTCTTCCATATAATGCTGACCCTACACATGCCAAACATAGAGATATGGTGGTGCCTATGGGACTTTAGAGGACATTAAAGATGGTTTTATATAGATAAGGTTGAATTTGAATGGGTTTTGAGGTGATTTTTCACCATTAGGTCATTTATGATCTTTATGAAGGGTTAGAAGTGTCCACCATCTTAAGGATGGTTCATAGAGTATAAAAGTCGAACCATAAAACAAAGAGCATGGATGTTTAGGACATTTATTCCCCACTCCTACCATGAATAGGATGGATTCCCATGTAAAGGCTCCATGTAGATATGAGCATTAGAAGTTGGTATTAGGGTTAGTTTTAGGTAATTTTAAGTCCCAAGCTTCTTAGAAATCATTCATATAGTCCAGACCACTATTTTCAATAAAATATCCATGAATGTTTAGTTATTAGGGAGCCTTAAATTCCCTTAGGATATCTGGATCAGAGGAGGTATGTGGTAGAGTGGGTGAGCATGTGAATATTCCCCTCAAAAACCTTACATCTATGTGGACTAGCTCAAGTTAGATTTTTGGGCATTTAGACCATTTTTTCCATCTTATAACCCTTGAAAAATATTTATTAGGTCTAAATCATACATCCAATTTTTAATTTAGCCATTGGATGGGCCATCATAATTTTTAGACATTTTAAAACATCATTGAGGTATGTTTGCAAGATTATGTGCATGGCTGTGAAACTACATCCTCAAGGTTTTTCAACATAAAATTAAGTGTTATTTATTGATATTAGATTTTAAGGGATACTCTAAATCACTAAATATTATAACTATACCTTTCATGGACCTTGTATTGATTGCATATCTCTCATGGCATGGATGTGTCCTTAACCCCATTGTTTACTTGCACAAAGAAACCTTGGTCTGAGACAAAAAAGTGAGTATGTCCACTATTTTTATTATACAAGTGAATATATAGGACCCTTACTTAGGTCATGACCACATTTTTTATTGAATTTGGAGACCTGGTTGTGCTTGGAAGGGGTATATATCACTTTTTAAGCTAAAAATAACCTCAAACTATCTAGCAAAATACACTCAACCTTGCATCTCTGAATACAACCACCAACTAGGTTTAAACAAGTGATTGGGAAATTTTTAGATGTATATAACATGTTTATAATGGTATCCATTCTTAATAAATATATCTTTAACACCAACTCCCTGCATAACCCATCCTTTTACTCATCTTAAGCCTCACTCTTGCATAGACTGGATGTCTTCATGACTGTGACAATGTCATTTTGACTCTATGGGGGTGATGTATATTATGTATAGACCTTCAAAAATGTGATATTTATCTCCTATTTTCATATTCTACTTCTCTGAGTTCAAATGAGGTGGGGACACCAATATAGACTGAAGATTTCCACCCTATCATGCCTTTTCACCATGACCTCCTTTAGGCTTGTTGATATGTTTGTATTAGGGGGGAGATAACCTATAGGTGTTTTAGTCTGATGGAATGGATGGTCCATATCACATCCAATCATTTTTTTGAGTTTAAATTTCATCATGTCCATGTCAACCCTTTCATTTTTGATAACTCAGATAGCTCTTTTTTAGGCCCTATTATAGTGTATTTTATGACTGATTATAGGTGCTCTCTTTTGCATCCTCAAGTTATCATATAATCATATAGGTCTTATTTGATGATCTCAATGGTGAGGATGGTTTAAATTTAATATGGAGGTAAATTTTGAATAATAAGTCCTTGAGGGGGCTATGTGAAGTGAGAAGTTGACAGTGTAGACACATTGAAGTGGAATGCACATAACACATAGTGTAGAAATATTAGAGTGGAATGCACATACCACACAGTGGTAACACAAAATAATGGTAGTGAAATGGGCATGGAGATGGTATAATTCCTCACCTAATACAAACCAAATTAGACATTTTAAACACCATAATGTAGATAGAAGCAGACATAAGGATTTTGAGGTGTTGTTGGGACCAACATCCCTTTTTTTCCACTTTGCAAATGGGGACCCTTGTAAGAATTTTAAAATCTCTCCATTCTAGTCTAGTTTTACATAAGGTTACTATTTTTAGAATCTAAATATTATCTCCTTGAAAAGTTATGAGTATTTATGAGTTTTGAATACGCTTTATAAACTAACCTTGCTAACAATTGTCTTTGGATGACTAAGCATAGGTTTCATGGAAGAAGACAAGGTTCCTGAACAATAAACACTCAGAGATCAAATTCAAATTTTATGGGTGTTAAATAAGTGGGAAAAAAAATAAAAGGATAGAGGAAAATATTACATCATGTTTTAAACATGGCACAAGCCTCTTTTTTCCTGTTCTTACATAGTTTGTTATGGGTTTAAATGGCTCATTTTATAAAGTTATTTCAAAAGGTCACCTAACATGGCATAAAATATTAATATTAAGGCCTAAACACTTAGTCTTGGACTTATACTTAATGGTTTACCCTAATTATTTATATCTATGGGTCTAATGATTATCTTCCCTACTTTTTGTAGATCTGATAGTGATCACTTATTCATCAATCTCCATCCAATGATGCACCAAGCCCGAAATATTTTCAAAGACTTCATGAGATCAACATGTGGCATAACCATGAAATTAAGGATCAAGGGACCAATGAAATATAAGGGATTTGATTTAGTTTTCTAAAATGAAATAAAGAGGCATTTAAAATCCAATGGCTAGTGCCTAAGGTACAAAGTATGAAAATTACCACAAACGATACAGAACTAGGTCACTTGGACTCCATGTAAGCCTGAGAGATCCAAATAAAATGATTTCCTTACCTTGAAATCACAAAATATACATGGGAAATAGTCCATAAAATTTAAATCATGCATAGAGTTAAGGACTAGAGATTTTTCCATTAAAGCTCAGGACAATACCCAAATTTTCTTTAAAAGGAGGTCCAAATTAGTTCAATTGGACATAACATAACGAAGATAAGTGTGAATGAATATAAAGAGGTAGGTGCTTGAGTAAAATCCTTAGAGACCATGCAAAAGTTGTTCAATACCACCAATGATAGTCGGTAGGCAACAAGTGAAGATGGAAGTAAAACTTTATCTAACTTCAAATAGTTAAGGCAGGATATTCAAGGACACAGAGCTAGACTTGATAGCCTTAAATGTGCATGGAATCAAGAATTGGTATAATTTATTCTTCCTTATGGAGGAATTATATCCAATTTATTAGTAGGAAAATAAGATTGCCTCTATTGATTAGAGATACAATGACCTAGTCTCAATTTAGTTGGTTGACCTCCACCATACCGAAACACAACCAGAGGTAATGTATTGTATCGACCTCCTTGATCCCATTTTTGTTGATTATAGGATAGATAAATAATGGATCAGTTAATAAGGAAGCACTAAGAAGGTTTCATGCATTGACCCTATGGAATTCAAAACTTATTACAAGCTCCCCTTGCCTCATGTTGATCTCTCATTTTTGAAAGAGTGGGAAATTGCCCAAGACCTAGGTTTAGTCCTTTCACCTTGGCTAATCTAAGGAACCCATATTTTTAGGTCCCTTGATGGTGATATTCCTATTGTCTAATTTAGGTAAGGTGTTAGCGTAGCTATGACATTACTGAATCTAGCCTTTAGTGCCCCATCCACTTCTTATGTAAGAAAGGTCAAGGTATCTTATGTTCACTACATGTTGGAATGGAACTTAACCCCTTCCATTCTAGACCTATTAATCATTTTCTTTGCCAAACAATTCATATCCATCAAGATAAGGACCTCAAAACAATTTCATATGATGTCCTATCTCTTGGATTCACTCTTAGCCTCTATAGCCTTCCCTGGCATCTAAAATTGGTCTCCTGATGGTAGAATTACTATTTCTCATCACTACTCTTAATTATATATATTCAAATATAAGAACCACATACAATTGATCTATGATGGTTATTTCCTAGACATATATGAGGTAATCACTAGTGTCCCTATGCAAATACTCTACCCTCTAATAAAAAGGCAAGTAGAAGCCATGGGGGATGATTAGTTCTATTCATATTACACTATGATAAGAATAGAAGGAATCATGATTCAAGCCTACCGATTGCCCATTCATGTCTGTAGTAAAATTGTAGAATAAGATATTTCCTATCAAATCATCCATGGTGTGGATGGGACATGAAATAAAACTAAGAAGGATTAGGTCCACCCCTTTTCACTAAACATTGGCAAGATTGTGATCAAGGATTGGAAGCAACTAGAAATTATGGTGATCCATAGAAATTCTTTTGATTTCTAGCTAGATGACCTTAAGATGTGGGGCCCTAGTAGTTGAGTGACCAACCAAATCTGAGATAAAAAGGTCCCAAATATTGAATGTAAATATCAACCAAGTGTGGGAGATGGTATCTATACAAGGGAAAATAAATTTGATGAGGTCCTGTCTAGGATCAAAGGTTACAATATCTAGTTGGAGCATACGCTGGTTAAACACAATAAACCCTCAAGAAAGAGATGGAAATTGCATACCTTGTATTTTCACTTGTTTTTAGAACCATCTAGGACTACTCATCAGGAATCATCTTTGGAGGACAATCTTCTAAGCCTCAACAAGTAGAATTAACAAAGTAATCCTAGGTTAGGAAACCTAAGGATATAAAAGGAAAGGATAAAGTTGTGGTTTAAGATATAAATATAGAACATAGACCTGGAAAGGGTCCTTAACCCCACACATTCCCACAAAGGCCTCCTTCCTTAGTGGAAATCAATATCATGATTGACCTGGAGGTAGGAGAAATAGTGGAGAGTGCCCTTATTGACATTGTAGATACCTATGGTTCTAATAGGGATGGGAATTCCTCTAATACAATAAACAAGGATTTGACCCCATTAGATGGAAGAAAGAGACAAGCAAAATTATCCTTGGTGCCCTTGGCACCTATAAAGAATCCTAGGTTAACCTTTACTCACCCTACTAGTGAATTTAACCTCTTTATTGTTAAGAACCCTATTTATGGACCAACCAATCTTAACTAGTTTGTTTATGGGAAATTATAAAAAATCCCATCTCTCTATTAATCATTGGCCTTAACACAAGTTGGTGTAGATATGTAGGATAATGTCAAGCCATAGATCTAGGACATTATAAATAGACAAGTAGAGAAAATGATCTAAATCCTTCATAACAAAGAGAGCCAGGTGATTGACACCCTAGGGGTTTCTAAGAGTTCAAATGTAAAAGTTACTGAGCAACCACAATTCAAGGAGTTTGACACAAAGGTCTAATTTAGTCTAGATACATTAGGGTTTGAGAGAGTAGTAATAAGGAAAGCCACCATTGGCACTGAGGAATTTAATTTTTAAAAAAATGGAACCTTTTGTTGGCCTAATTCCTATCCAAGGGTAGGTAATAGGGGAGAATCCCATCCATCAAGAGGATGTGTCTAGTTTAGTGGTGGCACAATTGGCAATGACCTTGTCTAGACTCGAAGGAGTGAAATAAAGAATCACCAACTTAGAGAAAGAAAATTAGGATTTAGAAGCCCAAGTATTACTTTTAGTCCCTAAAGATATAGCAACATTGCTAAATCAGTCCTTCTAGGACATTTTTTAAGGCTTGAAGGTCTTAAAATCTAGATTAATTATTTTGGCCCATAAACTTGAGAAGGCACAAATATTAATTACTTAGTGGCAAGGCTCTAGAGATCAGGCAGTTGAATTGATCAATATCCATAACACCAAACAAGTTTAAGTCATCAAGATCATTAAGTTAAAACACTTGTATGCCCTCCTAATAGTCACAAAAGACATGATATTGGACTTGATTAGCTGGTGTGACAATGTTAGTATCCTTTTGGAGGAGGACAAAATATTGGTGCCAAGGATGGAGGAGCTATTAAAGGACTTATTGGGAAGACCATCTAGGACCCATGCCATAGGCATAATGGAATATGAGGATTTCAGATAGAGGGTTAGTAAACACATCCAAAGCATCAAAGACAACCAAGGCTAAGATACCAAGGACACTTAGAAGGTCATTAGTATCATCATCACATTTGAAAGATGGATTGTAGAAGCCCAATGCATCTAGGAACTTAAGGCCAAGAGTGATATAGAATTTGATAAATTGGCAAGTCAAGAAGAGGATTGTTTGATGAAGCCTTCCATAGATTTTGAGCTCATAAATAAAAAATACACTATGAAAAAGAACATCCTTAGATAGTAACCCAAGGGACCCACTAGTGTAGCATAAAATAATTTTATTGTTGTAAAATATATGCTAGTCTATTAGCATATATTTATTCTTTTTAGAATTGGCATGAAAGCCTCTCACATTGTGTCTTTATATTAAGGACAACTATCCCTATCCTACATGTGGATATTTTGAGAAGGTTAACAGGTGAACTACCTATGTTTCCTATAAATAAGTAGGGATTACCATTTTTTAAGGGAGATAACCTTTTGATTAATTGTATAACAAGAGCATTTAATATAACTAAGGAATTCTGAGAAGATTATCTATATAGTTTGTTAAATGTCCATGTTATCTCTCAATTGTATATTATCGTATTGAATATGAATGGTTCTCCATATTTTGAGTCACATTCTCTATCATAGGGATATTAATTTGTGCTAATGCTATATTAAATAAAAATATCTTAGGTACTTTATTTTATTTTTCTCTACATTTGGATGTGCTTAGGCTATTCAGACTATAATAATAAACATTTAAAGTAAACTTGGTTCATACTTATGATTTATACATTTCCTCTAAATTTTGCCTGATTTATGATGTAATATGAGTTCATGCTACTTTATATAATAAATTGGTTCATGTGTGCTCAAATTGATTATAATTTTTTCATAATATTTGAGATGAGAATTTTAAATCACACCTTTCTCCTTTTCTACCTTACCCTTCTTTTTTAATCTTTTATATCAGAATTCATCTAGTTTAAAGATATTTGTTAATATCCATCTAGATTAATCTACCCTCTTAAACTATCACAACAATTTAGACCCTAGTGGCTCCTAACCACTAAAATTAAATAAATATTGTTGATACTTCTCATACTCTGCTTCTATTCTACCACATACATCACTGAATTGTCACAAACTACAACTCATTATTTGGATTGTTTAAACCCTAAAATAAGAAGTGTTCATGAAAATTGAAGAGCACCTTTGGTACGTTTAGAATAATTAATAGGAGGAAGCTCTACTGGTGCTAGAAGGAGGGTACATTATTGTGATAGTGTGTAAAAGTTTGAAAGGCTTTCAGTGTTTAGTAGTTCTTTTCTCTAAGTGCAAAGATCCTTCATTTGTATGTATCTTTGTGTTTATTCAAGAAAATATCTTAGTTATTTGCAAAAGGACATTTGAATTTTAGTAAAACAGCTTCAAGATTTAAGGATTCATGGTATTTAAATCTAAGATGGCTTATTTTGGATAAATAGAGATGATTCTTTTTGAATTTTGAGCTTATTTAGGATACAAATTATAAATAATGGTCATTTTTGTGTGATTCAACACATCTTTGATCTTATTTGGTCAAATATTAATGCCCTTTGTATTTTTATGATAAAATCCTTGAAAAACAAGCTTAGTGAATAATTTAATTATTGATTCTATGTGAATATCTAACTTGACTCATCATATTTCAAACAAGATCTCTAATCTTCAAGCTAAAATTGCCAAGGATTAGGACCAAATCACATTTAGAGACTAGAGAACCCTTGCTTAAGCTAAAATTCCACAAAAAAACTAGGAAATATATAGGAAGGTGTAGGTTTTCTAAATATCTACCATCTTCACCCTTGCAATGGATTTTTGTGTTTGATATTCATCCAAATATGGCATGGCTTAGAAGATCCCCCATCAATATACCAGATACGATTCATGACTTACCATGTAATCTTGAGAAATATTTACTAATATTTAGTCCAAATGGTACTACAGCTATTGAAGAACATGTTAAATATTTCAAAGCTGCTTTAAGACCATTAAATGTTATTCATGAAGATGTATCATGTAGGTTTTTTCCATTTCCATTCAAAGATGTTGCATATGAATGGTTCCTTAATTTTCCTAACAATTGTATTACCTCATAGAATAACTTTGACACTTTCTTTATTGATCAATTTGGAAAGATCATAAGCCCCTGTCTCATCTATCATCAATTCACAACTATTAAGAGAGATCCAAGTGAACCTATTAGGTCCCTCAATGCAAGGTTCTAAAAGATGTTTAGTCGAACCATGGATCCATATAAACCTAATGAAGCTTTATCTCTAGAGGTTTACAAAGATGTTGTTGACCCCATGACTTCTATATTTCTTAAAAGGGATATCCTAATTATCATCACATTGGCTCAAACTTATTTTGAAGTAATGGTTACTAATGACCAAATGAAACCCCAAGAACATATGGCTTATTCTATCCCAAATGTTAATCTTTAGATGTCAACATTAAACCTTTTCCCAAATAATCACCAAAATACTCTAGCATTAAACCAATTCCCTACCTTGAATGTATTACCTACTAGCCATGTTGCCCCTAATTAGAACCTAGGTTACTTGAGCCATCAAGCTACCAATGGATCTCATATTAATGACCAAAAGGCTTTAGTTCATGTCAATGGCATTAACAATAGCCAAGGTCAAAATTCTAAGAATCTAAAGAATGAGAATGAATATATATTAAAAATGGTCTAAAAGCTTAACACATACATCTTACAATTACAAATGCAAGTTGGTAATGTTAATGATAACCCTAGAAGGAACTTCACTTTCCAGAAGTTTAACAAGCCTAGAAATAGATTTTGTAATGATAGTTTCTATAATAATAAAGTAAATGATCCTTCCTCTAGCAAAAGGACTATGGATATCAACCTCACTAACATTGCCTTGCCAGACTACTTTACGGTGTATGCTACCTTCAAGCATGGTGAGATTGACTGCATTAAATCTTATAAATACTTTTAAACTTTCAAAGAGGAACTTGACACATTTGAAGTGGTTCCAAAAAAAGATGTTTCTATAGGTCTTTTTGAATCTAAACCATCTAACCAAGTGTACATGGTATAAAATTTTCAATTCCCTTTTTAAGAAGATAATGAGTCTAAGAGTATCCCTCAAGAAATTCAAGCATTCCAATAGTTCTTCAAAACATATCCTCTGAGAAATAGGGAGAAAAAATAGTTTTTGACTACTTCTACTCCACCTAACAACTATGGGACCCCTGTAGGCATTATATCAAATAATATAATTCAAAACTAAAAAGTCTTGGTTGAAGAATATTCAAGAACACACAAATAATAATTCCATCTCTGAGAAGAGATGTTTTGTTGCTCAAAATTGTAGATATAACATATGCCTATCTCTGGGAAGATATGTCTCTTTTCCTTTTTGGGTTACATATTCATTTATAAACATTTTAAAGGTAGGAGGAGGATGTGGAAGGTCACCAATATTGAAGATGATTAAGTGGTTTGACTTTCATGATTCAAAACAATACAAAATTTGAGGAATTACTATTTTTAGAAACTTACTATTATTAGACTACACTACTAAAATTTAAACTTGGGGAACTTCTATTTAGTTTTCAAGGGTAAAAACCCACTGAGTGGATCTTGTGTCACTTCACATTGTTCCCCTCATTCTTAGCTTTCCAATAGTTTAAATGGGGTGTCAAATAGAACTATGGTGCAAAATTTATGGCTCCCAAAAGTTATTCCACCAATTAGGGTAGAACCATCACCTAAATTATCACCTAAAATGTTTCTCAGATTAGAATAATCTTGAACCTCCTAAAGGAAGCTCTTCCAAACCTACTATTGATCCTTCAAGAAAAATTGGTTACAATATTGTAGAAGATATGAAAAATATTAAAGCCAATATCACTCTACATGAGCTAACTCAGATCATAGAACAAAGAGACTTACTCTTGGAATCATTGTCCAAGAAGCCTGGAAAGTCACATAAGAGTGATAGTGCAAATGTAAATATGCAAATAACCAAAGCAGAGTCCCCACCCTTCTTGCTTATAGTTAGGATATTTAGGAGGAATGTCCATAATTATCTTTTAGATTCTAGAGCCTCAACCAATATCATGCCTACCAAGATATGTGAACAACTTTGGTTAACACCAATCAAGTATGATAGGGTGGTTACTCAATTGGACAAATCTAGAGTCAAGGTCATTGGGCAACTATTAAATGTGCATTCGTATCTAGCTAGTGAACACAAGGTTTAATAATTCATTGACATACAAGTGGTGGACATTCCTAATGCTTATGGATTGCTCTTGAGTAGATAATGGACTAAGGACTTAAATGGTTACATGTATATTTATTTCTCACACTTTTGGATACCTTGGAAAGGTATGCCAAATTAGATAAGAGTAGAAAGAGAACCAAAAATAAAACACATGACAATAGAATACAATAATTTCAATGAAAAGATAAACTTCCTAGATTCTAATCTATGAGTTTTCACTTTAGAAACTACAAAATAACCTAGTTCCAAGAGTTATCCAATGGCTGGCCTGTGAAAGTTATATATTGATGGTACCAAATGCAAATCAAGATCAAGGACTAGTATTGCATTGATAGACCATGCAAAAAATTAATACCATGCATCTTATAGGTTATAATTCCCCTGCACCAATAATTTGGCTAAGTATGAGTCTCTAATACTAGGATTATAACTTGCCATCAAGCATAAACTTAAGGAACTACTTGTTTATGGATATTTTGAACTTGTAGTTAATCAAGGATCAAGTACTAGTATAAGTTATCTTACCTTAAGAAGTATAAATTTAGAATTTGGGACTTGGTGGAATATTTTTATGCCTTCAATATCTTGTCTATCGCCAAGGAAGAAAAAAATTTATTGATGAGTTTGCCTCTACTACAACTAACCTCATACCCAATCATGATTCTTAGAACCTCACTATTGAGCTAGTACCATGTCCCTTAGTCCCTGATAACATAAATCACTTCTATGTTTTTAATGATGATCTAAAAATTATAGAATTCTTGACTAATTATGGAGCCTTTCAATCTCAAATTATTGATGAATCTAGTGAAAGAACTCCTAAAGGGGAGCTTGAGGGTAAAATCATCCATTTGAATGACAATAAGATACCTAAAGGGATAATCTCATTGGAAAGGCTTTTTGATCATGTTAATATTTTTGAAGCACCCAAATAACCCAAGGTAAGTGGTAAAGACTATCATGTAATGAACCTTGGTCCACATGATCAACCCTAAATAGTGAATATAGGTAAGGCTTGCACTGAAATGGAAAATAAAAAAATGAGAGAGCTAAATACAAAATATAAATATATAATTGATTGGTCCTATGAATATCTAAAAGTATTTGACCCAAGGGTTATTAATGATACTATACCTCTCAAAGAGGGTTGCAAACCCTTTAGAAAGAAGTAAAGACTAGTTAACCCTATTTTAGAACCCATGATCTTTAAGGAGGTCAAAAAGTTATTGGATGCAAGGATCATGTTTCCTATTAGGCATTCCAATTGGGTTGAAAACTTTGTCCTAGTCAAAAAAATGGGGAAATAAGATTATGCATAGACTTCAGAAATTTGAATAAAACATATGAAAAAGACAATTACCCCTTGCCTTCTCTTGACCAAGTTATCCAAGTTATTTCAGGATCTGCCATGATGTCCTTTCTAGATGGATTTTATGGATATAACTAGGTATTTTTTTCTCTAGAAGATAGGATGAAAATATATTTTACTACTAAATGGGGAACATATGCTTACAAGAGTATGACTTTTGGATTAATTAATGTAGGGGAAATATTTTAGAGGGACACGGACCATGATTTCTAAGGTCTAGTGGGAAAATGCATCATCATATATATGGATGATCTCATAGTATTCTCTAAGAATAGAGAAGATCATTTCATGCATTAGAGGTAAGTATTTGATAGATGTAAGAAATATGGTATATCTCTTAACCCTAAGAAAAACATGTTCTATGTCACTAAATAAAAATTGTTAGGGCATCTCATTACCAAAGATGGGATCTCTATATATCCTAGTAGAGTAGAGGCCATTTCTAAAATTGGGTTAGCCAATCGTTGAAAAGAACTAAAGTCATTCTTTGGTAAGATTAACTTTGTGAGGAAGTTCATTTCAAGTTTTACTAAGATTGTCAAACCTTTGAATTATATGCTTAAGAAAGATGCTAAAATATCTTGGAATGAAGAATCCAAGAAAACATTTTCTGACATTAAAAGAGCAATCAATCAATCCCTAGTCTTTATAAGTCCTAACTTTTTAAAGTATTTTTTCTTATATTGATTTACTTTTGACCACACCATGGCTATTATCTTAACTCAAAAGGTTGATGGGAATTACCACCCTATAGCCTTCATGAGTACCAAATTCAAAAATGTAGAGGTAAACTATTCCATCATTGATAAGCAAACCTATGCCTCGGTAAAGGTAGCAAAAAGTTTAGACATTACCTCCATAAAAATAAGGTACATGCTATTTTACTTGACACAACCACAAAGTTTATGTTGAGTCAAAATTAGCTTGGTGAAAGAAGAGGTAAGTGGAAAGCAATCTTACAAGAATATGATATAGAGGTGAAAATTTCCAAATTAGTGAAATGTCAAGGCCCATTTCAGATGATTGACAATATTGATCCCAAGATCCATGTAATGCAATTAGATCAATATAATTTACAACCTAATGAATGGTATGAATATTTAATACATCTTATTATCAGAGGCATTTATCCTCCAGGACTCTCTAGAGAACAAAGGAGAGATTTAAGGATCAAATCATCCCATTACCTCATCAAATATGGAGTCCTTTATAGGAAATTGTTGTAAGGGATATACTTAAGATGTGTGTCGAAAGAAGAGGCCTCTCAAATCATGTTTACTTGTCATGGAAATTTGGGTAGTGGACATCCTTCAGGGAGAACCACAACCCACAAGATTCTTGGGGTTGGGTATTATTGTCCCACCCTTTTCAAAGATGCATACAAACATGTGAGGGAGTGTCATTATTTCCAAATATTTAGCACAAAAGAACTGAAGGTATCCATGCCTTTACAACCAGTAATAATAAATAAACATTTTACACATTGGGGATTGGAATTCATATGAGTGATTAATCCAAATTCTTATGAAGGTAACAAATATGTCCTAATTTCTATGGACTATTACACTAGGTGGACTGAGGCTATAACCACTAAGCAATGCAGAACATAAGAGGTGATTAATTTCTTAAAGGAAAATATTTGCACTAGATTTGGAACCCCAATTTCCTTAGTTTGTGACAATGGATATGCCTTCATATCTATTGAAATGATTGAATGGGCTTCTTATAATGACATATTTTTTAAGTTTGCCTCTAATCATTATCCCTAACTAAATGTATTTTTTGAATCCAAAAACAAGAATCTAATGAAGGCCATTAAGAAGTTACCAATGATAAGCCCATGACATGGCATAAACTACTTAAATATGCAATATATACTGATAGAATAAGTATCAAACAAGTATTAAAATCCTCACCATTCCTATTGGTATATGATCAGGAGCCTATCTTTCCCATCACCTTAAATCTCCATACATTCACATTCATGAAATAATATATGGATGAAATCTAAGACCTTGATAATTCTAGGTTATTAGACATCATTCAGATGGAAGATACTAGATAAAAGGAATTTTTAGACTTTAGTAAGCATCAAACAACTATGACAATATTTTTTAACAAAAGGTCCAAGGTAAAATTATTCAAAAAAAGGAGACCTGGTCCTTCTTTGGGACAAAACATCAGATCTTAAAGGCAAACATGGTAAGTTCAAACCACTATGGATCAACCCATACCAAATAGTAGAGACCTTTGGCAATAACACTTTCAAGTTGAAAGATCTTCAATGGGCATAGTTTACATTACCCACTAATGGGAAATAATTTAAACATTAGTTTATTGTTGTTCCACTAGGAATCTTCATAGAATAAATCTGTAAGATTGTTAAGGTTAGAGTAGGTAGACTAGCTACTTTCCTTCTTGATTTTTTTTTTCTTGTTGGGCTTGTATATATTTATTTGTTTGTGATTATCTATTTCTTTTTCTTTTTTGTTTGTTTGTTTGTTTGTGTTTCATCTTTTCTACTTGGTGGTGTTCCTTGGTTTTAGTAAATCCCATGGATTGTATTTGTTTAAAATTTCTTAAAATTTTAGGAATATTGAGTGAGGATATGAATCCTACACAAGAGGACCCAAGGTTGTAATATTATATTATGTATAATTTAGGAAATTTCAAAAACTTAGACATAAATCAATTACACCCCCCCCCCAATAATTCAAAAAAACATTACCTAAGGCTAAATCCCTATTGTAATAAGGATCATGTATGTGGAAGGAGAGTTTAAAAGATAAAGCACAAGCATGCTTACACTTAGAACACATCCTTGTTTAGGATTAAAGTTTCAACTAAAGGAGATTATCCGAAGGCCAAGACATTTAAATAAATCCTTAAACCTAACTATCCTGACTCCCAACCTTTGTTAAAAAAAGGATACTTGATACTAAATAAAAAGAGGTGAATTTCAAAGGTGATTTAGGCAACCTCCATCAGGGATATAGACACCTGACTGGCAGTGGAGTAAGGCCATGAGTAGAGCCAAATGTATCTCTATCAGGGCCATGAATACCTGGCTAGCAAAAAATTAATGCTCAAGCCTCCCCTAAACTAAGAGTAATTATTCTTAAGAGAATATTTAAATATGCTCAAATTTAAATGCAATGGCCAAAAGGATATGAACCTACACGTTGTTTCTTAAAGTCTCACGAAAAATAGTAACTGGAATCAAATCACACACATAACATGTTTAGGATCTAAGTTGAAGATTTGAATTTTATGCATTTGAACCTTTTTAAACATTGAATTGGCATAAGTAATGATATACAGATCCTAGGAGATAAAGGATTTATGTGTTGGTCTAGATTAAAATTTCTAGTTTCTAACATATTTCTATGTTTCCCCTATGAGTCAGCATTATTGTTGGGACCAACATCCCATTTTTTTTCACTTTAAAAATGGGGACCCTTGTAATTGTTTTATAATATTTGCATTCTAATCTAGTGTTGCATAGGGTTATTCCTTTTAGAATCTGAAGATCATCTCCTTAAAAAGGGATGAGTCTTTGCATGTTTTAAATATGCTTTATAAACTGACCTTGCTAGCAATTGTCTTTGGATGACTAAGCATAAGTTTCATGGAAGAAGATAGGGTTCTTGAATAAGAAACCCTTAGAGTTCAAATTTAAATTTGGTACGAGATAAATCATCAGGAATAAATTAATAAAAGGACTAATAAAAATTTACATAATGTTTTAAACATGGCCTAAGCCTCTTTCTATCCCTTTTCTCCCATTCTTGCATATTTTGATATGGGTTTAAATGGCTCATTTTATAATGTTCTTTCAAAAGGTCACCTAACATGGGATAAAATATTAATATTAAGGCCTCGATGCTTAATATTGGAGTTATCCTTAATGGTTTACCCAAAGTATTTATATCTATGGGTCTAATGATTATCTTATATTCTCTTTGTAGATATGGCGGTGATCACTTGCTCACTAATCTCCATCCAATGGTGTATCAATCCCAAAGTCTTTTCCAAGGCTTCATGAGCTCAACATGTAGCTGATCACCTTAAGAATCATGAAATTAATGGTATAGGCCCATCAAAGATCTAATGATGATTTCTTGCTTGTTGATTTCCATCTGATGGTGCATCAAGCCCAATGGCCTTTCAAAGGCTTTACGAGCTTGACATGTGGCTAACACATGCTCAAGATAACTAACAAAGCTAATGAAGGATCATAAAGTTTCATGGAGACAAGTGATTTTCTAATAGAAAGTAGAGAAGATTTAATATGACTTACATAATAAAAGCATCTAATTAATGGTCTAGGCCCATTAAAGATCTAATGATGATCGCTTGCTCATTGATTTCCATCTAATGATGCATCATGCTTGAAGACTTTTGAAAGGCTTTATGAGCTTGCCACATGGATAATTTATGCCCTAATAAGCATTAATTTAATGTTTTAGTCCCATCAAGGATCCAATGGTGATCACTTGTTCACTAATCTCCATCTAATGGTACATTGAGATCGAAGGCTTTTTAAAGACCTTGCTAGCTAAACACATGGAAGAACCATGAACTTAAGGATAAAGGCAGAAATGAAATATAAGGGATTATATTTAGGTTTTTGGAATGAAATAAAGAGGCATTTAAAATCCAACATATAGTGCCTAAGGTGGAAAGTATGAAGATTTCCATGAAAGATATAGAAATAGGTCATTTGGACTCCACGCAAGCCTAGAAGATCTAAATCAAATGATTTCCTTATCTTGACATCACAAAATATATGTGAGAGAGAGTTCCATAAAATATAAATAATGCATAGAGTCAAGGCTTGGATATTTCACCATCAAAGCTTAGGGAAATACCCAAACTATCTTTAAAAGGATGTCCAATTTAGTTTAATTAGACATAACATAACTAGTATAAGTGTGACTAAATCTCAAGAGGTAGGTGACTGTGTAAAAGCCTTAGAGACCATGATTTTTTTTTTCAATAACATCAATGGTGATGGGTAGGAAATAAGTGAATATGGAAGCATAAATTTATCTAACTTCAGATAGTGAAGGGAGGATCTTCAAAGACACAAGGCTAGACCTAACAACCTTAAACATGCATGGAATCAAGAATTGGTCTAATTTATTGTTCTTTGTGGAGGAATTAAATCCATTTTCCTAAGAGGAAAAGAGTAATTCCTTTGTGCATTAGAGATATAATTACCTAGTATCAATTTAGCAAGATGTTAAATCTCCACTATTTTGCAGCCAAACTAGAGGTAATGCATTATATCGACCTCCTTGATCCCATTTTCATTTATTGTAGGATAGATAAAGAATGGATCATTTAAGAGGGAAGAAATAAGAAGGTTTTATGCATCTCCCTTATGGCCTTTGAAGCCTATTATAAGCTCCCCTTGCCTCATGTTGATCTCCTATCCTTGAAAGAGTGGGTAATTTCTCAAGACCTAGATTTAGTCCTTTCACCCTAGCTGATCCAAAGATCCCATATTTTTAGGTCCCCTGATGGTTAGATTCCTATTTTATAATTTAGGTAAGGTGTTAAGATAGATATGACCTTAATGAATTGAGCTTTTGGTTCCCCATCCACTTCTTATGTAAGTAAGGTATAGGTATCTTATGTTCATTACATGTTGGGGCAAAACTTAAATCCTCCCATTGGAGACCTTATAAGATTTTTCTTGGCCAAATAATTCATAGCCATGAAGAGAAGGACCTACAAATAATTTCATATGATTTCCTATATCTTTGAATCACTCTTGGCCCTTGTAGCTTTCCTTGGCATCTAAAATTAGTCACCTGATGGTAGACCATTATTTCTCATCACTACTCTAAATTGCATATATTCAAATATAGGAACCACATGAAATATATCTATAATGGTGTTTTCTTAGCCATACATGATGAAATAATTGGTGTCCCTATGCTACAAATCCACTCTCTAATCAAAAGGCTAGTAGAAGCCATTGGGGATGTTTGGTTCTATTCAAATTGCACTATGATAAGAATAAAAGGAATCATGTGTCAACCCTATCATTTCCCATTCATGTCCCTAGTAAGATTTTATAATAAGAGATTTCCTATCAAATCATCCATGGTGTAAAAAAGACATGCAATAAAAATAAGGAGGCTCAGGTCCATCCCTTTCCACTAGACATTGGCAGGATTGTGATCAAGGATTGGAAGTAACTAGAAATTATTGTGATCCACAAAAATTCTTTTGACTTCTATCTAGATGAAATTAAGATGTGGGAACCTAGTAATAGAGTGACCAACCACATCTGAGATAAAAACATCCCAAAGATTAAATACAAACATCAACTAGGCATGGGAGATGGTATCTATACAAGGGAAAAGAACTTTGAAGAAGTTTTAGCTAGGATAAAAGGATACAATATCTGGTTAGAGCATAAGATGGTTAGATAAAATATACCCTCAAGAGAGAGATATAAATTTCATCCCTTACATTATCACTTGTTGCCAAGACCATTCAGGACTGCTCATTAGGAACCACCTATTGGAGGATAATCTTCTGAGGCTCAATGAGTAGAATTGACAAAGTAATCCTAGGTTGGGAAACTTGAGGATATAAAAAGAAAGTGTAAACTTGTGTTTGAAGAGATAAAGATAAAACATAGACCTAGTGAGGTTCCTCAACCACACACATCCCCATAGAGGCCTCCTTACATAGTTGAAATCATTATCATGATTGCCTTAGAGGTAGGAGAAATAGTGGACAGTGCCCTTGTTGACATTGTAGTTGCATATGGTTTTGATAGTGAGGAGGATCCCTCTAATATAATAAGAAAGGATTTTATCCCACTGGATGGAGGAAAGAGACAAGAATAATTTGCCTTGGTGCCTTTGGCACCTAAAAAGAAGCTAGTTTAACCTTTAATCACCCTACCAGTGAAGTTAACCTCTTTAATTATGAGAACCCTATTTATGGACCAGCCATTTTTGAATAGTTTATTTATGGGAAATTACAAAAAATACCATCTCTCTCTTCATTATTGTCCTTAACATGAGCTAGTGTAGATATGTAGGACAATGTCAAGACATAGATCTAGTATATTGTAAATAGGCAAGTAGAGAGAAAGATCCAAGTACTTCATAACAAAGAGAGCTAAGGGGTTGACACCCTAAGGTCATCTAGGAGTTCAAATTTAGAAGCTCCCAAGTAATGATAATTCAAGGAATCTAACACAAACAACCAATTCAATCTAGACACATCAGGGTTTGAGAGAGTAGTAACAAGGAAATCCACCATAAACATTGATGAATTCACTTTCCAAAAAGTAGAAACTTTTTTTGGCCTAACTCCTATCTAAGGGTAGGCAATATGGGAGCATCCCATCAATTAGGAGGATGTGGCCAATTTAGTGGTGGCACAATCAACAATGACCTTGGCTAGAATCCAAGGAATGAAACAAAGAATCACCAACTTAGAGAAAGAAAAGTATGATTTGGAAGCCCAAATCTTACTTTCAGTCCTTGAAGATATAGTAGCATTTCTAAATAAGTCCTTAGACATTTTTGAAGGGTTAAAGGCCTTGAAATATAGACTAGCTATTTTGGATAATAAAATTGAGAAGGCATGAACATGAATTACTTAGTGGCAAGGCTCTAGACATCAAGTAGTTGAATTGATCAATATCTATAACACCAAGAAAGTCCAAGGCATCAAGATCATCAAGTTGAAACACTTGCATGCCCTCCTAGTAATCATGAAAGACAATGATATTGGACCTGAGCAACTAGTGTGACAATGTCATCAACCTTTTGGGGGAGGATGAAATATTGATGGCAAGGATGAAGGAACTCTTGAAGGACCTATTGGGAATACCATCCAATACCAATGCCATAGGCCTAATGGAAGATGAGGAGTTTAAACAGAGGGTTAGTCAACACATCCAAAGCATCAAAGACAACCAAGGCTAGAATACCAAGGACACTCAAAAGGTCATTGGTATCATCATCACATCTAGAAGATAGATTTCAGAAGCCCAATGAATCCAGGAACTTAAGGCCAATAGTGACAAGGAATTTGACAAATTGGTAAGTCAAAAAGAGGATTGTTTGGTGAAGCCTACCATATATTTTGAGCTCATAAATGAATAATACACTAAGGAAAATAACATATTTGAATATTAACCCAAGGGTACCATTAGTGTAGCATAAAAGAATATTCTTTTTGTAAAATATATGCTAGTCTATTAGCATATACTTATTCTTGTCAGGATTGGCATGAAAGCCTCTCACATTATGTCTTTATATTAAGGACAACTATCATTATCTTGCATATGGATATTAAGGGAAGGTTAACTAGTGAAACACCTATGTTTACTATAAATGGAAGTGATTACCATTTGGCAAGGGAGAGAACCTTTTGATCAATTATATACCAGGGACATTTAATATAAAAAGTAATTCTAAGAAGATTGTCTATATAGTTTGTTAAATGTCCATGTTGTCTCTCAATTTCATATTGTCATCTTAAATTTGAATGATTCTTCATATTTTGAGTCACATTATCTATCATAGGTCTATTGATTTGTGCTAATTATACACAATAAAAGTATGTCATACATGCATGTGTAACTCCCTATGTTGAAACCCCCCTAAGCCCATTTTAATAATAAATAATCTCTTAAACCCATATTTTTACCCCTCACACATTTAATTAATTTAATTTAAAATATTTAATTAAGTTAATTAAAAACCCCCTTTTCCACCTTACCTGGCCACCTCACCTTATGACTAATTCCCATCTGATGAGTCACCTCAAGACCTAGTCACCTCATCTTAACTACCCAATACTTATTCCCACTCCAAAAACCAAATTCCTAATAAATTACCTCCTTCCTAACCTCTTTTTTTTACCGTTTTATAATGGGTGTCACAGTTGGCATGAACAAAAATAGAAAATAGGCCAAAAATAGTAAGGTTTAGCTATTTTAGGGCGACCAACATTGGTCAACCCATGATTGATGTTGAAGGGATCATCAATGTCAACAATATAAGCCACACTCCATCCTAAACTTTACTTCAACAAATATTAATAAAATTAATTCTTACTTGCATTCAAGATTTGGGCATTATATTTTTGACATCTTGGCTTACAACCATCTTGCGTATGTCAATCATGATCAAAAACTAAGCTCTAGAGGATCAACATCACCCACTTTTTCTCTTTGTTTAGGCATTCAAGTTCAGACTCCTTGCTAGAGATAATCAATTTGGCATATATCATTTGGTAACCATAGCTATGTACATCACATATATTGTAGATATTTTAAACATTTTTCTATTATTTCTTTACATCTACTCTACATTGCTTTACGCACTTCTGACTAAACCCCCGTGAGGGATTTATAAAGCTTCCTCATTTGTTTCCCCTTAACCTGACATACAAAACCTACCCAAGCCATTATCTCTCTCTCTCAAAACTCTCTTAACCTCCCTGACCTAATCCAAACCATTTCCCAAACTTAGAAAAGCCTTATGTAAGCTCTTATTTATTTATTACCCCTACCAATATTGATATCCTACATGACATTGGTCACCTCACTAATGACCTCGATAGTATAACCAATATTGGTCACTACCCCACTGACATTGGCAACTATGGATTCCCTAACCTCTTCAAAACCTACCTAGATAACTTTTAAAATACAAATAGAGTACCTCACCTACACCCTATCACTTCTGCTACATACAAGTTGTTAATAATGGTAATCTTACCTCTCTTTTACTCTCTCTTTATCTCTCTTTTAGTTATTTATTATTCTTTTGGCTCTTAAAAGTGGACTATCATCTCCAAGGAAATTTCACAATTCCTAGAATAAGCACATAGCTTGGCAACCCACTCATTTAACTAATAACAAACATCTTGTGGTAGTGATTTCTTATTTTTAGGTAGTCCTCGCCACCCAAAGAGGAGTGCTCACAACATCTAGATATGATGTGTAAACCAAATTTGGGTTCATTCTAATCACTTATCTTCATCCTTCTTTTTATTTTCATTTGGACTTAAAATAGACAAAATTTAGTGAAACATTTTTGACACACCTAGTGGGACCTTGGAGTTTTCCTTAGGTTTATTTCTTGTTTTAAGCATTCATATAGGTGCATTATAGTGAAAATTTCATTTCTTTCACTTCTTCCTTCCTCCATTCTCTTAAAACAAAAAAATTAATATCTTATTTTCTATTTAAAAATAATTAAACTAAAATTTTATTTCTTTTCTCTTTACCTCTAAAAGCAATCTATAATTTTCTTTTACAAAAAAAAGAGAATCTCTTCTTTAATTCTTATTACATGCACATTAGGATAGTGAAATTCATACTCTATTCCTATTTCATCTCTATTTTCATTTGAATCTAAACATTTCATATTTCTCTAGTTGCATGTTATCTCACCTAGTTAATTACAAAGCATTTTAAATAAATTGTAGTACACTTATGTTACACAACAAAATCACATTCACATAAACAAACATTTAAACTCACTTGAGAAAAGGCCCATCATGATTTCATCACATTGTGGATCACCTTACTGTACCCAGCTATCCTACTTAGATTTCACCACCAAGGGGAGAACCCACTCCATTCTCTAGTAGATTATAATCTCTAGACAAAAGGTATATTTTGGATAAGTGGCCTAGCTCAGCTCCAAGTTCATGAAGTGTAAAGAGAAAGCTCTTATAACAAGCCATGTACTTATTTTAACATAGATTTCCTCTTGAGTACTAAAACTATCTTAAAACCAGCTCTAGATTGCTTTATAGTACCTTCGATAACCAAATTCTTTTCTCACTATCTAATTAAGGCATAAGCCAACATGAGACTAAAAATTAATCTCTAGGACTTAATAATTGTTGGCTGTATGTTCTTTTTTTGCTTTTCAATTACCTTCTATATTTTTGAGTTGGTAAGTATGTTTTCCTATTGATTCATAAGATCAATAATATTCTTAATACTTAGTTTGAATAACCTATTATCTTAGGTTTTTTTAGTGTTCTTCCTTCTTACACAAACCTTTTACATCCACTATTTTACCTAGTTTCAACCTCTGGTTCCTTAAAAAAAAATTTATTCTCCTAGGATTTCATAGTGACTGACATCAATTAACCCTACTGACATAAATATATTTTACCTACTAACATCAATTAAACCACCAACATTGGTAAACTATTCCTGCTGACATCAGTTAAGAGACTGACATTGGTGACTATGTAATTTCATCTGCTCAAAATAACAAGTTGAAATAACACACTTACCCACACTCAAACTTGGTTTTTTCCTTATTCTACTTCTAATATAGGATAATAAGACTATTTAAACATCCTCTTGCATGGTATTGACATGAGCTCAAGCCAAAATTCTTACTGATTATGCAAACCAACAACCACTTCCACCTTCCCCTCTCACTTTTGACTCTATCCTAAAAAACACTTTAGATATATAGCATACTCCCTACCCCAACCAAATTCCCATTGTACCTAAGGGAGATCAAGATTTTTCTAAATTTGATGATCACAATGTGGTAGCCATTTAACATTACCTTGATATGAGCCACACTTGTAATTCTTTGGGTGACCCAATCTATGGTATACCAACATCTCTAATGAAGACAACCTTAGTTTCAATTACCTCCACTATTTTCCCCATGGTTACCCAAACCACCACTTCAATGATTAACACAACTATAAACAATGTCCAAAGTATAGTATCTCTAATTGCCTAATCACACCTAAACCCTAGTTTAACTTCCCTACTTTCACAAACATAACCAGTTTAGGTAAGTCACTACCCATTCCAGAATTTAGTGGTACATATTTCATCTACCCTCATGCCTATAATTAATCAATTTAAAACTTACCCTTCATCTAGTCTAATTATGCCAATAATCCAACCTGTAATAACAACCAACCAAGGCATAGTCTCTAACCTAATGGGACAAGCCCCTTTCCTTTATGTACCCCAAATTTTGACTCATTACCCTTATATTTCCCTGACACAACCTCAACAAGCTATCTCCTATGCTCCCTCTACTTCTTATCAGTTTCCCTATAACTTAAGAGGTATTCCTCACACTAATCCCCCTCTAGATGTCATTAAGATGCTGATGGACAAGATGTCTAATCTAGAGACATCCATTTCTAGTTCAAAGAAAGTGTTACTTATTAGTAGATATTTAATGAACCAATCCATCCTTCTGTGCCTATTTGACCTTATCTAAGCTAATGGGAACACCCTATATTTGCTCATTTCTAGAGTAAAGAGGACTCATAATAGCACTTGTGAGCATTTAGATATGCTTGTTATTTAATAGGGCATGATAATGCATTACTACACACTTTCCCTATGTCTGGTGCTTCCTTAGATTGGTATAGTTTTATACCTCAGCACTCCCTTTCTCATTTACCCAACTTGCACAAATATTCCTAGACCATTTCTCTATTAACATTTCTAAAAAGGTTTCTATAAGAGACCTTTATTCTATTAGACAATTTGATGATGAGTCTATTACAAATTTTGTTGCTCATTGGAGAATTTTGATCAATCAACTCTCCTTCTCCTTACCCCAACCTAAGCTTATTGATCTCTTCTCAAGGTTATGTGCTAAGCACATCTTGTCCACACTCTAGGTATAAACTTTCTAAACATTTGATGATACCTTTATAATGGCATGAAAACTCAAGGTTAATGCTATAGATGAAGGCAAAGTCAAGTTGCATAGTAAGAATCCTAATTCCAAGTCAAATTACTCCTCTTCTAGAAATTATACCTCTAACCAAAAGGCTAAAGGATCTACCAGTGTGGTGGTCATTAAGTTAGCCTCTTCCACAACCACAAACTCTTCCTAAAATCTAACCAAGAAATTCCAACAAAGGTATGAAAAAAGATAATACACTCCCATTGGGGAGTCACATACATCCATGTTGGAGAAAATATTAAAACAAGGTGTCATAACACTTCCTCTAATCAAACATCCTATATAGTTTGACCCTTCCCATCCTATCCCAACATGGTACAAGGAATATGAGTTTTGTGGTTACCATCGAGTTAAAGGCCATAATTTTAATAATTTCAAGACACTCAAGAAAATTGTTTAAGACATGCTTGATAGAGGTGATCTCATCTTGGATAATCCTAATGCACCCCTTAATTAAAGCATGGATGTGTTCAAATATCCTTTTCCTAACCATTCACCAAATCAAAATAATGTCTAGTCCACAACTAATTTAGGTGATCATAATATCCATACAATTAATATGGTCTTTCCTTTACCTTTAGTTCAACCTTCCCCTCAATAAAAGACATCCATTTCATCGACTCCTCCCCCACATTCAATGTAACCTATTTTTCTCATTATTCCTCTTCAGGGAGAAGAGCCTATATCACTCATTCCACTCCCTCACAAGGAAGATCCTTTTTTACCACCCCTTTTTCCACCTGAAGAGCCTATATTACCAATTCTATTTTCACCAATATTACCTATCATCTTACCACTTGAAAACCATACCCTACATGTTCCTTAACCACATGTTGAAGGGAACATCATTCCTACACTATACCTTCTTGAGGAACCTTCTTCACCTACTTATCCTCCACCTATAGAGAGTAGTACCCCTCCCACTTCACCTTGTACTTAGAGGAGTCAGTGTCATCTACTCCTATAATAGACAAGAGACCTATTATACCTACTCCAAATGTACCACTCTTACCTCTTCTTTTACCTATGGAGGATCATACTTTACCCATACCACACCCACATGTTTAGGGAACCATAATACCTATTTTTTACCCTCTTGAGGAACCTTCTTTGTCTACCTCCCCTCCACCCATGGTAGACCATCTCTCTTCTCTCGTCCCTATCGAAGAGGACCGCATTGTAGTTCTTTCTCATCTTTGGCCTAAAGTAGTAGAAACCAATAATTTAGCTCTTTCCCAAACACTGTAGCCTTCCAAAAATACAATTGTAAATCCTATGATAACTTCATTAAAACCTTTCTCATATTTGGTTAAAAGTCTAAAATTGATTAACTCTAGAAAGCTAGACCATGTGACATTTTAGGACTAGCTTAAAACTCCATATCTAACACAATGAATGTCAACCTTTACTACCAATCCTCTTATTTCCATTTTACCCTAAGGTCTTTACAAAAGCTAGATATTCTTCACCAAAAATACCTAATTTTCAATCATCTATGTCAGTACCCTCACCCTCACAGGAATCTACCCCATTAAAGTAGATCAAGCCCTTAGGTGTATGCCTTATTTCTAATTTAATTCATCCATAGGTGAAATTAGATTTAAATCCTCAACCCCAAGTTGGAGTTTTATGGCCTAAATTAATGAATAATTTTAAGTCCCCTAGATCTCATTAATCCCTTATTCAACCCTCAACTTTACCATCGATTTTGGGACCACACCCCTCTACCTTAGAACAAAGCAAAATAAAAGGTTCAGCTACCTCCACTCCTGCCTTTGCCATTTGGTAGGCCTCTCATATCTAAAACTAAGAAATTGATATAAAAACACATCATTTAACTATCACCAAACAAGGAACTACATAAAATTACCTTTTCAACACTAAAACAAAAGAAGGTGTCCACGCCTATTAGCACAATAAGTGTGAGCCCACTTATAGGATCTCAAAGATTTTTCATACGTAAATTATTGCAATCTTCTATAATAACTCTTCCTCCCATTATGCATTATAGTCATCTTAAAATTAAGCCATCTTAGTTTGATGATACACAAGTGTGTTTATATCATCATTCACCTAGACACGATACTAAGAGTTGTAAAGGACTCACAACAATTATTTAGTAACACTTTAATTTTGATACTCTCTTAAATGATACTCCCATTAACATTATTATTATTATTATTATTATTATTATTATTATTATTATTATTATTATTATTATTATTATTATTATTATTATTATTCCACCTTTGGCATCCATAGTGCCTCCTACTATTCCACCTAAATTCAAACCCAAATATATCATCAAACCTCTTTATCATCTCCTTCATCGACATTTCAGATAAACACAGTTAATGTGGCCACACGGTCACAAAACCAGAAAGATAAAGCTAAAAAAATGGTCACTACTCCTTGGACCCATCCTTTCACTAAAGACATTCCCACTCCTAATCCTTAGATTTACATCTTGGGTGTTCCTAAAACAACATCTTCAAATGTTATTCAAAGCTCAATGGTGAAACAACTTCACCAAACTCCTATGAAAATGTCTTTACATGAGTTAATCCAAAACTCATCCCAACACCATTAGGCTTTGATTAGTGCTTTGTAAGTGATTGAGGTACAATCAAATGATCCCTAACCTCTTCTATCTTTGGTTAGCTTCCTTAATTTTATCTCCCTGATTTCTTTTAGTGATTCAAAAATTCCACTTCAACATCGTGAAGATAAATATTTTACCCTTTTTATTACCACACATATTGATCAAACTCATATCAAGAGAGTCATGATCAATGGGGGAGATAGTATTAGTATTATTTCTACCCATGCCTACAAATATCTATCCCTTCTTGACAATTTCATGTCTCAAACTAATGTGGTACTCCATTCCTTTAATGATACTATAGCTACAACCATGGGCACTATTGTCTTACATATCTATGTAGGTCCCCAAACTATTCCTAAGATCTTATATGTTTTGGAAGGAGATTTATAATATAATATACTATGTGTATCACCTTAGGTATGTGTTATGGCATGTGTACCCTCAAAATTGCACCATTGTGTCAACTTTGAACATGATAGATAAGTACATGTTATACCTACTAACCCACCTCCATTTAAAACATGTAACATGACCTATAGTCTGAATGATGTTCTCATCCCATTGAAAACATCATCTTCCTTGCATGATGCTTTTGAATCTTATACAATCTCCACTCTCATGGTTACTCAAATACTGACAACACAAATTCTTGACAAAGATCCCATAGAGGAGACCTTTCAACATTTATCACTTGGTGAATATCATTTATTGATGCTTGACATGTTCTATACTCCACAAGAGTATGGAAATCTTAACATGCACCCAAATTATGATCCCCATATTTGGTTGGTCATCCCTTATGCCCCCCCTAAACTTCAAACCAATTTCACATATGGGGGAATTGATTAAGCTCTCACTGTCACCAATCCATCTTTTTAACCAAAACCATTTACTTATGACTTCTCTTTCTTGAGTAAACCTATATTTTCTCACACTTTTCTCTATAGGTGTGTCTGAAAAGGATTTGGTTTAGGTTATTATGAACAAGGTGTCCATACACCTATTGAATATCTTATTAGCAACACCATTGAAAATACCGAAAAGAGGCATGGAGTGGTATATGATGAACTAAATAAACTCACCAAAACCTCTCATGAACCAATTATCAAAGAATCGGTCTCTCATTCTCCACATTCTTCTATGCCATCACCTATCAAATCAAAGGTATCTATACCTCCTAATTTTTTTTTCAATAAATGTAATCCATTTGGGGCCTCTCACCTATCATCAAGGTAAGGAAATAAGGTCCCCTCCTCTCGATCATCTTGAAATAATTGATGAAGACTATCCCACTATTAACACTATCAAATGTCAAGATGATGATGCAATTCTCACCTAAATGGGTGTAGATGATTCCTATATCCAATGATCACTCCCATTTAAAACATAAGATATGTTAAATGAATTAACTATTAACATCAACCTACCCTCTCATGGTAACCCTCGCATCTTCAAGATCAATGAATCTTTAGATTCCTTTGAGCAAGCTGATTATCCCACATTTCATAATGACCATAGCAAAGCCTTTGCTTGGTCTTAAAATGACATGCTTGGTATTGACCCCTCTATCACACCCATAACATTGTCACTAATCAAGATGCTAAACATGTTAAGCAAAAGCTTTTCAAGATGCATCCTCATATTACTCTCCTTGTCAAAGAAGAGCTCAAATTCCTCCTTCTTATTAACTTTATCCAACCAATCAACTAACTGTAGTGCATTTTTAATATTATTCCTATCACAAAAGTGACTAGGGGAATTTGCATTTACATTGATTATCATGATTTAAACCTCACTTATCCAAAAGATGATTTCTCATTACTAAGTATCAACCAACTTGTTAATCTAACAGCCAACCATGAGATTATACCACTTATAGATGGATTCTCTAGATATAATCAAATATTATTCACTCTTTAGGATCAACACAAGTTAACCTTTATTACCTCATGGGGGACATTTTTGATTAGGTCATGCCTTTTGGCTTGAAGAACATTAGTGTAACCTACCAATGTGACATGACCTACATTTTCCATGATCTCCTACACAAAATTATGGAAGATTACATGGATGAATTACTTGACAAGTCTAAACTTCATCAAGAACACTTGATAATTTTCAAAACCATATTTACTCATTTCCTCCAATATAATGTTTGACTAAACCAAAATAAATGTGTCTTTGGTGTCTTTTTTGGTAAGCTCTTAGGTTTTATTATTTCTCTCTAAGGTATCAAGGTCAATCCTACTAATGTTAGAACAATCCTAGAGATGCCTCCACCTAGTAATATCAAATAACTCTTTAACCTACAAGGCAAACTCTAGTCAATTCATCACTTCATTTCTTAGTTGTCAAATCATTGCCAACCCTTTCACCATCTCCTCAAAAAGGATGCATCCTTCAATTAGAATCTTGATTACCAAGAAGCTTTTGATGCACTTAAAAAATACCACCTTTCTCCACTGGTTCTTATTCCACCTAGGTAAAATCAATCTTTCTACCTATACATCTCCACAACAGACCATTCTTTAGGTTCTATGATTGGAAATCAAGATGACCAACATCAAGAGTAGGCATTTTATTACACAATACACACACTAATTGATTAGGAGAATCGATATACCCATACTTAAAAATCTTTGCCTTGTGTTGGTCTTTTCTACCTCTAAACTTTGCCATTATCTCCTAAATCACAAAACCTATGTGGTCACCCATACTAATCCCCTCAAATACATGCATTCCAAACCATATCAAAACCAATGTGTAGTTCAGTGGCTCATGTTTCTTGCTAAATTTTATTTGTATTTCATTCAAAAAAAGTCTATTAAGGGTAAACAATCACTAACCAATTAGCTACTACCCCTTTATCTAACAATTAACCTTCAAACCTTCAATTCCCTAATGATTCCATTGAAATACTCTCCACTGATGACAACTCTTATTAAATTATGATTCTCTTTGATAGATCTAAATGCCAACATGGTGGGGGTGTGGGGGTCATTCTTGTTCCTCTAGATGGTGAGCCTATGCCTTTGTCATTTAAACTATATTTTGAATGCACTAACAATATGGATGAATATGAGGCTTTGATTCTAGGACTTTAAACAACTCTCTTTTTGGGTATCAAATCCATAACTATTTTTATCAATTCTCAACTAGTGGTTAACCAAGTTAATGGTTCTTACCTATGCAAAAAAAAAAATCTATATTGATATAAACATCATGTAGACATGCTCTTGGGATTATTTGACTCTTATCTCTTGCCAATTATTCCCTGATCTACAAACACATTTTTTGACACGATGACTTTACTTACTTCACACATACCCTCTTCATCCTCCTCTTCAAGAATCTATGTCACCATGCATCGCTTGACATTACCGTCCTATATCTTAGCTAACATCCTCTTTGTCAAAAATGGAACAACCAACCCATAAGAATTATGGTACAAACAACTCATGAATTATCTCTCCTTCTCTATTACCCCTTTTGATCTCTCTAATAATGAGAAGTGAGCCTTCATAAAACATGCCACTCGTTACACTATACTAGGGGGACTTCTCTTCAAGTGAGGTTTTGATGGTCTTCTCCTTAGATGTCTAACTAGTACCGAGACTCCCTTTGCTATTAAGAAAGTCCATGATGGTATTTGGGGTGGGTGTTTTAATGGTCACATAGTTTCCAAACGTATCCTTTTATTTGGCTATTATTGGCCCACACTTCATGAAGACTATGTTGATTACGTTTATCATTATGTCAAGTGTTAACAACATGATAACCTTCTTCACAATCCTAGTCATGCTTTACAAGTCACCAAAGGCTTTTGGCCTTTCTCCCAGTGGGGCTTAGATGTAATTGAAGAGATTAACCCTCATTCATCCCTTTGTCATTTTTATATCATTATTGCCACTAAATACTTCCCCAAGTGGGTTGACACCATCCCTCTCATCTCCACTAAAGCTGACAAAATTGTTGACTTCATCAACCATCACATCATCAATCATTTTGGTATCCCTCATAAAATTATAAAAAATAACAAGTCTTTAAAAAAAGAGTGTTTAAAGCCTTTGGGATACATTTGGAATCAAATTAATCTTCTCATCACCATACTATACACAAGCTAATGGATAGGCAAAAACTTCTAACCAAAATTTGACCAAAATTCTCATGAAGGTAGTCAATGATATAGGCAAGGATTTACACACACACATTCTTTTTGCTTTATGATCTTACCTTAGTAGCATTCAAACCCCTATGGGTGCTACACCTTTTTCATTAGTATATGAGATGGAGCTTGTTTTGCCTCTTGAGGTCCAAATTCCTTCTCTTCATATTTCTCTACAAGACATACTTACTAATGATGACTTTCACTAAGAACATTTGGCTTAACTTAAATTTCTTGATGAGTGCCTTCTCATATCCTTCAACTACCTCCAAATCTATCAAGAGCGTATCAAATGTGCTTATAATAAAAATCTCAAAGAGTGAGATTTCATTGTAGAAGATCTCATATCAAAATAAAATTAACATGTGACGAACACGGAGAAAATAAAATAGGGTAAGTTTTCTCCTAATTGGCTTGGACCTTATATCATAACTCATAAGTATGGATCAGGGACTTATCACTTGGCTTCTTTTTAAGGAAGACCAGAACTCAACCCTTTAAATGCCTTGCACTTATGACCATTATTTTGTTAAACAAGCATCTCTTTACTTCATGTTTAATTTGAGCTCATCCCTTGAGCATCTCTATTAAATTCATTTCCCTTCCTCTTCACCCTTAATCCTATATACTTAGTTAACTTACATAATGGTATGTTTTTAACCTCAAAGTGGAAAAATCCTAAGCCTCTATAGTCTTGGCCATGACTAAAGCAAAAAAATGAGATATTTGAAAAACCTATAAAGTCTCAGGTCATACTTATTAATGTAGACTACTCCCTTGAAGGATAGGTATGTAATTTCCCTTTGCTACTATCAATAGACTACTCCCTTGAAGGAAAACTATTCAAAATTAATTACAAACACTTATACCACTCCCTTAATGGATGGATACACCAAGATTTGTTGTCAAAAGGAAAAATAAATGAGAAAAAAAAGCTCCTCACATATTTTTATGACCTATACCCATATAAAATCCCATTTTAGGCTTCTTGCATTGATCGGCTTATAAAAAAAAATCTTTAAGTCATGGACTTGCCTATAGTGGCTCTCAGGTCACCCACTAAAGGGGCATATCATCTCTACTTTATAGGTTATGCTAGCTATTTTTTTTCTTCATCTTACCCTTTTTTCCCCTTATACTCTTTCAAGGGACGATCAAGCTCACTTAACATAAGGTAAACATGATGTTTCTCTAACAAACACAATGGTTCAAAGATATAAGGCATGAAATATGCTCATGTTCCTAAGCCTATTTATGTTCTAATTATGGTCTTGGCCAATGCACAAACATTCTGACTCTTTATTTTCCCATCCACATCACATGTCGATATCTCTATTTGAGATGAAGAAACAATGTCATACCAACACTAACAAATCTTACTCAATTTATTTTACACATACACCATCACAAATATGGAAAAATGCTAAAATAAACTAGCATAACCAATCTATTTATTTTATGTATACACCATCACAAATATGGAAAATTGCTGAAATAAACTAGCATAACCAATCTATTCATTTTAAGTATACACCATCACAAAATATGGAAAAATGCTAAGATGAAACTAACCAACTAACTATGCATATACCATCACATATAGGGAAAGGCTAGTCTAACTCAACTAACATGATCAAAATTAACATAACATAAAATACTCATCATCCATATCATCATCATAATCATAATAAAAACATCTCAAATGAACACATAAAAATAAATGAACATCTCATGTGCATATAATATGTGATCAAAGTACATGTTCATCATCTACATCATCATAACATCATATATCCCTCTTAAAATGTACATCTCACATCTTCAGCTTGCAGGCTGGTATGCATATAACATATATAATCAAAACTAGTAAACTCTAGCACTCATAGTCCTCAAGGCTCTCTACATGGTTGTGAGGAGGTAGTGTCATCACCACTCTCTACTCATCTACATCTGCATGAGCTAGAATTAGTTACACATGACATCAACCTCTCCTACTCTTTAAACTCTGAATATCTTTATATCTATGAAAAATATCTAATCACCCTCTCATAGTAGGTAATCTCATCTATGGAATTCAAATATCTCTCCATAGATATAGTCTATGGAGTACCCATAACACCTGATGATGGCCCAACCTATACTAGTCCCTATGGTGCTGGAGGAGGAGGAGTAGCCTAGCCTACTATTCTCAGACTGTCTCTCTCTATTATCACTACAATCACCTAACCCTATAAAATAATAACCTAGACTTTTAGCACTACAACCTAACCCTATAGAGCCCCAATCTAACCCTATAATGTAACCACCTACCCTTATATAGCTAAAACATATGCCTAGGCTATCTCTCAAGCCTACATTGCTACATCTCGAGCTTGCACTACTATATCTTAGGCCTATATCACTACATCCCTCTATTTAACTAATCCTTTTAAATATGGTGATGGCCTCCTGACCTCTACCACCAAATATAACCCTACCCACCAAGTTATATAGGCCATAGTGAACCCTAGGTCTCTAAGACCTACCACTGCTAGCACCTCCTCAAAATCTAACCCATTTATCTCTTTGGGAAATGGTAGGGGTGACTCTATGTCATCCCTCCTATATCAAGGGAAGGTAATTAGAATATCCTATAGTAGACCAAACTACCTCCTAACTCATGTCATAGGTACCATCTCCAACTCCCTATCCCATCTCCCCCTGACCCATACTGAGCTCTACAACCCAACAAGTTGGTGTGCCTACCCTCTAAAAATTGGGTATGCCAAATACGGTCTCAACAAAATATCTATAGGGGTCAATCCCTTGATCGTGTTACTATACTCAACAATATCTCAAACCATGTCATCCACTTAGGTATATGTAATGCCCTCTCTCTCTTATCTAAACCTAACCTTGAAACTAGCTAGGATAGTGGTGGGTAACCCTAGTGGTCATGTCACCATGATGTGCTCATATGCCCAATAATGTAGTAGATAGTCAACACACAAACTGTATCATCATCATAGCCTTAAACCCCATAGCTCTTTGTATAAATATGCTAAAAATATTAGATCCCAGGCAAAAATAGTCCACTACTCAACCATCTGTGTAATCATACCTATCAATGTAATTGGAAATCTCCCACCATTTTCATCTAATAATTCATATACCATCATCTTGATCATCATCAAGATACTTAGATGGTGTTTCTCCTCTTTAGCCATATAAAGTGGCTCATACACAAAACTCATAGATTGGTAGGTCACCTCAACTACATGCTCTCCATATAAATCAACCATGTGTATATCATGATCCTCTCTTGAGCATGAAAAAATATCCTCACTTTGGAGTGGTAGTTATAAAATCCTATACAGATCCTCCTATGTAACTATCAACTCTTTGGTTAGCAAAAAGAAGGTGTTGGTGGCATGATACCACCTCTTAATCAATGTTATCATTAGGGACACATCCCTAACAACTTGATAGTACCATCACACCCCTCCTAATCCCATGGCTACCATATGATCCCACTCATCTAGAGTGACATCCCTCCTCATGCATGTCAATAGCCTCAAAAGATGATCTCATAATGTCAGCTCCATCCTTGATTACAATATATACACACAAACAACTCACATTGCATACCTTTTAATATACTCTATCACCACCTTTTTCCCCTTCTTTTTGGGATAACTACATTGGTCTGAGGCCTTAAACTAGGCTATAAAGGTAACACTCAGTCGACATAGGGTCTTCTAAGGTTAGCTCGACCATATACCCACCTTAATAACTACCCTAGGATTCACTGCCTCTCTCTCTCTCTACCCTAAGCTTCATTGCCTCTCTCTCTCTACCCTAGGCTTTATTTCCTCTCTCTCTCTTTACCCCATGCATACTTGCCTATCACAATTCTAGGTCTCGTAACTTATATTTCTAACTCTTGACACTATGTCCTATCTTTTAAAGCCTTAGACCTCTCAACACTATCTTGACCTATATCAACTTCTCTTTTTACATATTTTCCATAACATACCTTCTTAGATCTTTTATCTAGCCTCTAGGAGAACTACATTAGCCTAAAGCCCTAAATTGAGCTATATAGGTAGCACTTAGTTGACATAAGATCCTTTGAGACTAGCTCAACCATTAGGCTAGTTGACTACTTCCAATAGAGATCCAAACTCACCCTTTCTCTTATTTTTCTACTTTTATATAGTCACCAATGTGGATATTAATATTGATGTTAGTGTTTTATCAGCCGAAATATCGACTGACATCAGTATGCAGCTATCAACCTCAATGTTTTGTTAGCTAATGTCAGTGGACCTCACCAATGTTGGTGATTGGTTCAACCCTAGGGCTAAATGGTCCAAGCCCAAACTTACCCATTTCACCTAAAAACCTACCCAAAACACCCCCTAAATTATCTGAAAACTACCCTACCCTATTTTTTACCCCTCCACTAACATTTTCTCCACCCCCACCCCTCAATTATCCTAAAAATTATAAATACCAAAATAAAACTTCAAACCAAATAACAAAGACTCTTACCTCAGCTTTTGGTCTCCTCCTAGCTAGCACCATTAGCTCCTATGGTTGTGCACCTCCCACTAAGTCCCCCCCTTGTTCTACCATCTCAAATTTGTCTTAAGCTTTATTTCTTCCCTCCAATCAAAAAGTTCCAAATGAGATTGGTCAGCCACCAAACTTCCTTTTGTTTGGTTTGGTCAGTCATCAATGTCAACAATATTGACCTAATAAACTAATGTTGATGCTTATACCTACCAATATCATCAATGTTTCCCTAAGTTTACCAATGTTTTCACTTTATCTTATCAATATCAATACATGTAATCGATGTCAACACTATGCCAATATTATTTCCCCCAAACTTAGCAACCTCAACTATTCAAACTTTACCCATACACTGGGGTAACTGGAGATCATGTATATCTCCCCCAACCATAAAAAACACCATTGGAGATCATTTAAATCTTCACCCATGATGAATTTTCTTGGAGATCACAAATATCTCCTCACTCATTAACCCTTTTATACAAACATTACATTGTTTGTCTTGATTACTTATGTTATGTATACTATAATTGGCTATTGTGCACATGTATGTATATCAGGTGTTGTGGATGGAAACCAAGCTCATCCTATCATCTTCAACCCTTTTTTGTTTCCTAGGGGCACTTCTTACCTTAGATACTTGGGGCACATTGACCATTGGAACTATAACTTTGATTATTTTGACCTACTAGCTATCACTTAAAAGCTATGCTTTGGTTACTTCTATCTGAGTCCTCCTTAACCTTTCCTGATCTTGTCTTTGTTGACTATAGCTTATTTTATTATACACATATGGAGAGATACTCAATTCTACACCATTCACCCAATTACCTCTTTATCAAACTGGTTCTTGATTCCAATTTCTCCTCCATCGATTCCCATTTTAAGGGGGGATACTTCATCAATACTTGGATCATCTAACTCTTTTTTTTTTATCTTACAATGTGTCAATAAAAATTCCAAGACAAAAAGGGTTAAATGTAGACACCAAAATTATGTCACACACATGTGTGTAACTCCCTATGTTGAAACCCCCCTAAGCCTATTTCAATAATAAATAATCTCCCTAACCCAGGTTTTTACCCCTCACACATTTAATCAATTTAATTTAAAATACTTAATTAAGTTAATTAAAAACCCCCTTTTCCACCTTACCTAGCCACCTTACCCTATGACTAATTTCCACCTAATGAGTTACCTCAAGACTTGGTCACCTCATCCTAACTACCCAAGACTTATTCTCACTCCCAAACTAAATTCCTAATCAACTACCTCCTTCCTAACCTATTATTTTTACCATTTTATTATGGGTGTCACACTTGGTACAAAAAAAATAGAAAATAGGCCAAAAATAGTAAGGTTCATCTATTCTAGGGCCATTGACATCAGTCAACCCTTGGCTGACATCAGTGGGATCACTGATGTCGACAATATAAGCCAAACTCCAACTTGAACTTTAGTTCAATATAAATAATGAAAATTGATTCTTACTTATAATCAAAGCTCTAGGCATTCTATTTTTGACATCCTAGCTTACAACCATCTTGTATAAATCAATCATGATCAGTAATTAAGCTTTGGAGGATCAACAACACTCATTTTTTCTCTCTATTTAGGCATTTAAGTTTGGACACCCTATTAGAGATCATCAATCTAGCATATATAATTCGGTAACAATAGCTAAATACATCACTTATACTATAGGTCTTTTAAACATTTATTTTGTTATTTCTTTATATATTCTCTGCATTCTTTACACACTTCTGACTGAACCCTTGTGAGGGAGTTACAAAGATTCCTTGCTTGTTTCCCCTTAACTTGACATACCAAACCTACCCAAGCCATAATCTCTCTCTCATAACTCTCTTAACCTCCCTGACCTAATCCAAACCATTTCCTAGACCTATAAAAGCATTTTTTAAGTTCCCAATTATTTATTACCCCTACCAATCTAGGCAACCTAATCGACATCAGTCACCTCACTATCAACCTTGATAGTATAATTGATATTGGTTACTACCCCACTGACATTGATTATTGTGGATTCCTTAAGCTCTTCAATACCTACACAAACAACTTCTAAAATACAAATAGAGTACCTCACCTATACCCTGTCACTCTCTACTGTATACAATTTGTTAATAAATATAATCTAACCTCTCTTTTACTCTTTCTTTACCTTTCTTTTAGTTATTTATTATTCTTTTGTCTCTTAAAAGTAGACTATCATCTCTAAGGAAGTTTCATACTTTATAGAACAAGTGCATAGCTTGGCATCCCACTCATTTAACTACTAAAAAACATCTTGTGGTAGTGCTTTCTTATTTAAAAGTAGTTCTTCCTAGCCAAAGAGGAGTTCTCATACTGTTTGGATATGGTACGCAAACCAAATCTAGGTTCATTCTAATCATGTATCTCCATCCTTCTTTCTATTTTACTTTAGATTTAAAATAGACAAAATTTATTGAAACACTAATGCTAGATCAACTGTTAAGATCTAAGGTACTTCATTTTATTTTGCTCTACATTTGGATGTGCTTTGGCTATTCAGACTACAATAGCAAACATTTAAAGTAAACTTGGTTCTTACTTATGGTTTATATATTTCCTCTACCATGCTCCACTATTTCAAAACATGATGGATGTAGGTGATGTTTTTTTTTTTCAACATTAGACTAAAATATTGTAATGCATAACCTTTCAAAATACCCTTAAATATATAATGTATTCCTTGAATGAATCACTTTTCATGGATTTCATAGACTTATTCATACCTCTTCATGACCTATCCCATAGTCAGAGCTTCTTGTTTACTTAGGAAGGCCTATTGGTGGTGATCTTGACTATGTACAGATTGAGTACAACATTATGGAGGTGGGAGATTAGTCAAAATTCATATAGCTTAAATATGTTTGTTAATATCCATTTATATTAATCTTCCTCCTTAAACTATCATAAAAATTTAGACCCTGATGGCTCCCAAACACTAAACTTAAATGAATATTATGAATAGTTCTCATACTGTACTTCTATTCCACCACAAACATCACCAAATTATCATAAACTGTAACTCATGCCTTGGATTTTTCAAATCCTAAAATGAGAAGTGTTAATCAACACTAAAGAGCACTTGTGGTACATTTATAAGCATCAACATGAGGCAAAATAAAGGTTTTATGGTCTCATAATGAAACAAATGATTCTCAAAATTACCTTAAAATCTATGAAGAAACCTTAAACTTAAAAAAATGTGACTGATTTGTCTAAAGGTATAAAAAGAGGTCTGCAAGGACTATAAAATCATTATGGAGGATTGTGAATATATTATAAAGGTGTGAAGGTAACCCACCACCATGTTATCACCCCTTTCATATCCCTTGAGGCACATTGGAATCCTATAGTAGATCTTTAACCATACACACAGTGTATTATGTAGTGATCCCCAACCATACACAAATGGGTCTCCATGAAGTGTTTTGAGGTAAAAATAGAACCATTAAACTTTGAATCCAAGTGAGAAGGAATTTAAAGCTATGATACATCCCTATAACATTTAAAATTTTCCTATAACCCCTGATAGAGGCAATTGAACCTTATCATTTGCATAGACTGATCTGTAGATCATCAACAAAAACTAGTCAAGGACATTTTAATCCTATTTGAGCTCACATGAGTGGATTTCATGCTAAAATATTTATAGAAGGATGTTACATGACTTGAATAAATAAGATAATTGATTGGTTTTAGCAAATGAATCAAAATCCATTGAGATCCATTGGTCCCAAAAGTACCTATGTAGACAAAGATAATGTAAAATTTTATTAACTTCTTAATGAACATTCATAAAGGATAGACATTCAGCTCCCATACAAATATCATGGATGGTTATCCCATTGAGTGTATCTCCTATAGGTATAATCTTGGAACCCCATTATACTCTTGCTATATAGAATAACCATGAACTTGAAGGGTTCTTTGAGTAATAAAATGACTTAAAGTAGAGGAGAACTTTTTTGGGCATTTAATTTACTGAAACACCCTTCTATTTCCACCATGGAACACTTCTTAACTCTCCTTACAATAATATACCCCTAATTGAGCTAATATATATAATATGGATTCATACTATTGAGAAAACACCTACAAAGAGCCATTTTATTGCAAATAACCTTATTTTATCCCTAAAATTTAGCTAACTAATGTTTTTTATGTAAATTAGGAGGGAAATATATCATTTGACTTAGTGGTACGATCTAAGGAATATGAAAGGTCACAAATTGGCAAGTGTGGGCCCATAGTGGAGGAAATAGGCATTGAACTGGTAATGATGGATCAAATTGAGGTATGAAACCATTATATAATGGTTTAATTAGGCTCATGAGGTATTTTGGAGGCATATAGGGTGATTTAGTAGCTTGTTAAGGCTAAAATAGTAGCTTATTATGGTTAAAACCATTGACTAGGTTCAAGTATATGATATTAAAAGGGGATTATCAAATAGATCACCATGTTAATTCATATGGAATATCTAAAAATCAATGAGAAATTAATTAAATGACATAACCTTATATACAATGACTATTGAAAGCTCAAAAATTGGCATGCATGACTACTGTGATTTTATTCCTTTATCAGGCTATCTCCTCCTTTTACCTTCATTACTTCATCTCCATTAGGTTGGGGATATTTAAATATGGATATGGGGTCTATTAATAAATTTATAAACCATGAAATTACATGACTCAAGCTTGATAGGACGTATAAAGACTTATAAAAACTGATAAGGCAAGTTTGAAATGTGACTAGACAATGGACTGACTAGACATCCCTTTAGAGCTCACAACATGATTAATAACTAAATGTCAAGGATGAATAATGACCCAAAGATATAATTTATCCAATTAATAGGTTGAGGACTATAAATTGAATAAAAATTACCTTGACTTCAAACTTATTAGCAGACCTCTTTTACTAACCTGAAAGGAGTCAACCCCACCTCCATCACTATGCTTGAAATACATTGAGATGGATTTAGGTGCACAAATCAAGATCTTGGGACTTAGATATTATATAAAGGGAAATTATTAAATTTTTTTCAAGGATTTTAGTCTTTCTTTAAGTTTCACATAACCTTCTATCAACATTAATCAATATTTCACCTTGAAAACCTACTTTAACTCTACCATGCTCCGCTGTGTCAAAACATGATAGATATAGGTGATGTTTGTCAACATTCGACCAAAATTTTGTAATGTATAACCTATTAAAATAATATTAAATATATAATGTATTCCTTGAATGAATCAGTTTTCATGGATTCCATATAATTATTCATACCTCATCATGACCTATCCCATTGTCAGAGCTTCTTGTTTACATAGGAAGGCCTATATGTAGTGATCTTGACTATGTACAGATTGAGTACAACATTATGGAGATGGGAGATTAGTAATAGAGATGAAATTTTTTATGAGATTCTCATTGATTTCTATTTACCCTAAACATACTTTTAAATGATTATCTCTTGTACTAAGACTCCCTTAAGATCATCTTCTACACTCAATTGTAGGTGACCATTTTACACACTTGCACAAACTGTGTGTAGGTTATAAACCTTGAGAAGGATAAAAACTAATCTATGTGAACTTTTAATTGATCTATCCAAACTTTATAATATGGTTTGGGAAAAAAAATTAAACTATCTATCTTCCATCCCCTCTTTTCTTGAATGTCATGAGAAACCCTTGACTGGGGCAACCCTTCTTTGGTTTTATGTCACTTTTTGACAACACTATAGGTTTTTTCTCATGATAGTAACTATGTTTCACTACGTAAACTATAATTTGAGGTCATACCAACCATCATATTCATATATTATTTTATTGAGTCCATGTTTCATCCTCAATCACTAGAACACTCATGTTAACAATCAATTTGCACTTCTAGGCTTCATTTGGATTGAGTAACATTATGCACACTATAAAATTTCAGTCATCATTACTTGGGTTGACACATAATTTAATTTTATTCCATACTCAAACAAAACCATTATTATTGTCTTGGAATATTTCTTCTAATTCCAAAGTATAGAGGCAAGATGATTTGATTAGCCTAGTCTCTCATAGGCTTCTACATAACATGAAGCTATGTAAGGTTAAGACTAACTTCCAAAAAGTTAAGGTAAAGTTGTTTTGAATACAATTTTATGATTTTTATGAAGTATATGCATTATATTGAGAATTTTATGAAACATAATGGTTTCAAGGACATTTTTTACACTCCAAAACTAGAGAGAGATCTCAAAAGTTTTCAAATACCTCCAAGGTGCATCCAACTTTGTCCCAACTCACTGTCAATGAGGAAACCTACAACCATCTACTTCAACATTCAGACCATTGATTATAATGAAATACATATGGGTTTATACCTCAATAATTTCCTTGAGTCATTTAACCAAAAGTATTAGAGTGAAATTCAAATGTTACATGCACTATGAAACTATTCAACATGTATAATCCCTACAATCAATACTTCAAAACTCTAAAAGTACCTCAATCAAGATATGAACATGTCAAGACAAGCCCTAGAGGCTTAACGTCTCTTTCATTCTCAATAAACATGAACTATATGATTTGAAATCAAATGGACTTATATAAAAATGAGACTTATCATAAAACTTTGTTGGCTCTCTTCACACCTACCATCTTATGTATGGAAAGTGTAGCGACTATGTACTTCTTATATTGAGAGTGAGGTTCTTGGTGATCTCCCATGATTTTTGATGAGATTATGGACTTGGATTAATCCATTTAGTGATGTAATTACATGCTCAAAATAGATTTTATCTTCTAATCTAAGTTGGATTTTAAAACCTAAAACTTCTTTTCACACTCCATTATCTTCCTCAAAGTGCCATTTTGGATCATGTTTTCCATTATAGCTTGAATCTCAATAGATGAAGGGTGGATATTTAAAGAAAACTTTTGAATTACATGAATTTTTAGGATCTTATACTATTTATGGGAGATTTTAAACCTTTTATAGTAACCACCATGAAGAGAAAATAAGATTTGTAGTAGAATTCATCAAAGCAACTTGTACACTAAGATCTTATCCTTTTTTTTACCTCCTCATGGAGAGGAATTATCCAATGAAAAAAAATGAAAAGGATATCCTATAATTTTATAAAATATCCTCAAAATCATTATTCTCCACTATTTTCTAAATAAAATAAAAATAAGAAAACTTTGACCCTGTCTGAATGAATAGGCCATCTAGACACCTCTGCATTGTTAGTAATTTTTTATAAAGATGGGGAGATGAACCAAACCAAAAATGAAATGAAGTGTAAAGTAGCTAGGGTGCCTATCTATAATAAAAATATTATATACCAACTCTCTCTCTCTTGATCATACCGAGTGAAAACTTGAGTCTCTTCTAGAGTTATCTAAGACTACCCAAAATGGTGTTTTTCCTAGTATGAAGAATCATAAGCCTATATATGTAATACAATAATTGGGAAATATTTTTTATTATTTAAATGACCATTAATTCTTTTTATAAACCTTGTGAATTTTTGGTACCTCCATTAATGCTAAAAAACGTGTTTCATGCCTAATTTGCAACTAATAGGTTTTCCTTACCTCTACGGGTTCTTGTGTTGGAATATGATTTAAGAGTCCTAAGAGAGTATATTAGGGACACCATGGATAATTGAATATGATACCTAAACCCTTGTATTAATCAAAAAAATGTGTATCCAACACTCCAAAATGCTTTTAATTGCATCTTTTTGCTCCCAAACTCCTCTCCTCCACTCCAAAGGACTTGAAATGGAATTGAATATGTATAAATTGGAAAAAAACACCATAAGGAGATATAAATAAGTAAAAAAAAAATTGACTTCTCCAAAAGTTACCTTTTTACTGAAATCTCTATTTAGAAGCTGCTTAAGTCATCTAATGCACTTTTGAGGGGATTTTGGGCATATTAACTTCCTTTTAGTAACAATATTTATTGGGATTCAAAGAGATAAAATACTCTCTAGACATTTAAAATATAAACCTCAAGTGGTTCAAGTGTTCACTAATCTTCTTGGAGAATTTTTTTATGTCATCTAGGTAGATAAGCACCATCTAATTAAGTAAACTTTAGAAATCCATATCCATGGGCCTTCAAAAAATAGCTCCAATATTTGAGAGGCCAAAAGTAATATTATTATAAACATAGATTCCACACTTTGTGGTGAAGGTAGTCTTGTATTGGTCATCCTTTCTTACTATCACTTAGTTCTACCCTGAGTAGCTATCTAAAAGAGAGAATTTTTTTGAACCAACAACCATTTGAAGGAGTTTTTCCATAGATGGTAAGGGTTAATGGTCTCAATTTTTTTCAAATCTCTAAAGTCCACATTTAACTAGATTTGACCATTCTTCTTTCCCATATGCACTAGGTTAGCTAACCATGAGGAGTGTTTGATAGGAAAAATGATATTGGACTCAATCAACTTGGCTAATTCTTTTCTCATCATATATTCAATATTTAGGTTGATTGGCCTTTGGTTCTACCTAACACACTTAGCATTGGCCTCTAAATATTTGGTGTGTTGGGCTATCTTGGGGTTAAAACCCCTTAGATCATTATACTCCCAAGAAAATATATCTAAGTACTCCCTAAAAATCTAAATAAAAATATGTTTTTCTACCTCATCACTCACCTTTCCAAGTTTGAGAAGTTTTTCCTTAAAGATGAAGACTCTCTCTTAGTTTTATTCATCAATAGACATAAATGCCTTCTCCTTCCTCATGTGATATCCTTCATGGAAAGGACCCTCAAGGGTAACCATCCTTTAGGAATTTTATTTGAACTTAGCTAAACAATTTTTTCCTCATAATGCTACTAAAGTCTACCTTGGTTCATTGAGGAAAAATTTTCCTCTTGCTACAAGAAGCAAGCAATCTACTTATCACTATCAAAAACTTGATAGTGAGCCTCATTATCTAGAACTGATTGTCTCACTATCACTTTAACATGTTTTTGTACTTTAAACTTCCTTAAATCATTTGGGATGTCAAATTGAGCTCCCCTAACTACCAAACTATCAACATGTTGATTTTACTCTCTTAGCACTAATTGGATATTAAAGCCTTCAAATGATTCAAGTATATCCCACACTTTGCGTTTTTAGGACTTAACTATAGGTTTCTTGGCTGTGTTTTGACCTATTATCTGATGTACTATCATCTCACTATCCCTGTACACCTGTAACTACTTTATTCCCTTCTTAATGGCCCATTGAAGACCATGGATAATGCCCTTATACTTAGCTGCATTACAAGAGCAACTAAATTGGAATATATGTGATGAAAATTATTTGTCATTATAAGGGGTTATTAGCATTACACATGCACCTATTCCAAGCTTGCTCCTTTATCCATCAAAGAACATCCTACATAATCTATTAGTATCCTCTTATGGTTTAGTGAGGGATGACATGAACTCATTATATTCATACATCCAATAAACTCCCATGTCTATTTATTCAACACCTCCCAAAGGATCAAGTAGCTAATTTTCACTCCATAACTCATCTAAGAAGATATCAGGTATCCCCTCAAGATGAGTGTTTAGTTCTTGACCAACAAGGTGGTCTTCTTCATCTAAAATGGTATAGTTGATGTTTAGGATACTTGGCCCATAAGGATTAATGTGAAATTGGGCAATAGGTTCAACCTTGATAGACACCTTGGTCTCATACTTGTCCTAGAAGCCATATAGGACCAATTTCCTACTAGGTAACCCCCAATTTTAGTCGTGAAGTCTCTAAATAAGTATATAGCAAAGTGTAGAGGCACTTATAGAACCACTCCATCCTCAACCAATAAAAAACTAGAAAAATCATGGAGGTTTACGTTTATACCTTTGATAGTACTAGTTGGTTTGGTAGAAGATCCATCAAGCTATAAAATTCCCTTAATTTGGGGCTCATACTTCAAACCAAGCTAATATGCTATTGACTTTGACCTCACTGATGTATTTTCTCCACTATCTACCATGCAATTTTATACCAAAAAGTTACTAATAATTAAATAAAGTTAAAAGGTAGGAGGTTTGACCACTTTGTTTTAATACCCTTCATTTTTTGGGCTGTATTAGTGAGAACTAAACTCTCCTTGCTTGGTGGCTTCTCAAAAACATTGATCTTTGATAAGCCCTCTTGAAGGATATTCACTTGACAAGGCATAGTAAAAATTTCCCACATTGTAACACTCACATTGGACTTATTGATTTTCTGTAAAATGTTGATGTGTATACCACCAATCTTTACTTGTGCTTTGGGATCCATAAGTATGCTTTGAACCTGTGAGTTTTGGGGTACAAAAGTGTTTCCTTGGTTATAATTTTTCTAAGTTATTAGAACTTTTGGGGCAATAGTAGGCTCATTTGTATTTTATATAAATGGAATAAGATTAGGATACTCTTTAATTTATTCTTGGTCTACCTCCATGTTCCTTCTCTTGAACCTTGTGTTGTCTACCATTGGAATATTTGCTTGGTTAGAACTAGCCTACTAAGTGAAAGAAGAACATTCCTTCTATTCATAGTTAACCATTATAGCACCCAACTAGTTTGTCCCTTCATTAGGCCCTTGGCCTTGTTAAGGATATTTTGGTTTTGTCATCATAGGCACTTCTATATTCTGAGCCATGTGAGCTTAATTGAATCCATAACTAGCACCCTGCTGCCATTGATCATTGAAAGTTTGATTAGGCTTAATGTTTGGAACTATTGCTTGATTGAATGACTAATTTGAAGGCATAGAACCCTCACCTTATTTTTCAATTTTATTTTGAATAGGGACCAAATTATTAGAACCACTTGTAGCATTAGGATTGTAATTATTTTTCCTAGCATAGTTGGGTTATCCTTATCCTTGTCCTTAGATATTTCCTTTGAAGGGTGGCCTATTGGCTTGATAAGAATATTGAGGCTGATATGCAGAATGATAAGGTATATTATACTAATATTTATGCCTCTTCACATATATCAATTAATTTCCTAATGTTTGTATCGTGTTCTTGAGTTCTTGGAAGTTCTTGTGCTCTTGGACATCACTAGACTAGCTAGTTAAAGCCTTTTCCTATTTTGGTATAGGTATGTAAGTAAGTGTTGGCAAAAGAGGAATGTTATAAAGGGAAGAAATAATAATGGGAAGAGGTTAAATATATGGAAATAAGGGCATATTTGGCCTAGGTGTGAGCTTGACATCTTGTATTAAGTTATTCTCTGCTCTAATTATCACTTCATAAGCATCGAGCAGTGCGTTTCCCACATAAATTGTATCATCATTGAATTTTCACTATTGAGAGATTTTAAATAGTAGAGGAAAGAATAATTATGATTAAGCATGATAAATATTGGAATCATGTCCCATGTGTTTTGAAACCAATTATTAAAATCCTACATAACCGTGTGAGGATTTATATTCATTATAGTCAACTATTCAACAAGTGATAAGTGACCACTTTTATCCTCAAAACTCTTGAAAAAAGTATCACCTAACTATTCCCATATTGTGATGTATTTATGAGAAAGCTTATTATACCAATCTAGGGCCTTTCCATTGAAAGAGATGGCTAATACCCTGATAGCCACATTTTCCTTGTTGATGTCATGGATATTTAAAAAGTTGGCTATGTCTCTGATATGTTTAGAAGGGGTTGTAGAATTATATAATGTGAAGTAAAGCACACTCTTAAGGGTTGAAAATAGAATAAGATAATATTAATTGAGTTCAAAAGTAATTTTATCATTGAAATACATAAAAGGCAAAGCTCTAACGACAACTATGGTAGTGAAAGGGCCGACCAACGATCTTCTTACAGAGGTAGAATTAGAAATTGGTTTAGGAGGAAAGTTTCCTTTTTAGGGATGAGTGTTAGAAAACATAAATATTTATTATAAGTTAAAAGGTAATTAAAAAAATTTAAAATTAATACCTCTATAAGTTGGTAGCTCACCTAAACTATTGATTTTTATTGGAAAATGGATATAAGAGTTGTAAAGGATGAATAAAAAAATAAATAAGGTGATGAAAATGAAACTAAGGTAGTTTAAAGATAACCCTCACTCACACATTATCTTAAATTAGCCATTTTGCATCAATATTTCTAAAACTAGGCTAACTAGGAAAGAGATAAATTATGAAAGAGTATAAAAATCATACTATACATTCACTAATTACCAAAAATCACAATTTTATACCTAAAAAAATGGTGGAATACTTGAAAAAAGGCAAAAAAGATTCATAATTATCAAGGAAAGACACCCCTCAATAAAGCAATCATACACATACTAACTAGAGCACTAGATGCAAGAAAGAGATAGGCATAATAAGTCATATTATTAATTCAAATACTATTTTAAAAAAATTTGATAGGTTTTTGAATTTTCAACTAAAATTATATCTTACAAATGGGGAAGAAATGGGAGATATATGAGAAAAGGGAGTAGTGAGGAGAAGAAAGTTCTCAGAATTCCATAAATATCCCTCAACCACCTACCATGGACTCTAAAAAACATTATAATTAATTAATCACCGATCCTCTCTTAAAATTAACCTCAAAATGTGAAAAGGGTATCCAAGCCTTCTCATTGGCCCAGAAATGCACTAGAAGACAAAAAACTTTGAGGAAGATAATGTCACACTCCACTATCTTGTAGAAAAGTATTCAAAGACTATAAACCTCATTGAATGGTCCAATTTTCTCCTTCAACCTCCATAATATCCCACTTAAAATTATACAATCCATTCCACCTTGATTCTACAACTCACTTGACATGATTTTTAGTGATCTTATCACTTTATGTTTAACTGACCCTGAAGGTTAAGTTTGAGTGTTTGCTTTTTGATGCTATCTTTTTTTCTCAAATAAAGTAATGCATCCCATAAATCACTAAGAAGGGATCAAAGTCACATATAATGGTTATTCAAGTCCCATTAGGCCTCTTTTATGTAATTATGCCATTTCTCTCTTTAAAGACTTGTAAAAATGGGCATTTTTGGGCCATTTTGGGCGTCTTATGACCCACATGTTTCAATTTATTCCAAAAAATAGGTTGAATTTTTTTTAGAGAATATTATACATGTTCCAAGTGGTTTATGAATTATTTAGATCATTTCATGCCTTATGAGTTCAAAAACCCAAAACTATTCAAAAAGGCTCTTTTGATAGCTCAGATAGGCTTACCTTAATGATTTTTCATAAATTATAAGCCTATATTATATAAATTATTAAAATTAATAATTATCCTATATACCCGATAATATTTATTAAAAATATTAGGTTCCTATGAGAAAGGTGTGCAAAGATACACATATAACAAGTTTGCTTATGGGGGTTTGCATGCATTTTGGGCCTGCTTAGATTCTTAATGATTTTTTTAAAACTTCAGGACCTAAAACAACCTAAATAAAAAAATTATTTCAATTAAATATTATTACTCAAAACATACTAAAATCATTTGTCCCAACTCCTTATGTAGTGAAAGATATGAGCATCTAAAGAAGGGCTTGAATTGGGTGCCTTAGACTTGAAAAGTTCAAGTTTATCCTTGAGGAAAAAATTTAAATTTTATAATATTATGATTTGTTTAAACACCTTATTAATTTCTTAAACATCTCATCATACCTCAATAAGGTGTCATCTTTCATTGATAGAGTTTGCAAGTGCCTCTATGTGATATAGGCATTCTAGGCCTTAAGACTAACTTATAGGCTTAAAATTGAGTTTTAGGGATTGAGGAAACTTTAAGATGGTATTAAGGAATAAAAAACATGGTTTAAAATTAATTTTAATCCCCTTTTACCTCCTTTTGATGCTCAAATTTCACTTTTTCCTTCATGCTTTTTTAGGACTGCCTGTGAGAATAGCTGCCTCCTTACTTGTTCTAACCCTCAAAGGCATGGTTTGCATTGAAAATGGAGTTTTATAACATTTAAATTTGTTTATAGAGGATTAAAAACACCTCATTACCTTAAAAAACTTGACATGAGGTCCAAACCACCTTGTATACTTAGAGATCTTCAAGAAATCTACCTGAGCTCCAATGGTGATTACTGCGAACATGTGGGTGACTGTGTAAAAATAGTGGATAATTACACTCATAAAGTTAAATATAAAATATAATATATTGTTATAAGTACAATATAAATCATATCTACCAATTTTCATACTTGGATCTTGTATATCAAGGCTTGCAGGTGATTTTTACCAAACCTAGCTTAAGTTGCTTGCTTTTTGACTGCCAACAAATAAGGGGTTGAATGTGACAAAAAAATGAGTAGTTTACATATTATAATATCCTAAAAGATATCATTAATATTTATATAAACTAATTTTTAAAATATTCACCAAGTTTCATACTTATATCTTGCATATTAAGGCATGTAGGTGATTTTTACCAAAACTTACTAGTAGGCTACCAAAATTTTCATGGAGAGTAATTCAAGTTTTCAAAAAAATAGTGGATATGTACCATGTTTTTCATGAAAAATATAAATCATATAGGTATATATTAGGTAAAAATTACCATCTATACCAAATTTAATGTCTTGACTCCATGTGTAGGTGCTCCAAAACTTCAAAACCCTTCAAAAAAGTCTTCAAAAGTTGACTGTGTTTGAACTTGACTATATCTTTGTCTACTTTTAGATTTTTCTTTCGGTTTGAACCTGATATGCAAGGCTATTGGACATATTCATTTGGGTCTGAATAATTTTCATTTATTTTAAAGGTATCATGTGCTATGATATGCATTAATGTCAAAGATGTTGAGTGGAACATACTTGTGTATGTACTTCAAATACCTTTACTCACATGGTTATCTTAACAAGACCTGGCTACTAACATAGGATGAAGTTATAAAAATTTTCATGTATGGAAACATATGAATGAAATGATCACTCTATGATAATCAGGTTTATGTCTTTCTTTGTCTAAGTTCTATATCATAAGGATGAATAGAGCAAATGTTACAAATGCATAAGGTAGTTTACATACTTAATCAATTTTGCACATTTGTATTGTTTAGGGAATTATTTTAGAAATATTGGTAAATAAAATTATCTTATATATAAATTATATATAAAATAAGGGAATTATTTCATATAAAGTGTCTTGGAGAATTCTTTTACAAAAATTGTCTCAAATAAAAATTTTGAAGGGCACTTTGCAAAAAGTCTGAAGGGCAAGTGGACTGTTCAAAAAATTTTGAAGGGATATTTTTATAAATTCCAAAGGGTAAGTGGACCATTAAAATGTTTCAAAGGGATATTTTCAAAATTATAAAGGGTAAGTGGACCATTCAAAAATTCTAAAGGGAAATTTTCAAAAAGTCTGAAGGGTAAGTGGACCATTCAAAACTTTCAAAGGGATCATTTAAAAAAACCTAAAGGGTATGTGGACCATTGAAAAAGTTCTAAAGGGTATGTGTCCTACACAAAAGTTTTTAAAGAGATGAGTGAAGACATTTTTTTAGGGAAATTATCCTGAAAGGCACATTGGTAAAAAGCTCACAAAAATTGTCTCAAAGGGCACCTTGACGAAAAGCCCACATAAATTATCTCAAAGGACATCTTGACAAAAAGCCCACATGAATTGTCCTAAAGGGAAATTTGACAAAAATCCCATGTAAATTGTCCTAAATATCACTTGACAAAAATCCCACAACAATTTGTCTAAAGGATATAGTTTGAATGAAGAGAGGACATTTACTGAGTTTCTAAAGGACACTTTCAAAGGATAGAGGAAACTTGTAAAGTGTTGAAAGACAATTATAGAGGACATATAACTAGTTCAAAAAGGTCAAGAGGATTCCATGAAAAACTCCCAAAAGGTATATAGATAAAGATAAATATTGAGCATGTCTAAAACAATCGAAAGGAGTGAATTAAAACCAATCATATAGGAGATATCAAGATGTGAGAAATAGCTCAATGGTTAATATAAGGGAGATCGATAGTTCTATTTAAAAAGTATAAATATCTAATAGTTCAAGATATATAGTTAATGGTGCCAAAGACAAGATGAATAATCCTCATTTAAAGACATGACTAGATAAATGGTTAACTCAAAATGTCTACACAAAGCTTGAGATTGATTGATCCAACTGATCAATCATATATTAAGGAAATAACATAATAATGACCTAAACCCAATACTTTCCAAACATAGTAAAGAGACCTAACCATTGAAATGTGTTTCATGAATCAAGACACATGAAATCATATATGTCAAAGTAGCATTAATGAAAACCAAAAAAGGGGTGTTGAAGTGTGAACGTAATTAAAGATGTGGAACCCTAGACTCATTTTCTATACATATAGGACATATTGAACATTGTAACTAGTTTTTGATACTACTATTAAACATTTGAGAGTGGCTCAAAGATTGTTAGTAGAAGATGTATGCAGATAGAGTAAAAAGTAGAGAAAAAAGGGAATAAAGTGTGTCTAAATAGAATATATCTAGATGTATGTAGTCATAGAGTGAAAGTTAAAAAGATAGAGACAAAGTAGAAAGGAAGAAAGGATACATATAAAATGTATAGAGATTTAGCAAAGAAGAAGAAAGAGCACACAAAGAATGAGTAAAGAGTAAGTAGTTATAGACTAGACTTGTAACAAAGAAATTGAACTAGATTCATTTGTGAATATATCTTGTATGCTAGAGTTATAGCTTCATAAGTTCTAATTGGTTGGTGCTATTAGAAAAATTGAGTTGGTAATTAGTTAGGGGATTGGTGTCTCCTTCGGATGGGTGTCCTTAAATGTAACATGTGAGGTTTTGTCAGTGACATGTTTAACTGTGAGGCTAGATTAGAAGAGTGGATTCTAGCAACTATTCTCACCATGGTTTTCTCCCTTTGGGTTTTACATATATAAATATAGAGTAATGTGTTTCTCTATGTGTGTGTGTGTGATCTTAGCATCTATTTTTTGATTTGCATATGAATTTTTATTTTTTCTAAAATTTTAAATCAACTAGTTTTAGTTCATCTACTGATTCACCCCCCTCTCAGTAGATAGTTGTGTTCAATAATTAGTATCAAACCCTAGGGTTCCTTAATAAGAAGCTTAATCAACTTAGGTATATCTTGTTTAGTGAACATAATGTCTAGTCAAGAAGGATCTTCCTCAAATAAAGCACCTCTCTTTGATGGATCTAACTATACTTTTTGGAGCATAAGGATGGAAGCATATTTATACTCATTAGGATTTGATGTAAGGATGTCTATAGTAAATGGATATTTATCTCCTAATGATCAAGCTACCAAGAAGGCATATGAAAATAATGCCAAGGCAAATAATGGAATTCTTTGTGGATAATTAAACTCAGAGTTTGTCAAAGTTATGCACTATCAGAGTGCAAAAGACATCTAAAATAAGTTAAAAATCATCTATGAAGGAGATGACAAGTCAAATTAAGCCAACCTAAAAACATATTAAGGGTTGTTTGAGATTATTAATATGAATGAAGAGGAAAATATTGGTGACTACCTCCTAAGGGTAGATGAGATAGTGAATGCTAAGATGAGATAGTGAATGCTATCAGAGGACTTGGAGAAACAATAGAAGAGTGAATTATTGTCAATAAGGTTTTGAGATCCCTACCATCAATATATGACTCAAAAATTTCTAAAATTGAATAAGCAAGAGATTTAGACAAGTTTATAGTGGATGATCTACATGGAAAATTCATAGCCTATGAGATAAGAATGGAAAAGATTGACATATTTAAAAAAGAAGCTACATTAAAAGTAGCAAAGCAGGAAAAAGAAGAAATATCCATGTATAAATCTAAGGAGACTGATGGAGAAGAAGATAACTTTGTCAAAAAATTAAAGAGAGGATTAAGAAAATACAAAGATAAGCTACCATTCAAATGATTTAACTGTAGAAAGGTAGGACTCTTTACTGCCAATTGTTCTTATAATAAAAAGCACAATTCTAATCAAGTAGAGAGTGGAAAAAAGGTGCAAACTCAATATGTAAAAAGGAATAACTTCTTCAAGAACAATAAAAATTTATATACAAAAGAAGACAGTGACTTGGTGAAGGATAGTGATAGTGATAGTTTGGATGATGATCATGACTATGATTTTGTAGCAAAGGGGAAAGAATTCATGTTCATTTTAGAAGAATCCACTCCCATAAATCAAGAACAAGATGAATATGAAGGTTGGGATGAAGAAGAGGAAGGTGAAGTTGATCTAGAAAGTGAGCTAGTTTATGCTCTAGAAGAGGTTGAGAAACTAAGAAAAGAGATCACAAAATAGAAGAAGCTTGGGTAGAAGGAACTTGAAAAATCTAATGAAATGATAGTGACTCTAAAAATTCAACTTGAGGAGGCTAAAAGAATAGAAGTATTTAAGATAGAACTATAGACAAAATCCAAAGAATGTATGCATCTTGAGGCAGAAATAATAGCTTTGAGTAAATAAATTAAGAAGGCAAACAGTTAAATATACAAAATTATAAAGTTGAAAAAAATATTAGACATTCTTAATGAATTAATCAGTGGTCAGAAGCCTTCAAATGCAAAATCTGGTCTTGGATATAATAAATGAAATAGTTCATCAACTAGTACACCAACCATCTTATATGATAATTTCAAAATAAAAGGAGTAGAAGCAAAGAAATAGAAGGTTAGTAAGGACACTATGAATGATCCAAAAAAAGATAAAGTGAGGAGAATAAATTATGGGAAAAGTTTTGAAATCAAAGATGTAGAAGGAAATACTCAAGTGATAGACTTGAAGAAATAAAGGAGTATGAAAGTTAATTATACTACACCAAAGAACTTTATGACTAGATAGTATTTAACCTTTTATGATTATTGTTATATATTTAATTAGTTTGGTCATAGGGCCATTGAATGTAGAGTTGTTCCTAATATAAGAATTAATTTTTTAAGTAGAAACTCATTTTCTCCTCTGCTAGATTCAATTTTAATGTTTTACAATTGCAATAATTTTGGTCACATAGATAAGCATTGTAGGACCAACTTTGCAATGTCAAAAGGATAAAATGTAAATAAAGGAAAGTCTCTTAATAAGAACAAAGGTTCACAAGTCACTAATAAATAAAAGAAAAGGACATATGAGAGACCTAATAAAATGTGGAAAGTGAAAAATTAACCCTTTATTTCTCAAATGACACTCTACGTTAAAGAACAAAACTTGTGGGTGATAGATAGTGGGTGATAAAAGCACATGACTAATGACAAGAGCAAGTTCACCAAGTTGAGCAAGTGAAAGGAATGAACTATCATCATGGGAGACAACACAGTAGTTAAAATCAAAGGCAAAATAACCTTGCACATTAATGGTAAGCTTCCTACACATGATGTTCTTTATGTCAAAGGACTAAAGAATAATATAATAAGTGTCAGATAAATGTGTGAAAATGGATATAAGGTCATATTTGATGCTAAAGGTTGCAAGAAAAGAGATCTAAAAAAATAGTTACAGAAGGGAAAAGGACCAAGAACAATATCTATAGTCTTGTTGAGGTAAACAATAATATCTGCCTCATAGGAAATGTTGATGAAAGTTGGTTGTGTCATAGGAGAATGGGACATGTCAATTTTGATAATCTAGTCAATGTAATTTTGAATAAGTGTGTAAGACATATGCCTAAGATAATCAAACCCATAGATACTACATGCAAATAATGTCAATTAGGTAAGAAAATAAGGGTCAAGTTTCAAATAAAAGAATATGTGACTACAAAGCCTCTGCAATTACTCCATACTGATCTTTGTGGTCCTACCAAGATAAACGGATAAAAAAGAGTTCATTACTTCATGTTATTTTTAAATTATTACTCAAGAATGACATGGGTACCGTTTTTGAAGGACAAATATCAAGCCTTTGAGAGATTTAATATCTTTATAGCCATGGTTGAAAATGAAATGGGAATAAAGATCAAATTTGTGAGATATGATAATGGTGGAGAATTTAGCTCAAATGAGATCATAGAATATTGTGAGAAACATGGGATTAAAAGGTAATAATCTACTACATTAACTCCACAGTAAAATGGAGTTGTTGAGAGAAATAATAGGACTGGTAAGGAGATGTCCATATCAATATTGAAAGATGCCAAATTATCTAATGGATATTAGAGAGAAGCAGTTCAAACAATAATATACATCTTAAACAAAGTTCAATTGAGGGTGAAAACTAATAAAATTCCATATGAACTTTGGTATGGAAAGATTGAATCAGTTAATTACTTTATAGTGTTTGGAATCAAATGTTACATTGGAAGAAAGGAGGACAAACTAGGTAGCCTTGAGTCAAGATGTGATGCAAGAATTTTTATTGGTTACTCTAATTAGAGTAAAGCCTATGTATGTTACAATAAGAGGCTACATAAAATAGTTGAAAGTATCAATGTCAAGGTTGAAGAAGGATTTAAAAAATTTGAGACTAATGAGGAGATCAAAATTGAATAATTAAAAGAATCCAAAAATAAAGAAGATGATAGTAAAGAGGAGGAAGAAAAAAATGTAAAGGTACATCCAAAGTTTTTTCAAAAGGATCATCCCAAAGAGCACATAATTGGAAAAAAAGATGAAAGAGTTCAGACTAGGAGAAGAGATAGAATGAACAAGGAGCAAGTATGTTTTTATCTATTTTATAAATTGAGCCTAAAACCTTCATTGAAGCCAGCAAGGATGAATACTATTTAAAATCCATGTAAGAACTAAGTCAAATAGAAAAGAACAAAACATGGGAATTAGTTCCTATACCCTCAAATAAGAATGTGATAGGAAAAAAATGGGTTTATAGAAAAACAATCAATGAAGATGGAGATGTCATAAGAAACAAATCAAGATTGGTGTTTAAGGGATATGCACAAGTAGAAGGCATAGACTTTGAAGAGACATTTGCTCCAGTGGTAAGACTAAAATCCATAAGAATGTTTTTGGAATTTTCTATTCATAATAAGTTAAAATTATATCAAATGGATGTAAATTTAGCCTTATTGAATGGAAACTTAGAAGAAGAAGTCTACATTGAACAACTAAAAGGTTTTCATCTAGTGGATGAAGAAGATTATGTGTGTAGATTGAAGAAGGAATTGTATGGTCTGAAGTAAGCACCTAGAGTATGGTATTCAAGATTGGATCAATACCTGCAACAACAAGGTTTTATCAAAAGATGTGAAGATAAAAAATTTTACTTTAAATTAGAAGGTGAGTATATGTTGATTATTGTTGTCTATGTAGATGATATCATATTTGGAGGTGGAAATAATAATATATGCAAATAATTTACAACAGAAATGTAAAGTGAATTTGAAATGTCTATGCTGGGATAAATTTATTTCTTTCATGGTCTACAAATTTCATAAACTAATGAAGGGATATTTATATCTCAAACTAAGTATGCAAATGAGATGCTCAAGAAATTTAGAATTGAAGACAACAAACCAATTAGTACTCCTATGATAATTGGATGCTGTTTCTATTCAAAATTTGCTTTTCAGATTATAAAGAGAGAAGAAACTAAAAAGATAAATGGACAAGGCTTGGGAAGTACCTAGATATAGACTGCGCACCGTAAATCCAGACGCTTGTGAGCACCCCTCTTTGGCTGTGGAGGAATGACACCTGCAAAGAAGAAAACTTGGACGAAAAGGCGTTAGATGGATAGGCGGTGGGTTGCCAAGCAAAAGCTTGTTCCCAGAAGTATGAGAACTTCCTTAAGGGAGGTCAACCCACTGTTTTGATAAGATAAGTCTGATAAAAAGACAGAATGCTAAAAGGACTGAAATGATAACAAACTGAAAGAGAAAAGGAAGCAAAGGCTTACTTGGAAGAAGTTGTCAGCCTGGTTGCAGTCGCCGGCGTCGGTGGTCTCTACCGGCATCGGTTGTCGGGTCTGCCGACGTCGGTTAGTCTGCCGACGTCGGTGGGGGTAATGACCGGCGTCGGTCGGGGCAATGGCCTCCAGACGGGTCAGGTGCAGGTTCTGGTCTGTGGATGGTCTGGGTTTGGTCTGTGGTCTGTTTAAGGATGGTCTGTGGATGGGTCTGAGTCTGATTTGAGGTAGTCAGGGGGCTGTGCAGGGATACGGGAGAGTCAAATGGACAGAGAGGGACAAAGAGATAGAGGAAGCCAATCAGGGAGATAGGAATCCAGGTCTGGGTGACAGTCAGAACTGAGGGAAAGAAGTGCTAAATCTAGTTTAGAAATAACTAGAAAGCATAAAGAAAATAAATAGAATACAACATACCTGTGCCCTGCTGAAGAAAGTGTTGATGTTACCGCTTGTTGAAGACCTGTAGCTGATGAAGAATCCCCGTTGTTCACTTGTAGAAGCTTGCTGTGTACCTGAGGGGGAGAGTCAGATTGATTGGTAGAGAGATTACTGATACAAGGGTTTGATGCCAAAGATTCAAGAGTCGGGATGCGAGAGCTAGAGACGCAGAGAAGTGAAGAAAAGCCAAGCGGAACCAGAGAGAGATAACGGTGAAGAAAACCATTATGAATGGTGCCGACGCCAGCAATATCACCGACGTCAACCGAAGGATGACCGACATCGGCGGCTAAAAGTCTGGAGAAAGGCTAAAAACAGCCTTTCATCCATTTCCCAACGGCCGGGTCAAATGAATACGAGGATGAAAATGGTCGAAGGGGTTAAATGGGCGAGAGGAGAGGTTGGAATGGGAGTCTAAGGCATTAAATGGCCATGTGGGGAATGAAGGGGATCCAAGGAGGGTATCCTAGGGTGGCGAGGTGGCAAGGAGAGGGAAAAAGGGGACTTATTAATAGATGATTATTTTCAATTAATAAGACCTAGGTAGGTTAGGGATAGTCGAAGTGGCAAGGGACCAAGGGGAGAGAGGAAGACCAAGGGTTAGACACTTTTTAGGTGTCTACATTTGCCCCTTTTTGTCTTGTTGGTTGTTCTAGACGAACTGCAAGACAAAAACAAGGAGTGGTTGCCCCAGGTGAAGGATGATGTAGATTGCCCTGAAGTATGGATGAGGTATTCCCCCTCAAAGTAGGAGTCGAGGGAAGGAATCTGATGTCGGGTGCTGATTTGACAAAAGGTGGATGAGAAAGATGAAAAGTGAGTGAAAACGCTGCAAAAGTCATGATTGCGCGCATACCACTGCACAAGATGGGTAGGTCAAAAGTGTCGCAGGTCAAGGGTCGAGGAGTGCCAAAATTGAAGTAACTGGGCCCCAGCATTTAGTCGTCTGCTGATCGGGTCACTCAATCTAAGCTGAAGCTCCAAATGGTCGTTGTGTTTCAGGTATCCCAAGCTCAGGAAGTGCTCCCAGAAAACACGAAAAAGCCACAAGTAGTAGGGATCAACCGGCTCGCGATCCTATACTTGCGAAGGGTCAAAAATAGTCTGCGGACAATTCTGCTAACCAGTCGTGAGGTAGCACACACGCAAAAACAACCAAGGTAACATTGGCTTGGAAGAAGGTCAAAGAAGATACGCATGATCTCCAATGGTCATTGGTCAAGAGGATGGATGGATGAAAGGATGCGGCTGAGCTAACCCCAGAAGACCCCATGTCAACTGAGTGCTGCCTACATAGCCCCTGTCATAGGGGCCTCAGGCCGATGTAGTTCTCCCAAAAAAGGGAGGAAGGGTCAAAGAGGATGATTTGTCTTGGTCAAAGTCGATGATTGGGCGTGATAAGAGTCAAAGAAGAGAAGGTTTGTCCATCATAGAGACGAACAAACGGGGGTGGTCGAGCTAACCTCAGAAGATGTGGTATCTGAGTGCTGCCTACATAGCCCTGGTCATAGGGCCTCAGACCAATGTAGTTCAGATGAATTGAGAAGATTGGTCGATGATTGGATGTGGTCAAGCGTCGAAATGATGAGGCTAAGATGAGGATAAAAGAATGCTACAGATGGTGTATTCTGTAGAATTGGTCGAGAGGCTTTCATCCCTAGCAAGTTTCCATAGTCTATTTATGCTTTAGCAAGTATTGGTTTATGCTTAATATAAATTGGGTCTGGTCGATAGTTTCCATGTGTATTGGTGTCCATAGAAACTATGTGAAAAGGACAAGGCGATGCCTGATGTCGTGTTGAAAGTGTCGAGGTTGGTGTCAGCTGAAAATGATGAAAATGGCTTGGTTTGAGATGAGTCGACAATTGATGTGGTTAAATGTGACCAGAGTGTAGAGAAAAGGTGAAAGGCAAATTGCTCTTTCATTGACAAGGACCAGAAAGGAAGCATAGATAGGGGTTATTAGAACCAAAGCCCCGTTCATGCATTACGTCGTTGACCAGTGTGGTGTTAAAACGGTAATCAAATCACTTTGACATTAAAGTGAGCTCGAAGTCACTTGAGTAGGTGATAGGAGGAGGATAGGGTAACCCAGTTTAAGAGTAGGAATAACCTTGCCCCTTTTTATGGGAGACCATGACACAACTACAAGCCAAGTCCGTGACTCTTTTTTTTTTTTTTTTTTTTGCGCAGGTTGATCGATGCGGGAAGCCTACATAGAGATGTCTTTGGATGTATGGGTCAGTTTGCGAAGCTGATCAATGCGGGAAGCTTCTAAGAAAAGTGTTGTTTGTAACAAGATTAGTCATAGCCATCCTTCGAGGGAGTGGTCTATATTTTTGCTTAATATAATGTCTGAGTAGCTGTCCTTCGAGGGATCAGTCTATTAGCTACAGCAATGATAGTACAACTGTCCTTCGAGAGATCAGTTTGTCTTTTTGATTTGACTTGATTTTGTGACCATGGATATGTTTTGACATCTTGATTTGTATTTTTTGATAGGAATTTGAGTCACGGACAAGACTGTAGAAGTTCAAGGACGCCCCTTTTATTAGGACAAAGCATCCATGCATCATAAAAGGGTTGTAGAGGACTTGTTAAAGGGGAATAGGGTTGAAAGGGATGAGGATTAAGAGGACGAGGATTGCTCAAGGGATGAGCTCAAGTTACGTGTCAAGTAGACGAGTACTCGACTAACAGAAGAATGGTTGAAGACGTAAGACAAAAAGAAGGGGTTTAAGGTCTAATAAGACCCTGGGCCATGCTTGTATGTTAAGGTCCGAGTCAATTAGGAGCAAACATGCCCCAATTGCCTCTTTCCAGATTGGTCAGGTGTTGATTGATGGATGTGAAGTTGGTTGACATTGTCGTTGGTTGGTTGAAAAAGGTTGAATGTTTGGTCGAGAGGTCTGGTTGATTGATACTTGGTTGAAGTTTGGTTGGGACTGGTCGAATAATTGGTCGGGGGTTGGGTCGATGGACACTTGGTCAAGATGTAAGATTAAATAAGTGATTGATATGTGGTAGAGACTGGGTTGAAAAGTTGGTCAAGGTTTGGATGAAGGATGAGTTCCCCCAGCGGGTAGGGAGAATGTTTGAAAGATTGGTTAAGGTCGGTTGAGGTTTAGTGGTCAGATGGACGGTGTTAATGTCGAATAAGGGGGTCAAAAGTGGCAAAGGGACCATATTCCAGCGTGGAGATCCCAATTTAGGTGATGAGGTTGGAGAGGCATGAGTCAGGGTTGATGTTTTGTTGAAGAGGTGGTCAAGAGGGTCCTTGATGAGAAGGGAATCCTTTTTCGGTGTTGACGAATGACAGCTTTGAGAGCGCAACAACGCTCAGTGTCATGTCCCGGAGTGTGATGATAATGGCAGAACGTAGAGTTGTCGAACCAAGATGGCCTTGATCCGAGAGTTGATGGGCGGAGTGGTGTTGAAGGTTTCCTGATGATGTGGTCGAGAAGAGAGGTGTCATTCTCCAAATATTGGCGAATGGCAACCTTGAGGGCATGACAATGCTCCGTGTCGTGTCCAGGCGTGCAATGATACGCACAAATGCAAGTGTCATCAAACCAAGGTGGTTTTGGTCCGAGAGAGTGATATGGTCTAAGAGGCGGGAGATAGAGACAAGAGGACTGCAACAATTGCCGTAAGAGCAAGGCATATGAACCCGCTAACGGGTCGGGATGTTTTATTGCAGTGAGGGTTGGCGGCGTTAGTGTGGGAGGCGAAGGAGGCATAGGTCGAGGGTTTGAAGGAGGTATAAGTCTGACGAGTTGATAGAATAATGGAGGTGACTTACCTCTGTGAAGTATGGGAGTGGGAAGCACTCCGAGTAAAGTAGACGGATGTGGGCCCAAGATTGAAAGTAATGACGAAGATAGGGGAGGAGGCCTCCAGTGTGGTTTAGTAGCCTTCGCGTGTTTGGGTCGAGGGCCACCGTTGTGCGAGGCGAGGTTAGATATGAGTTTGGGTTTGGATGTGGATGAAGGTGAGTGAGATGTAGAAATCTCATGCAAAGGGTGAGAGGAAACCGTGACTGGGTCTTCCTCGATTGAAATGGGTGGAGAGACTGGTTCTTCTCTTGGTGGAGAAGAAATAAGAGAGGGCGGCTCCTCAAGTGGGGAGAGGGCATGGATGATCGTGCCTTCTACTTGTAGTTGAGGAGTAGGCAAGGTAGGGTCTTCGGATGAAGGTGGGCTTAATGGCGTTGATGTGGTCAAGGCGTCTTCCAATGCAAGAGAGGTAGATGGAGGACTAGTAGGAGAAGAAGGTTCCTCATCCTTTAATGGAAGAGGTTGGTCAAGGACAAGAGGCAAGATAGTGCTAATCGTGTGAATGTCATGGTCTGGAGGGTCATTGGTCAAAGTCTGGACGTTGTTTTGAGTAGGCGGATGATTCAGAAAAGGGTGTTTGAAAATGTCGATATGTTGGTTAGGAGGAGCGTTCGGGTTATCTAAAATAAGATCCCCCTTGTCGATCATGTCTTGGATGATATTTTTGAAAGTTTGGCAGTTGTCGATGTCATGGCCTTGGACGTGATGAAAGGGACAGAAGTCAGCCTCCCTATACCATGTAGGGAGGGCTTTTGAAGGGTCAAATTGAGGTGGTCGGATTGGAGGGAGATTGAGGACCCCCTGCTTGAGTAGTTTTTCCAAAACGAAAGCGTATGGTTCTCCAAGTGGAGTGTAAGAACGCTGAATGTACCGTTGTTGGAATTGTTTGGTGATGCTGGGAGATGTCGAAGGTTGAGATTGATTAGTTGTTGTCGAGGATGGTGATCTAACGACCACAGTGTTGGCCACTCCTTTAGATTCGGAATTGGTAGAAGAAGAAGGTCTGGAAGAAGAATGGCCATTGGTTTTAGCGTTGGTATGACGCAATTTGACCTTATCTTCTTCAAGGGCATGGAGTTTGAGCTTTCGAGCCATGATGAAAGCTTCGTCAAAAGTGTGGAATGTCTGAATCTGCAAGGTAGAAGAGATGTGTCTGGCACATGCTCGAGAGAAGAGCTCGATGAGCTCAGGTTGAGGTAAAGAGAAGGAGAGCTGGTTGATCAGGCCTCTCCAACGAGCGACAAAGTCGACGATAGATTCGTTGTCAAATTGCCTGATGGAGTAAAGGTCTGTGATTGAGACTTGTTTGGTGATGTTGATTGAGAAATGGTCAAGAAATAGTTGGTCACGTTGAATGAATGAAAAGATAGAGTGTCTGGCAAGAGAACTATACCAGTCAAGGGCTGGGCCAGAAAGTGACATAGGGAACGTGCGTAAAAGCAACGCATCGTCATGGGCAATAAGATAACAGGCATGTCTAAATGCCCGTAGATGTTGTTGTGGGTCTTCCTTACTCTGAAAGTGAGTGAATTTAGGAAGCTCCCAATGGTTAGGGTATGGTCGAGTAGGGACGGAAGGATGGATAGGATCATTGAAAATTTGCTCATATGACATAGTATTGCTTGAACCAGAAATGGAGGCTTCGAGACTAGACATTTTATCCATCAATATCTTGATAAGATCTGCTGACGGATTGGCGGGTTGAGCACCCCCTAAGTCGTAAGGCGCTTGGAAGAGGCTAGAGGAGGCATGCGACATAGTCGGTTGTACAATGTACGAATGACTAATCGTAGGGGCAGAAGTGGAGGCTAGAGGTGGTTGTGTTATGAAGGTCGAAGGTATAAGTTGACTGGGCACCGCCAAAGGTGGTTGAATGACGGCACTAGTAGAAAGATAGGTTGGCACGCCTACATTTATGGGCGCAAGAGTATGAGGGGTCAAGTTCTGATATGATGTAGAATTTGGTTGAATTGCAGGTGGTTGAGGGGGTAATGGAGCCCCGATGGAGGTCGGTCTAAAAATAGACGGGGAGGCCAAACTTTGCGTATTGGCCATGGTTGGGTTAATAGTTGAGGCGAAAGGCTGAGTCATAAAGGGTTGGGTGGCGAATGGCGTGGATGTCATCGCCATGTCACCCGAAAGGTCTCGCATTGGGTTTCTCGAGAGATAGTTTTTGAGGGCTGCGGTATTGAGGTCCAAGAATCTCTCGAAATCTTGGTCCCCTTCAGGGATGATGGGAATTTGAGTCGGGGTCGGGGTCGGGGTCGGTCCTATAGGAGTTCTTTCAGTCTCTGAGTGGAACTCCATGATAGGACTTGTTAGGGACGGGATAGACGGAAGCGGCTGTTGGCGAAAGTGGTTAAGAAGAGAGTCCTGGTTCCAGAAACTGTGTTCTTATAGTCTCAGAAAACCAGAATGTGGTCTTTGACAGAGAAGGGACAGGTTTTAGGCTGCTAGTTTTGAAAAAAGAGGATAGTGATAGAGACCGACGTCGGTTTAAAAATTGATGTCGGTAAAAAAGGTAGCCGACGTCGGTCAGATAACTGATGCCGGTAAGAAAGATGGCCGACGTCGGTAGAAGAACCGATGCCGGTGACAGGGGAAAGCCGACGTCGGTTGCAGAACCGATGCCGGTGACTGTGTTTTCCAGAGAACCAAAAGGTTTTTGGAAAACAATGAAGAAAGCGTCCTCACTAACTCAAACAAACAGATGAGAAGAGGAAAACAGAGAGAGACAGACAAGCCTAAGCGATAAATCCTAGGAATTAACCTTAGAAATTGTGGCTTATGCCTTAGATGAATGTTTGGGGAGATTGGTTGAAAAATGGGTCCTAGAAGAAGGCGGTCTAAAGATGGTTTCAGGTGTTGTTTTAGGTGCTCAAAGTCTGTGTTAGGGTCTGGTACGTGGCCTGGTGCTAAGGAGCAAGCTCCCCTCACTTCACGATTCCAGTGGTTAGCTGGTCTCGCTTAGCCAAGATATACCTCGCCTAGAGTTTAGACTCCGCCAGAGAACGGAGTGGGCTTCCCCCTTGCTGATGAAATCCAAGTGGGGTTACCGGGACAGGTAAGGTATCCGCTGGGGGATGAAATCCCAGTCGGGCCTTGTCTCAGGTAAGTTTTATGTTCATTTTAGTGCATGTGGTCAGGTAGTGTAACATCAAGTGTCTACGATTTATTCAATATGTGGATTAAGTTACTAGATGTGGACTAATGCAAGCACAAGCAGAAATGAAAGTGCAATACGTTTTAATGCCCAAGTCGAAATGTGATGTTTGTTATGAAGACAAGTTTGAGAAAGGGTTGAGAGTATGATGTTTAGACTAGTCTAGAAATGCAAGGAAGAAAGATTCGTTTTAGTCCTGCTTATAGTGTCATTGAGAAGAAAAGAAGGAGGAGAAAAGGTAAGAACCTAATGCTCCTAAATGAATGAAGAAGAAAAGGAACCCAGGAGGAACCTAGGGTCCCACCGGGCGTGCCAGAGATGTTTCTATTCAAAATTCACTTTTCAAATTATAAAGAGAGAAGAAACTAAAAAGATAAATGGACAAGGCTTGGGAAGTACCTAGATATAGACTGCGCACCGTAAATCCAGACGCTTGTGAGCACCCCTCTTTGGCTGTGGAGGAATGACACCTGCAAAGAAGAAAACTTGGACGAAAAGGCGTTAGATGGATAGGCGGTGGGTTGCCAAGCAAAAGCTTGTTCCCAGAAGTATGAGAACTTCCTCAAGGGAGGTCAACCCACTATTTTCATAAGATAAGACTGATAAAAAGATAGAATGCTAAAAGGACTGAAATGATAACAAACTGAAAGAGAAAAGGAAGCAAAGGCTTACTTGGAAGAAGTTGTCGGCCTGGTTGCAGTCGCTGGCGTCGGTGGTCTCTACCGGCGTCAGTTGTCGGGTCTGCCGATGTCGGTTAGTCTGCAGACGTCGGTGGGGGTAATGACCGGCGTCGGTCGGGGCAATGACCTCCAGACGGGTCAGGTGTAGGTTCTGGTCTGTGGATGGTCCGGGTTTGGTCTGTGGTCTGTTTAAGGATGGTCTGTGGACGGGTCTGAGTCTGATTTGAGGTAGTCAGGGGGCTGTGCAGGGATACGGGAGAGTCAAATGGACATAGAGGGACAGAGAGATAGAGGAAGCCAATCAGGGAGATAGGAATCCGGGTCTGGGTGACAGTCAGAACTGAGGGAAAGAAGTGCTAAATCTAGTTTAGAAATAACTAGAAAGCATAAATAAAATAAATAGAATACAACATACCTGTGCCCTGCTGAAGAAAGTGTTGATGTTGTCGCTTGTTGAAGACCTGTAGCTGATGAAGAATCCCCGTTGTTCACTTGTAGAAGCTTGTTGTGTACCTGAGGGGGAGAGTCAGATTGATTGGTAGAGAGATTGCTGATACAAGGGTTTGATGCCAAAGATTCAAGGGTCGGGATACGAGAGCTAGAGACGCAGAGAAGTGAAGAAAAGCCAAGCGGAACCAGAGAGAGATAACGGTGAAGAAAATCGTTATGAATGGTGCCGACGCCGGCAATATCACCGACGTCGGCCGAAGGATGACCGACGTCGGTAGCTGAAAGGCTGGAGAAAGGCTAAAAATAGCCTTTCATCCGTTTCCCAACGGCCGGGTCAAATGAATGCAAGGATGAAAACGGTCGACGGGGTTAAATGGGCGAGAGGAGAGGTTGGAATGGGAGTCTAAGGCATTAAATGGCCATGTGGGGAATGAAGGGGATCCAAGGAGGGTATCCTAGGGTGGCGAGGTGGCAAGGAGAGGGAAAAAGGGGACTTATTAATAGATGATTATTTTCAATTAATAAGACCTAGGTAGGTTAGGGATAGTCGAAGTGGTAAGGGACCAAGGGGAGAGAGGAAGACCAAGGGTTAGACACTTTTTAGGTGTCTACATTTGCCCCTTTTTGTCTTGTTGGTTGTTCTAGACGAACTGCAAGACAAAAACAGGGAGTGGTTGCCCCAAGTGAAGGATGATGTAAATTGCTCCGAAGTATGGATGAGGTATTCCCCCTCAAAGCAGGAGTCGAGGGAAGGAATCTGATGTCGGGTGCTGATTTGACAAAAGGTGGATGAGAAAGATGAAAAGTGAGTGAAAACGCTGTAAAAGTCATGATTGCGCGCATACCACTGCACAAGATGGGTAGGTCAAAAGTGTCACAGGTCAAGGGTCGAGGAGTGCCAAAATTGAAGTAACCGGGCCCCAGCATTTAGTCGTCTGCTGATCGGGTCACTCAATCTAAGCTGAAGCTCCAAATGGTCGTCATGTTCCAGGTATCCCAGGCTCAGGAAGTGCTCCCAGAAAACACGAAAAAGCCACAAGTAGTAGGGATCAACCGGCTCACGATCCTATACTTGCGAAGGGTCAAAAATAGTCTGCGGACAATTCTGCTAACCAGCTGTGAGGTAGCACACACGCAAAAACAACCAAGGCAACATTGGCTTGGAAGAAGGTCAAAGAAGATACGCATGATCTCCAATGGTTATTGGTCAAGAGGATGGATGGATGAAAGGATGCGACCGAGCTAACCCCAGAAGACCCCATGTCAACTGAGTGTTGCCTACATAGCCCCTGTCGTAGGGGCCTCAGGCCGATGTAGTTCTCCCAAAAAAGGGAGGAAGGGTCAAAGAGGATGATTTGTCTTGGTCAAAGTCGATGATTGGGCGTGATAAGAGTCAAAGAAGAGAAGGTTTGTCCATCATAGAGACGAACAAACGGGGGTGGTCGAGCTAACCTCAGAAGATGTGGTATCTGAGTGCTGCCTACATAGCCCTGGTCATAGGGCCTCAGACCAATGTAGTTCGGACGAATTGAGAAGATTGGTCGATGGTTGGATGTGGTCAAGCGTCGAAATGATGAGGCTAAGATGAGGATAAAAGGATGCTACAGATGGTGTATTCTGTAGAATTGGTTGAGAGGCTTTCATCCCTAGCAAGTTTCCATAGTCTATTTATGCTTTAGCAAGTATTGGTTTATGCTTAACATAAATTGGGTCTGGTCGATAGTTTCCATGTGTATTGGTGTCCATAGAAACTATGTGAAAAGGACAAGGCGATGCCTGATGTCGTGTTGAAAGTGTCGAGGTTGGTGTCAGCTGAAAATGATGAAAATGGCTTGGTTTGAGATGAGTCGACAATTGATGTGGTTAAATGTGACTAGAGTGTAGAGAAAAGGTGAAAGGCAAATTGCTCTTTCATTGACAAGGACCAGAAAGGAAGCATAGATAGGGGTTATTAGAACCAAAGTGCCGTTCATGCATTACGTCGTTGACCAGTGTGGTGTTAAAACGGTAATCGAATCACTTTGACATTAAAGTGAGCTCGAAGTCCCTTGAGTAGGTGATAGGAGGAGGATAGGGTAACCCAGTTTAAGAGCAGGAATAACCTTGCCCCTTTTTATGGGAGACCCTGAGACAACTACAAGCCAAGTCCGTGACACGGCTTTTTTTTTTTTTTTTTTTTGGCGCAGGCTGATCGATGCGGGAAGCCTACATAGAGATGTCTTTGGATGTATGGGTCAGTTTGCAAAGCTGATCAATGCGGGAAGCTTCTAAGAAAAGTGCTGTTTGTAGCAAGATTAGTCATATCCATCCTTCGAGGGAGTGGTCTATATTTTTGCTTAATATAATGTCTGAGTAGCTGTCCTTCGAGGGATCAGTCTATTAGCTACAGCAATGATAGTACAGTTGTCCTTCGAGGGATCAGTCTGTCTTTTTGATTTGACTTGATTTTGTGACCATAGATATGTTTTGACATCTTGATTTGTATTTTTTGATAGGAATTTGAGTCACGGACAAGACTGTAGAAGTTCAAGGACGCCCCTTTTATTAGGACAAAGCATCCATGCATCATAAAAGGGTTGTAGAGGACTTGTTAAAGGGGAATAGGGTTGAAAGGGATGAGGATTAAGAGGACGATAATTGCTCAAGGGACGAGCTCAAGTTACGTATCAAGTAGACAAGTACTCGACTAACAGAAGAATGGTCGAAGACGCAAGACAGAAAGAAGGGGTTTAAGGTCTAATAAGACCATAGGCCATGCTTGTATGTTAAGGTCCGAGACAATTAGGAGCAAACATGCCCCAATTGCCTCTTTCCAGATTGGTCAGGTGTTGATTGATGGATGTGAAGTTGGTTGACATTGTCGTTGGTTGGTTGAAAAAGGTTGAATGTTTGGTCGAGAGGTCTGGTTGATTGATACTTAGTTGAAGTTTGGTTGGGACTAGTCGAATAATTGGTCGGGGGTTGGGTCGATGGACACTTGGTCGAGATGTAAGATTAAATAAGTGATTGATATGTGGTAGAGACTGGGTTGAAAAGTTGGTCAAGGTTTGGATGAAGGATGAGTTCCCCCAGCGGGTAGGGAGAATGTTTGAAAGATTGGTTAAGGTCAGTTGAGGTTTAGTGGTCAGATGGACGGTGTTAATGTCGAATAAGGGGGTCAAAAGTGGCAAAGGGACCATATTCCAGCGTGGAGATCCCGATTTAGGTGATGAGATTGGAGAGGCATGAGTCGGGGTTGATGTTTTGTTGAAGAGGTGGTCAAGAGGGTCCTTGATGAGAAGGGGATCCTTTTTCCGGTGTTGACGAATGACAGCTTTGAGAGCGCAACAATGCTCAGTGTCATGTCCCAGAGTGTGATGATAATGGCAGAACGTAGAGTTGTTGAACCAAGATGGCCTTGATCCGAGAGTTGATGGGCGGAGTGGTGTTGAAGGATTGATGATGATGTGGTCAAGAAGAGAGGTGTCATTCTCCAAACATTGGCGAATGGAAACCTTGAGGGCATGACAATGCTCCGTGTCGTGTCCAGGCGTGCGATGATACGCGCAAATGCAAGTGTCATCGAACCAAGGTGGTTTTGGTCCGAGAGAGTGATATGGTCTAAGAGGCGGGAGATAGAGACGAGAGGACTGCAACAATTGCCGTAAGAGCAAGGCATATGAACCCACTAATGGGTCGGGATGTTTTATTACAGTGAGGGTTGGCGGCGTTGGTGTGGGAGGAAAAGGAGGCATAGGTCGAGGGTTTGAAGGAGGTATAATTCTGACGGGTTGATAGAATAATGGAGGTGACTTACCTCTGTGAAGTATGGGAGTGGGAAGCACTCTGAGTAAAGTAGATGGATGTGGGCCCAAGATTGAAAGTAATGACGAAGATAGGGGAGGAGGCCTCCGGTGTGGTTTAGTAGCCTTTGCGTGTTTGGGTCGAGGGCCACCGTTGTGCGAGGTGAGGTTAGATATGAGTTTGGGTTTGGATGTGGACGAAGGTGAGTGAGATGTAGAAATCTCACGTAAAGGGTGAGAGGAAACCGTGACTGGGTCTTCCTCGATTGAAATGGGTGGAGAGACTGGTTCTTCTCTTGGTGGAGAAGAAATAAGAGAGGGCGGCTCCTCAAGTGGGCAGAGGGCATGGATGATCGTGCCTTCTACTTGTAGTTGAGGAGTAGGCAAGGTAGGGTCTTCAGATGAAGGTGGGCTTAATGGCGTTGATGTGGTCAAGGCGTCTTCCAATGCAAGAGAGGTAGATGGAGGACTAGTAGGAGAAGAAGGTTCCTCATCCTTTAATGGAAGAGGTTGGTCAAGGACAAGAGGCAAGATAGTGCTAATCGTGTGAATGTCATGGTCTGGAGGGTCATTGGTCGAAGTCTGGACATTGTTTTGAGTAGGCGGATGATTCGGAAAAGGGTGTTTGAAAATGTCGATATGTTGGTTAGGAGGAGCGTTCGGGTTATCTAAAATAAGATCCCCCTTCTCGATCATGTCTTGGACGATATTTTTGAAAGTTCGGCAGTTGTCGATGTCATGGCCTTGGACGCGATGAAAGGGACAGAAGTCGGCCTCCCTATACCATGTAGGGAGGGCTTTTGAAGGGTCAAATTGAGGTGGTCGGATTGGAGGGAGATTGAGGACCCCCTGCTTGAGTAGTTTTTCCAAAACGAAAGCGTATGGTTCTCCAAGTGGAGTGTAAGAACGCTGAATGTACCGTTGTTGGAATTGTTTGGTGATGCTGGGAGATATCGAAGGTTGAGATTGATTAGTTGTTGTCGAGGATGGTGATCTAACGACCACAGTGTTGGCCACTCCTTTAGATTCAGAATTGGCAGAAGAAGAAGGTCTGGAAGAAGAATGGCCATTGGTTTTAGCGTTGGTATGACGCAATTTGACCTTATCTTCTTCAAGGGCGCGGAGTTCGAGCTTTCGAGCCATGATGAAAGCTTCGTCAAAAGTGCAGAATGTCTGAATCCGCAAGGTAGAAGAGATGTGTCTGGCACATGCTCGAGAGAAGAGCTCGATGAGCTCAGGTTGAGGTAAAGAGAAGGAGAGCTGGTTGATCAGGCCTCTCCAACGAGCGACAAAGTTGACGACAGATTCGTCGTCAAATTGCCTGATGGAGTAAAGGTCTGTGATTGAGACTTGTTTGGTGATGTTGATTGAGAAATGGTCAAGAAATAGTTGGGTGAGTTGAATGAATGAAAAGATAGAGTGTCTGGCAAGAGAACTATACCAGTCAAGGGCTGGGCAAGAAAGTGACATAGGGAACGTGCGTAAAAGCAATGCATCGTCATGGGCAATAAGATAACAGGCATGTCTAAATGCCCGTAGATGTTGTTGTGGGTCTTCCTTACTCTGAAAGCGAGTGAATTTAGGAAGCTCCCAATGGTTAGGGTATGGTTGAATAGGGACGGAAGGATGGATAGGCTCATTGCAAATTTGCTCATATGACAAAGTATTGCTTGAACCAGAAATGGAGGCTTCGAGACTAGACATTTTATCCATCAATATCTTGATAAGATCTACTGACGGATTGGCAGGTTGAGCGCCCCCTAAGTCGTAAGGCGCTTGGAAGAGGCTAGAGGAGGCGTGCGACATAGTCGGTTGTACAATGTATGGATGACTAATCGCAGGGGCAGAAGTGGAGGCTAGAGGTGGTTGTGTTATGAAGTTCAAAGGTATAAGTTGACTGGGCACCGCCAAAGGTGGTTGAATGACGGCACTAGTAGAAAGATAGATTGGCACGCCTACATTTGTGGGCGCAAGAGTATGAGGGGTCAAGTTCTGATATGATGTAGAATTTGGTTGAATTGCAGGTGGTTGAGGGGGTAATGGAGCCCCGATGGAGGTCGGTCTAAAAATAGACGGGGAGGCCAAACTTTGCGTATTGGCCATGGTTGGGTTAATAGTTGAGGCGAAAGGCTGAGTCATAAAGGGTTGGGTGGCGAATGGCGTGGATGTCGTCGCCATGTCACCCGAAAGGTCTCGCGTTGGGTTTCTTGCGAGATAGTTTTGGAGGGCTGCGGTATTGAGGTCCAAGAATCTCTCGAAATCCTGGTCCCCTTCAGGAATGATGGGAATTTGTGTCGGGGTCGGGGTCAGGGTCGGTCCTGTAGGAGTTCTTTCAGTCTCCGAGTGGAACTCCATGATAGGACTTGTTAGGGACGAGATAGACGGAAGCGGCTGTTGGCGAAAGTGGTTAAGAAGAGAGTCCTGGTTCTAGAAACTGTGTTCTTACAGTCTCAGAAAACCAGAATGTGGTCTTTGATAGAGAAGGGATAGGTTTTAGGCTGCTGGTTTTGAAAAAAGAGGACAGTGATAGAGACCGACGTCGGTTTAAAATTTGATGTCGGTAAAAAAGGTAGCCGACGTCGGTCAGATAACTGATGCCGGTAAGAAAGATGGCTGACGTCGGTAGAAGAACCGATGCCGGTGACAGAGGAAAGCCGACGTCGGTTGCAGAACTGATGCCGGTGACTGTGTTTTCCAGAGAACCAAAAGGTTTTTGGAAAACAATGAAGAAAGCGTCCTCACTCACTCAAACAAACAGATGAGAAGAGGAAAACAGAGAGAGATAGACAAGCCTAAGCGATAAATCCTAGGAATTAACCTTAGAAATTGTGGCTTATGCCTTAGATGAATGTTTGGGGAGATTGGCTGAAAAATGGGTCCTAGAAGAAGGTGGTCTAAAGATGGTTTCAGGTGTTGTTTTAGGTGCTCAAAGTCTGTGTTAGGGTCTGGTACGTGGCCTGGTGCTAAGGAGCAAGCTCCCCTCACTTCACGATTCCAGTGGTTAGCTGGTCTCGCTTAGCCAAGATATACCTCGCCTAGAGTTTAGACTCCGCCAGAGAACGGAGTGGGCTTCCCCCTTGGTGATGAAATCCAAGTGGGGTTACCGGGACGGGTAAGGTATCCGCTGGGGGATGAAATCCCAGTCGGGCCTTGTCTCAGGTAAGTTTTATGTTCATTTTAGTGCATGTGGTCAGGTAGTGTAACATCAAGTGTCTACGATTTATTCAATATGCGGATTAAGTTACTAGATGTGGACTAATGCAAGCACAAGCAGAAATGAAAGTGCAATAAATTTTAATGCCCAAGTCAAAATGTGATGTTTTTTATGAAGACAAGTTTGAGAAAGGGTTGAGAGTATGATGTTTAGACTAGTCTAGAAATGCAAGGAAGAAAGATTCGTTTTAGTCCTGCTTATAGTGTCATTGAGAAGAAAAGAAGGAGGAGAAAAGGTAAGAACCTAATGCTCCTAAATGAATGAAGAAGAAAAGGAACCCAGGAGGAACCTAGGGTCCCACCGGGCGTGCCAGAGATGTTTCTATTCAAAATTCACTTTTCAGATTATAAAGAGAGAAGAAACTAAAAAGATAAATGGACAAGGCTTGGGAAGTACCTGGATATAGACTGCGCACCGTAAATCTAGACGCTTGTGAGCACCCCTCTTTGGCTTTGGAGGAATGACACCTGTAAAGAAGAAAACTTGGACGAAAAGGCGTTAGATGGATAGGCGGTGGGTTGCCAAGCAAAAGCTTGTTCCCAGAAGTATGAGAACTTCCTTAAGGGAGGTCAACCCACTGTTTTGATAAGATAAGTCTGATAAAAAGACAGAATGCTAAAAGGACAGAAATGATAACAAACTGAAAGAGAAAAGGAAGCAAAGGCTTACCTGGAAGAAGTTGTCGTCCTGGTTGCAGTCCCCGGTGTCGGTGGTCTCTACCGGCGTCGGTTGTCGGGTTTGCCGACGTCGGTTAGTCTGCCGACGTCGGTGGGGGTAATGACCGGCGTCGGTCGGGGCAATGACCTCCAGACGGGTCAGGTGCAGGTTCTGGTCTGTGGATGGTCCGGGTTTGGTCTGTGGTCTGTTTAAGGATGGTCTGTGGATGGGTCTGAGTCTGATTTGAGGTAGTCAGGGGGCTGTGCAGGGATACGGGAGAGTCAAATGGACAGAGAGGGACAGAGAGATAGAGGAAGCCAATCAAGGAGATAGGAATCCGGGTTTGGGTGACAGTCAGAACTGAGGGAAAGAAGTGCTAAATCTAGTTTAGAAATAACTAGAAAGCATAAAGAAAATAAACAGAATACAACATACCTGTGCCCTGCTGAAGAAAGTGTTGATGTTGCCGCTTGTTGAAGACCTGTAGCTGATGAAGAATCCCCATTGTTCACTTGCAAAAGCTTGCTGTGTACTTGAGGGGGAGAGTCAGATTGATTGGTAGAGAGATTGTTGATACAAGGGTTTGATGCCAAAGATTCAAGAGTTGGGATGCGAGAGCTAGAGACGCAGAGAAGTGAAGAAAAGCCAAGCTGAACCAGAGAGAGATAACGGTGAAGAAAACTGTTATGAATGGTGCCGACGTCGGCAATATCGCCGACATCGGCCAAAGCATGACCGACGTCGGTGGCTGAAAGGCTGGAGAAAGGCTAAAAATAGCCTTTCATCCGTTTCCCAACGGCCGGGTCAAATGAATGCGAGGATGAAAACCGTCGACGGAGTTAAATGGGCGAGAGGAGAGGTTAGAATGGGAGTCTAAGGCATTAAATGGCCATGTGGGGAATGAAGGGGATCTAAGGAGGGTATCCTAGGGTGGCGAGGTGGCAAAGAGAGGGAAAAAGGGGACTTATTAATAGATGATTATTTTCAATTAATAAGACCTAGGTAGGTTAGGGATAGTCGAAGTGGCAAGGGACCAAGGGGAGAGAGGAAGACCAAGGGTTAGACACTTTTTAGGTGTCTACATTTGCCCCTTTTTGTCTTGTTGGTTGTTCTAGAGGAACTGCAAGACAAAAACAGGGAATGGTTGCCCCAGGTGAAGGATGATGTAGATTGCCCCGAAGTATGGATGAGGTATTCCCCCTCAAAGCAGGAGTCGAGGGAAGGAATCTGATGTCGGGTGCTGATTTGACAAAAGGTGGATGAGAAAGATGAAAAGTGAGTGAAAACGCTGCAAAAGTCATGATTGCACGCATACCACTACACAAGATGGGTAGGTCAAAAGTGTCGCAGGTCAAGGGTCGAGGAGTGCCAAAATTGAAGTAATCGGGCCCCAGCATTTAGTCGTCTACTGATCGGGTCACTCAATCTAAGCTAAAGCTCCAAATGGTCGTCGTGTTCCAAGTATCCCAAGCTCAGGAAGTGCTCCCAGAAAACATGAAAAAGCCACAAGTAGTAGGGATCAACCGGCTCGCGATCTTATACTTGTGAAGGGTCAAAAATAGTCTGCGGACAATTTTGCTAACCAGCCGTGAGGTAGCACACATGCAAAAACAACCAAGGCAACATTGGCTTGGAAGAAGGTCAAAGAAGATACGCATGATCTCCAATGGTCATTGGTCAAGAGGATGGATGGACGAAAGGATGCGGCCGAGCTAACCCCAGAAGACCCCATGTCAACTGAGTGCTGCCTACATAGCCCCTGTCGTAGGGGCCTCAGGCCGATGTAGTTCTCCCAAAAAAGGGAGGAAGGGTCAAAGAGGATGATTTGTCTTGGTCAAAGTCGATGATTGGGCGTGATAAGAGTCAAAGAAGAGAAGGTTTGTCCATCATAGAGACGAACAAACGGGGGTGGTCGAGCTAACCTCAGAAGATGTGGTATCTGAGTGCTGCCTACATAGCCCTGGTCATAGGGCCTCAGACCAATGTAGTTCAGACGAATTGAGAAGATTGGTCGATGATTGGATGTGGTCAAGCGTCGAAATGATGAGGCTAAGATGAGGATAAAAGGATGCTACAGATGGTGTATTCTGTAGAATTGGTCGAGAGGCTTTCATCCCTAGCAAGTTTCCATAGTCTATTTATGCTTTAGAAAGTATTGGTTTATGCTTAACATAAATTGGGTCTGGTCGATAGTTTCCATGTGTATTGGTGTCCATAAAAACTATGTGAAAAGGACAAGGCGATGCCTGATGTCGTGTTGAAAGTGTCGAGGTTGGTGTCAGCTGAAAATGATGAAAATGGCTTGGTTTGAGATGAGTCGACAATTGATGTGGTTAAATGTGACCAGAGTGTAGAGAAAAGGTGAAAGGCAAATTGCTCTTTCATTGACAAGGACCAGAAAGGAAGCATAAATAGGGGTTATTAGAACCAAAGCCCCGTTCATGCATTACGTCGTTGACCAGTGTGGTGTTAAAACGGTAATCGAATCACTTTGACATTAAAGTGAGCTCGAAGTCCCTTGAGTAGGTGATAGGAGGAGGATAGGGTAACCCAGTTTAAGAGCAGGAATAACCTTGCCCCTTTTTATGGGAGACCCTGAGACAACTACAAGCCAAGTCCGTGACTCGTTTTTTTTTTTTTTTTTTTTTTTTTTTTTTTTTTTTTTTTTTTTTTTTTTTTTGCGCAGGCTGATCGATGCGGGAAGCCTACATAGAGATGTCTTTGGATGTATGGGTCAGTTTGCGAAGCTGATCAATGCGGGAAGCTTCTAAGAAAAGTGCTGTTTGTAGCAAGATTAGTCATAGCCATCCTTCGAGGGAGTGGTCTATATTTTTGCTTAATATAATGTCTGAGTAGCTGTCCTTTGAGGGATCAGTCTATTAGCTACAGCAATGATAGTACAGCTGTCCTTCGAGGGATTAGTCTATCTTTTTGATTTGACTTGATTTTGTGACCATGGATATGTTTTGACATCTTGATTTGTATTTTTTGATAGGAATTTGAGTCACGAACAAGACTGTAGAAGTTCAAGGACGCCCCTTTTATTAGGACAAAGCATCCATGCATCATAAAAGGGTTATAGAGGACTTGTTAAAGGGGAATAGGGTTGAAAGGGATGAGGATTAAGAGGATGAGGATTGCTCAAGGGACGAGCTCAAGTTACGTGTCAAGTAGACGAGTACTCGTCTAACAGAAGAATGGTCGAAGACGCAAGACAGAAAGAAGGGGTTTAAGGTCTAATAAGACCCTGGGCCATGCTTGTATGTTAAGGTCCGAGTCAATTAGGAGCAAACATGCCCCAATTGCCTCTTTCCAGATTGGTTAGGTGTTGATTGATGGATGTGAAGTTGGTTGACATTGTCGTTGGTTGGTTGCAAAAGGTTGAATGTTTGGTCGAGAGGTCTGGTTGATTGATACTTGGTTGAAGTTTGGTTGGGACTGGTCAAATAGTTGGTCGGGGGTTGGGTCGATGGACACTTGGTTGAGATGTAAGATTAAATAAGTGATTGATATGTGGTAGAGACTGGGTTGAAAAGTTGGTCAAGGTTTGGATGAAGGATGAGTTCCCCCAGCGGGTAGGGAGAATGTTTGAAATATTGGTTAAGGTCGGTTGAGGTTTAGTGGTCAGATGGACGGTGTTAATGTCAAATAAGGGGGTCAAAAGCGGCAAAGGGACCATATTCCAGCGTGGAGATCCCGATTTAGGTGATGAGGTTGGAGAGGCATGAGTCGGGGTTGATGTTTTGTTGAAGAGGTGGTCAAGAGGGTCCTTGATGAGAAGGGAATCCTTTTTTTGGTGTTGACGAATGACAGCTTTGAGAGTGCAACAACGCTCAGTGTCATGTCCCGGAGTGTGATGATAATGGCAGAATGTAGAGTTGTCGAACCAAGATGGCCTTGATCCGAGAGTTGATGGGCGGAGTGGTGTTGAAGGTTTGCTGATGATGTGGTCGAGAAGAGAGGTGTCATTCTCCAAACATTGGTGAATGGCAACCTTAAGGGCATGACAATGCTCTGTGTCGTGTCCAGGCGTGCGATGATACGCACAAATGCAAGTGTCATCGAACCAAGGTGGTTTTGGTCCGAGAGAGTGATATGGTCTAAGAGGCGGGAGATAGAGACGAGAGGACTGCAACAATTGCCGTAAGAGCAAGGCATATGAACCCGCTAACGGGTCGGGATGTTTTATTGCAGTGAGGGTTGGCAGCGTTGGTGTGGGAGGTGAAGGAGGCATAGGTCGAGGGTTTGAAGGAGGTATAAGTCTGACGGGTTGATAGAATAATGGAGGTGACTTACCTCTGTGAAGTATGGGAGTGGGAAGCACTCCGAGTAAAGTAGACGGATGTGGGCCCAAGATTGAAAGTAATGACGAAGATAGGGGAGGAGGCCTCCGGTGTGGTTTAGTAGCCTTCGCGTGTTTGGGTCGAGGGCCACCGTTGTGCGAGGCAAGGTTAGATATGAGTTTGGGTTTGGATGTGGACGAAGGTGAGTGAGATGTAGAAATCTCACGCAAAGGGTGAGAGGAAACCGTGACTGGGTCTTCCTCGATTGAAATGGGTGGAGAGACTGGTTCTTCTCTTGGTGGAGAAGAAATAAGAGAGGGCGGCTCCTCAAGTGGGCAGAGGGCATGGATGATCGTGCCTTCTACTTGTAGTTGAGGAGTAGGCAAGGTAGGGTCTTCGGATGAAGGTGGGCTTAATGGCGTTGATGTGGTCAAGGCGTCTTCCAATGCAAGAGAGGTAGATGGAGGACTAGTAGGAGAAGAAGGTTCCTCATCCTTTAATGGAAGAGGTTGGTCAAGGACAAGAGGCAAGATAGTGCTAATCGTGTGAATGTCATGGTCTGGAGGGTCATTGGTCGAAGTCTGGACATTGTTTTGAGTAGGCGGATGATTCGGAAAAGGGTGTTTGAAAATGTCGATATGTTGGTTAGGAGGAGCGTTCGGGTTATCTAAAATAAGATCCCCCTTCTCGATCATGTCTTGGACGATATTTTTGAAAGTTCGGCAGTTGTCGATGTCATGGCCTTCGACGCGATGAAAGGGACAGAAGTCGGCCTCCCTATACCATGTAGGGAGGGCTTTTGAAGGGTCAAATTGAGGTGGTCGGATTGGAGGGAGATTGAGGACCCCCTACTTGAGTATTTTTTCCAAAACGAAAGCGTATGGTTCTCCAAGTGGAGTGTAAGAACGCTGAATGTACCGTTGTTGGAATTGTTTGGTGATGCTGGGAGATGTCGAAGGTTGAGATTGATTAGTTGTTGTCGAGGATGGTGATCTAACGACCACAGTGTTGGCCACTCCTTTAGATTCGGAATTGGCAGAAGAAGAAGGTCTGGAAGAAGAATGGCCATTGGTTTTAGCGTTGGTATGACGTAATTTGACCTTATCTTCTTCAAGGGCACGAAGTTCGAGCTTTCGAGCCATGATGAAAGCTTCGTCAAAAGTGCAGAATGTCTGAATCCACAAGGTAGAAGAGATGTGTCTGGCACATGCTCGAGAGAAGAGCTCGATGAGCTCAGGTTGAGGTAAAGAGAAGGAGAGCTGGTTGATCAGGCCTCTCCAACGAGCGACAAAGTCGACGATAGATTATTTGTCAAATTGCCTGATGGAGTAAAGGTCTATGATTGAGACTTGTTTGGTGATGTTGATTGAGAAATGGTCAAGAAATAGTTGGGCGAGTTGAATGAATGAAAAGATAGAGTGTCTGGCAAGAGAACTATACCAGTCAAGGGCTGGGCCAGAAAGTGACATAGGGAACGTGCGTAAAAGCAACGCATCGTCATGGGCAATAAGATAACAGGCATGTCTAAATGCCCGTAGATGTTGTTGTGGGTCTTCTTTACTCTGAAAGCGAGTGAATTTAGGAAGCTCCCAATGGTTAGGGTATGGTCGAATAGGGACGGAAGGATGGATAGGCTCATTGCAAATTTTCTCATATGACAAAGTATTACTTGAACCAGAAATGGAGGCTTCGAGACTAGACATTTTATCCATCAATATCTTGATAAGATCTGCTGACGGATTGGTGGGTTGAGCGCCCCCTAAGTCGTAAGGCGCTTGGAAGAGGCTAGAGGAGGCGTGCGACATAGTCGGTTGTACAATGTACGGATGACTAATCGCAAGGGCAGAAGTGGAGGCTAGAGGTGGTTGTGTTATGAAGGTCGAAGGTATAAGTTGACTGGGCACCGCCAAAGGTGGTTCAATGACAACACTAGTAGAAAGATAGGTTGGCACGCCTACATTTGTGGGCGCAAGAGTATGAGGGGTCAAGTTCTGATATGATGTAGAATTTGGTTGAATTGCAGGTGGTTGAGGGGGTAATGGAGCCTCGATGGAGGTCGGTCTAAAAATAGACGGGGAGGCCAAACTTTGCGTATTGGCCATGGTTGGGTTAATAGTTGAGGCGAAAGGCTGAGTCATAAAGGGTTGGGTGGCGAATGGCGTGGATGTCATCGCCATGTCACTCGAAAGGTCTCACATTGTGTTTCTCGCAAGATAGTTTTGGAGGGCTGCGGTATTGAGGTCCAAGAATCTCTCGAAATCTTGGTCCCCTTCAGGGATGATGGGAATTTGAGTCAGGGTCAGGGTCAGGGTCGGTCCTATAGGAGTTCTTTCAGTCTCCGAGTGGAACTCCATGATAGGACTTGTTAGGGACGGGATAGACGGAAGTGGCTGTTGGCAAAAGTGGTTAAGAAGAGAGTCCTGGTTCTAGAAACTGTGTTCTTACAGTCTCAGAAAACCAGAATGTGGTCTTTGACAGAGAAGGGACAGGTTTTAGGCTGCTGGTTTTGAAAAAAGAGGACAGTGACAGAGACCGACGTCGGTTTAAAAACTGATGTCTGTAAAAAAGGTAGCCGACGTCGGTCAGATAACTGATGCCGGTAAGAAAGATGGCCGACGTCGGTAGAAGAACCGATGCCGGTGACAGGGGAAAGCCGACGTCGGTTGTAGAACCGATGCCGGTGACTATGTTTTCTAGAGAACCAAAAGGTTTTTGGAAAACAATGAAGAAAGCGTCCTCACTCACTCAAAAAAACAGATGAGAAGAGGAAAACAGAGAGAGACAGACAAGCCTAAGCGATAAATCCTGGGAATTAACCTTAGAAATTGTGGCTTATGCCTTAGATGAATGTTTGGGGAGATTGGCTGAAAAATGGGTCCTAGAAGAAGGTGGTCTAAAGATGGTTTTAGGTGTTGTTTTAGGTGCTCAAAGTCTGTGTTAGGGTCTGGTACGTGGCCTGGTGCTAAGGAGCAAGCTCCCCTCACTTCACGATTCCAGTGGCTAGCTGGTCTCGCTTAGCCAAGATATACCTCGCCTAGAGTTTAGACTCCGCCAGAGAACGGAGTGGGCTTCCCCCTTGGTGATGAAATCCAAGTGGGGTTACCGGGACGGGTAAGGTATCCGCTGGGGGATGAAATCCCAGTCGGGCCTTGTCTCAGGTAAGTTTTATGTTCATTTTAGTGCATGTGGTCAGGTAGTGTAACATCAAGTGTCTACGATTTATTCAATATGCGGATTAAGTTACTAGATGTGGACTAATGCAAGCACAAGCAGAAATGAAAGTGCAATACGTTTTAATGCCCAAGTCAAAATGTGATGTTTGTTATGAAGACAAGTTTGAGAAAGGGTTGAGAGTATGATGTTTAGACTAGTCTAGAAATGCAAGGAAGAAAGATTCATTTTAGTCCTGCTTATAGTGTCATTGAGAAGAAAAGAAGGAGGAGAAGAGGTAAGAACCTAATGCTCCTAAATGAATGAAGAAGAAAAGGAACCCAGGAGGAACCTAGGGTCCCACTGGGCGTGTCAGAGATGTTTCTATTCAAAATTCGCTTTTCAGATTATAAAGAGAGAAGAAACTAAAAAGATAAATGGACAAGGCTTGGGAAGTACCTGGATATAGACTGCGCACCGTAAATCCAGATGCTTGTGAGCACCCCTCTTTGGCTGTGGAGGAATGACACCTGCAAAGAAGAAAACTTGGACGAAAAGGCGTTAGATGGATAGGCGGTGGGTTGCCAAGCAAAAGCTTGTTCCCAGAAGTATGAGAACTTCCTTAAGGGAGGTCAACCCACTGTTTTGATAAGATAAGTCTGATAAAAAGACAGAATGCTAAAAGGACTGAAATGATAACAAACTGAAAGAGAAAAGGAAGTAAAGGCTTACCTGGAAGAAGTTGTCGGCCTGGTTGCAGTCGCCGGCGTCGGTGGTCTCTACCGGTGTCGGTTGTCGGGTCTGCCGACGTCGGTTAGTCTGCCGACGTCGGTGGGGGTAATGACCGGCGTCGGTCGGGGCAATGGCCTCCAGACGGGTCAGGTGTAAGTTCTGGTCTGTGGATGGTTCGGGTTTGGTCTGTGGTCTGTTTAAGGATGGTCTGTGGATGGGTCTGAGTCTGATTTGAGGTAGTCAGGGGGCTGTGCAGGGATACGGGAGAGTCAAATGGACAGAGAGGGACAGAGAGATAGAGGAAGCCTATCAGGGAGATAGGAATCCGGGTCTGGGTGACAGTCAGAACTGAGGGAAAGAAGTGCTAAATCTAGTTTAGAAATAACTAGAAAGCATAAAGAAAATAAACAGAATACAACATACCTATGCCCTGCTGAAGAAAGTGTTGATGTTGCCGCTTGTTGAAGACCTGTAGCTGATGAAGAATCCCCGTTGTTCACTTGCAGAAGCTTGCTGTGTACCTGAGGGGGAGAGTCAGATTGATTGGTAGAGAGATTGCTGATACAAGGGTTTGATGCCAAAGATTCAAGAGTCGGGATGCGAGAGCTAGAGACGCAGAGAAGTGAAGAAAAGCCAAGCGGAACCAGAGAGAGATAACGGTGAAGAAAACCGTTATGAATGGTGCCGACGCCGGCAATATCGCCGACGTCGGCCGAAGGATGACTGACGTCGATGGCTGAAAGGCTGGAGAAAGGCTAAAAATAGCCTTTCATCCGTTTCCCAACGGCCGGGTCAAATGAATGCGAGGATGAAAACGGTCGACGGGGTTAAATGGGCGAGAGGAGAGGTTGGAATGGGAGTCTAAGGCATTAAATGGCCATGTGGGGAATGAAGGGGATCCAAAGAGGGTATCCTAGGGTGGCGAGGTGGCAAGGAGAGGGAAAAAGGGGACTTATTAATAGATGATTATTTTCAATTAATAAGACCTAGGTAGGTTAGGGATAGTCGAAGTGGCAAGGGACCAAGGGGAGAGAGGAAGACCAAGGGTTAGACACTTTTTAGGTGTCTACAGATGCATGTTGAGCAACGAAGATAATTCCCCTAATGTGAATAATACTAAGTATAGATCAATGATAGGTAGCCTATTATACCTAAATACATCAAGACCAAACATCATGCAAGTTGTATGCATGGTTTCAAGATTTCAAGTAGCTCCCAAGGAATCACATGTCAATGCTATGAAAAGAATCTTTAGATACATCAAAAGCATAATTGAATATGGTCTATGGTAACCTACAAGTGAAGATCTAACTTTTATTGCATAAGTAAATGTGGATTGGGCAGGGAGTGTGGATGATAGGAGAAGCATTAGTGGTGTTGCATTCTTCCTTAGAAATAGACTTATGTCATGATTGAGTAAAAAGTAAGAGTTGGTTATTATTTCTATAATATAATCAAAGTATGTAGCAGTAGAAACATGTTGCACCCAAGTTTTATGGATGAATAAAATTCTTTGAGACATCAAGGTAAAATAATAAGAACCCATTTCTATCTTTTGTGATAACTCAAGTGCCATAAACATATCTAAGAATCCAGTGATGTATTCTTGAACCAAGCATATATCCATCAAATATTATTTTATAAAAGAAAAGGTTGTAGATCAAGAGATCAAAATTGAGTATGTGCCAACAAAGGACCAAATTATAGATATATTTACCAAGCCTCTTCCCAAGGAGCAATTTGAGTATCTAAGAGAGAAGCTGGGAGTAGTGGCTCCCACACCACATCACTATATTTTGTGATAGGGCATGAATCCAAAGGGAGTATTGAAGGAAATTTATTAACCCATAGATTAAGAGAAAAGAAATTTTGGTGAGAAAGCTATAGTCCTTTTGCTATTTGATAATAAAGGAGGTGGCAAAGTTCTGTTGGCTCTAGATCATTATCCCTATCTACATAGAGATATGTTAATCATTGATTGGTCTTTTACACCAATGCTATATATAAATGATCGTTTGGAGAATCATGGATATATAAGAGATAATGTATCATTTCCTAAGTGGAATTTCCTCACAAAATGTTCTAGCTTGACAGGTCCAAGGATTAGAACAACAAAGATGTCAAGAAAGGAGTAGATTGTTGAATATTGGGGTAGAGACTCTTAGTCATTAATGTCAAAAGGGGAGAAATTAGAATGAAGATAAAGGAGTTAATTCATTTTGATGATAATTTTCCATAAATGATAAAGGGTGAGATTGTTGGACATAGTCATTGAGGTATAAAGAATTGCCATTGATGTCTAAGGCAACATGTGCTTTCATATGCATTAATGTCAAAGTTGTTGAGTAAAATAGACTTATGTATGTACTTTGAATACCTTTGATCATATGGTTATCTTGACAAGATATGGCTATGCACATAGGATGAAGTTATCAACATTTTCATGCATGGCAACATCTAAAGGAAATGATCACTCTATGATAATCAAGTTTGTGTCTTTCTTTGTCTAATTTCTATGTCATAAGGATGAATGGAGAAAATATTATAAATGCATAAGGTAGTTTCCATACTTAGTCAATTTTTCACCTTTGTATTTGTTGAGGGAATTCTTTCAAAAATATTGGTAAATAGAATTATCTCAGACAAAAATCATGTAGAAAATAAGGGAATTCTTTCAGAGAAAATGTCTTAAAGAATTCTTTCAAAAAAATTATCCCAAACAAAATCTCTGAATGGTACTTTGAAAAAAGTCTGAAGGGCAAGTGGACCATTCAAAAAAATTTGAAGGGATCTTCTCAAAAAATTTGAAGGGTAAGTGGACCATTCAAATTTTGCAAAGGGATATTATCAAAATGCCGAAGGGAAAGTAGACCATTCAAAAATTTTGAAGGGATATTTTTAGAAAGTCTGAAGGGTAGGTGGATCATTCAAAACTTTTGAAGGGATCATTTCAAAAAAATTTAAGGGTGTGTATCCTACATAGAATTTTTGAAAGACATGAGTGAAGATATTTTGTTTGGAAAATTGTCTTGAAATGTATGTTGGCAAAAATCCCACAAAAATTGTCTTGAAGGGCACCTTGACAAAAAGACCATGGAAATTGTCCTGAAGGGCATCTTGATAAAAAAATCCCATATAAATTGTCCTAAAGGGAACTTTGACAAAAATCTCATAGAAATTGTCTTGAAGATCCTTTGACAAAAATCCCATAACAATTTTTCTGAAGGATATAGTTCTAATGAAGAGAGGACTTTTTTCAAGTTTTTGAAGGACACTTGCAAAGGATAGAGGACACTTGCAATGTGTTGAAAGATAATTATAGAGGACACAAGGCCAATTCAAAAATGCCAAAAGGATTCCATGAAAAACTCTTGAAAGGCGTATAGACAAGATAATGATCGAGCATGTCTAAAATAATTAAAAGGAGTAAAAGCAAACCAATCATATATGAGATATTAAGATGCAAGAAAGATATCAATAGTTAATGCAAGAGAGATCAACGGTTCTATTTCAAAATTAGAAATATCTAATGGTTTAATATAGATAGTGAATGGTTAAAAATACAAGATGAATAATCCTTGTTTAAATACATGACCAGATAAATGGTTAGCTCAAAATGTCTACATGGGGCTCGAGATTGATTGACCCAACTGATCAATCATCAATTAAGGAAATGGTGTATTAATGCCTTGAATCCAATAGTTTCCAAAAATAATAAAGATACTTGGCCATTTTAGTGTGTTTCATGAATTGAGACAAGGGAAAGCGTATATGTCAAAGTAGTATTGAATGAAAACTAGAAAAGGGGTGTTGAAGTGTGAATGAAATTGAAGATGTGGAACCATAGACTCATTATCTATACATATATGACATCTTGAACATTTTAACTATATTTTGTTTCTACTATTGTAAATTTGAGAGTGAATCAAAGGTTGTCAGTTAAACATGTATGCAGACAAAGTAAAAGGTAGAGAAAAACAAAAAGGAATGAAGTGTGTCTAAATAGAATATATCTAGATGTATGTAGTCACAAAGTGAAAGTTAGAAGGATAAATATTGAGTAGAGGGAATAAAGGACACATAGATAATGTATAGAGATTGATCAAAGAGGAAGAAAGAGCACATAGAGAATGAGCAGAGAGTAAGCAATTATAGACTAGACTTGTAACAAAGAAATTGAACTAGATTCATTTGTGAATCTATCTTATATGCAAGAGTTATAGCTTCATAAGTTTTGATTGGTTGGTTCCATAAAAAAAATTGAATTATTTCTCATTTATGGGATTGATGTATCCTTAGGATGGATGTCCCTAAATGTAACCTATGAGGTTTTTCTAGTGAGGTGTTAAGCTATGAGGTTGGATTAGAATAGTAGATTATAGTAGCTATTTTCACTGTGGTTCTTTCCCTTTGGGTTTTCCATGTATAAATTTTTTGTAATGTGTTTCTATATGTGTGTGTGATATTAGCATCTATTTTTTGATTTGCATATGAATTTGTATTTCCTCTAAAATTTTAAATCAACTAGTTTTAACTCATCTACTGATTAATGCCCCCTCTCAGTAGGTAGTTGTGTTCAACAAAGGCTTTGTTGAGGGAAAATTACACTTGTATGGATGTATATGTACATTAATACTGTTAACTTGACTATATCATTGTTTGGAGTCCCTCTCTACTCTCTTTATCTCATTTCATCATTATTTCTCAAATAACCATTCATGGTCATGAGAATCCATCATTGATCACTTTGCCCTCATATTTCATGAGTTTGAATATATGCTTGTGTACTCATGGATGTAGGTGGAGTTTTAAGAAGTGAATTACTATGTTTTGTTCCATTTTAACTCAATGGATTAATATAATTCATCACAACATCTTATGAAACTCATCAATATGATAGAACTTAGAACCTTGTTATACTTAAATTACTTGATAAGACCTCATAATCCTAGTGTTTGACTATTAACATGCTTGAAAAGTGTTTTACCCATATGTTAGTGTACATTTTCTTAGGAATGTATCTTTAACTAAGTTTATTTCTTATTCATGTAATTCCATTTATACAAAAACTTGTATACATCTCTTTAGAAAACATCTCCTTTATTCCACCATTCCTCTTGAAGTTTATTTTCTCTTTACAGTCTCCCTCATCATGTTGCCCACTCTTTAGTATTATGAATATGTCCTTAAAAATTCATTAATGTATGTTAACATTATTTTTATAATCTTAACCTAATGATCCTGCATGAGTTTGCTCTTGAATGAATCTAAGTGTCAAATATGAGCTCTCAAGATCCATTCATTTTAAGATTTTTGTTAAGGTCTCAAGATTATCTTTATCTTTGACATAAAACTTTATAAATATCCTATATATGTAAAATTAATTCCTTCATTGGTTTTAAATAAGGTATCTCGTATCTAATTTGATCACAATTCCATCAATTCTATCCTCTAGTCCACTCCTTTGACTTTCTTCATTCATTAGCCACTCTACACAAGCTCTTCTCCTTTAAACATACCAAATCCTATTTTTGGATTCATGAGTACAATATGATAACTTGGATTATATTTTATTATCATATTACATTTTTTCAAACCAATTTAATCCTCTCAGTGTTACACCAATATTCTATCTCCACCTCTATATAACACCTCTTAACTAGTAGCCTTTTTTCTTACATTTTCTCTTTATTATATCACTCTAAAAACTTTATTATATAAATAATACATTATTTTACCACTTTCTATCTCCATTTCACCATAAATAAAGTTTCAATCTCTAACTCTTTGTTTATAAGGTACTTCCTTTTTTAATATACCCTTGAGCAGCACCTCAAATCCATACTATACCATATGGTATCAAACAAAAACCCCATGATTCACTTAATAAATGATAAAATAGACTTTATTAAAAAAATTTAGGATTTTTTAGTATTTAAAATATGATATATAGGGTTTTCTGGTTACAAACCCTAGCTAGACCAAGTGTGTAGGCCTAAAGAGGCTAAGAGCCTTCCAAAATAATTTTTTTGAGTCTGAGGGAATTTCAATGAAAAACAAAAAAATTCCTAGGTCTATCCTAAACTTATTTATCTTATCCAATAGGTTATATTCATTTAAAAATCTTAAATTGCCTTAAACTTATCAAGATACAAAATTTTGTACCCTCTTTACAAGACTGTGCATGAATGTGTAAGGTTCAAACTCCATTTCTTTGGTTATATATCCTTACACACCAACTAAGACCTATATAAGGTCTATCTTACCCTTCTCTACATTTCAAAATTATTTAAAAATAATTCATAAATTGTTTTTATGCTATTAATAATGCAAGTCACAAAACACTATGTCTTTAGTTTGATTGAGTTCGGTCTTATTCCTCAAACAAGGATTGTAGATTATCTTGAGGTAAATTTATATATGGAAAACTAATTATTATATTTGTTTTACATATAATATTTTTTACTTACCTTAAACATAACCCCATCAACCACATTTTATATCCTAAACCTTGAAAATAACCTCAATACATACCACTATCCAAATAAAAAATATGGTTATAGGTGCATATTAGACTAATTTTTTGCTTGTGCTTAAACCTAAAATTAGTGTATTTTTATATTTTATGATTTATTTCTCCATTATTAACCACTTCTTATGATGCAAATCATACACCAAGTTATCTCACTTAATCTTGTTTCCCAATCCTCTTCCTTTAACAATGGTCTCTTGGTTCATTCTTCAAGTAATGAAATTGAGTTTCACTGGTTCCCTTATACTTTTCTAGGATTTTATATTTATTATTATGGTCTCCTTAACCATCTCCTCTTAGTCACCAACTCTGCCACAACTTCCAAGATTCAAGACATTCCTTTACTCAACTCTGCACACACTTTGCATTAGTTCTTATAGCCCTTTCATAATCATTAACGCATAATATGGTAAAAATACCATCAGTTATAGAAATAAACATATTAATTCCTATTTTAAATATTTTATTACACCTATTTATAAATTTTTAATTCCCAACTATTATCCTAAGTCCACTTTCTAACTATTAAGCTTTTACTATTAGCCCTTTCTAGGCCTAATTCACCCGAGAGCTCTAGAAACCTTACCTATAGATTGGTACATGATATTAAACCATTATAATAAATAGGGACACATGAATTTTAGTAATATTACAAAGTTTTGTCCTTTTTGGATGGTTAGAATAGGAGATATAGACAAAACCCTAGTTTAGGGTTATTATTACACTGTCACTACCTGAGAGCACTATGAATTTGATTGCCAATGCCTCAGAGTGAATAAAATTTATAAATTTGGTTTGAAACTCTATCTTAAACTTGATCAAGTTTTAAAATACCTATATGTCACTTATCTATCCACTTTCATATCTTTTCACTTCCAAATACACTTGACTGTGTCAATAAACAACTGTCTACAAGACTATATTTTGTATAGATGAAATGAAAACACTTACCAAGCAAGACCAAACTTTAGGTAAACTTAAATAAATTCAATAAATTTACATATATTACGCTATATCACTTTATAAACTATCTCAAGATCACTCCTTTTTGAAGAACATTCTCACATCCCAATCTTATAACAACTACTACAGAAATAGGGGTTAGTCATCTAAATGATTGTGAAAAAAATAATTTATTGATTGATTATGAATATCTCAACCCAAAATTTCACTCATTAAACCTTTAGGATAATTGTATATAATATTCCAACCTCATTATGAACCTTGTTGATAAATAGAATCCACCATTAAAGCCACTTACACAACATTGGGGTCTGTGTGTAGATATATCTGAATACCAAATGATTTTATTATCTAGCCTTGTAATTATAAACTCAAACATAGTAAAAAATACTTCAAGAACATATATAATCATTATCAAATGTCATTTTTTTCCTATAATTCAATACACATTCAATTACTATAACAAACTTTATTAGCCCAACAGGGGCCTATATTACCTTTTTCCAATAGGGAAAATTAATTTATTGGACTTGTTCAAAGTCTCTCTTCAATCACACTTACATTAGCCTGAAAACACACTTAGAAAAAATTTCCATTTTCATTCTTTCATCAATCACAACACATGCAATTAGTAACAACCTCAAATGACCTCAAAACAAGGTCTACATCTATTCACTCAAAATAGGGCTTACAACATTCCCCAAATTTCTTCATACAAACTTGATAATCCCTCCCCATTCATATATATTTAATGTAACTTCTATCTACTATTCAAAAACTAACTCCACACTCCCTAAAAGAATGCATAATTGAATCTTGGCCACCTTTCCCATGTAGAGACTTCCTGCAACATGACATTTATGTCTTAATTTTCACACAACATGGCATGTAGAACCATAACTATAGATTAATGACCATCTAGTGGACCTTATATATTGTCTACAACCCATATACATTTTAACACATATTCCATATTCATAAATTACACAAAAGTCCTTATACAAGGCTGGACATTATTTAAATTTTCAAATATTAATTTTGGTGAGAAAACCAATAATCAAATTCTATGCATCTTTGGAATCTCTAAACTTCACTTATGGACTATTTAGGACCTATAAAACATATAGGAAACCTATTAGACTAACTCGAGACACAAATGGATCATTTTTTAGGTCCTTATAGGATTCCCCTACACCATACTACCAAGCTAGAAAAATGTTGCCATGGTTTCTTATTGATGCACTAGGTATATGCTCATATCTACTTGAGTTGAACCTCCTCATTAAAGGTGTATGCTTATACTTTCCTCTTCTAGAGGTGAACATGTTCTTGGGCCCCACATTTATTACTTATTGTATTTATCTTCTTGAATAGCATACCTACACAAGAAAAAGGTTGTTAAATAAAACACAACTACTACCATCTTCTTCTTGCCTTGTAGGTCTATACCTCTCTTCCTCCTTTTCAAAATGATTAATCTTCACCTTATCTCCATCATCACCCACTAATAAAAGTATGTACTCTTATTTCTTCATCCATGCTTCTTGTTCTTCCCACTTCATATTAGGCACAACATCTTCTTATTCATTGCATGACAGATGCTTGTGGAAAATTTTGCTTTACGATTGTGTAACACCACTATGACTGCTCTCTTTCTCCTGAGCATACAAAGGTTGCATATTCATTTTTAATATCTCATCTCTTGGATTAATCAATCTTTCATGGTTATCTTATTCATGGTCTTATTGTATATTTCCCAAATCTATAACATTCTCTTCTTATCCAAGACTCTCTTTCTAACACTTGAGTTTGTCAACCTTTTATTCTTTGGCTACTTGCTTCTTACCTGCATTTTCATCATAAAACAACATATTAGACATAAAATTTGGATCCTTCATGGATATATCTTGGGCTACCTCATTGTACATTCTAATCTCTATCTTCTTCACTTGCTTGACATCTTTTCCAAACCACTGCTCATCCATCTTAGCTGCAATCTCTATCCTATTATCCTTTTTCTCATAATCTTGGCTTCCCTTCTCTTTTTGGTTATCTTCTTTCTTAAGCACTCTCATTGGTGACATGTCTTCTTATTTTTGGAAACTAATTTCTATCACCTTTCCTTATTTATTATCCTCTTTCATGTCTATCTTCATGGAATAACAATGTTGCATATCAACCAACTCAAGACATCTTACCTTATCTTCTTTCTTGACCAAACCAAAACTCTCCATAGCTTTGCTCCAATATTGCCTTATTGCCATCATCATCATCATCATCATCATCATCATCATCATCATCATCATCATCATCATCATCATCATCCTTTCATCTCTTTTTTATTCTTTACCCTTTAATAGGACAAGTATATGTACCTCTCCATGTTGTTTTATGGTATATGTGTTGGCTTGTTCATCATGAATTTCATGCCTATCAAACTACCATGGTCTCCCTAATAATAAATGACAAACATATTTGGGCATAACATCACATAAGACTTCATATTTATATCCTCCTATCTTGAATTCAACCCAACTTTGCTCACTTACTAGGATTTGATGACCTTTTGAACCTATGAAACCTTGTATGGTTGTGGATGTGGCATTTTTTTCAAGACCAAATTCTACACCATCTTTAGAGATACACTATTATTAGTGATAAATCCATTAATGAATAGATTACAAACCTTACCTCTTGCTTTTCACTTGCTCTCAAATAAACTCCTACTTTGGGATGGATCTTTTACTTCATTTATGTGTTTTAATAGTATTCTTTTCATGAGTAAAGACTCATTTATTGCTTTCTTTCTCTCATAATTCTCTTCTCTTGTACTCTATTACTATATATTGTTTCCCATATTCATTGGACACTTTGTTGCCCTATGCCCTTCTCTATGACAATGGAAACATTGTCCTTGAAATATTTGTCTTAGTGCATACCTCATAGGACATTCATCTCTTCTCAATCTACCATCTAAAAATGTTCAAACTTACCTTTCATGGTGTTGTACTCCTATGCCTTCTTGACCTATTATTGCATGCACTTGTGGTCTCTCTTAAACAACCTCTTCATTTCCTCTCTCATTTATTCTTGGATACAATGGTGTGACTTGATATTACTACCTATCATCTATTTATTATCTTTTTTATCTCTCTCTCTAAGAGCATCCTCAATAACCTCCATCCTCAAGACCAATGGAGCAATAAACTATGTCACTTGGTCCACCACATGCTTGAACAAATCATCTTGATCTTTGCTGACTCTCTCCATGGAACACTACTCTTAGTTCCCTATCATCCAATTAACTTCAAAACACATGATTTAAATTTTTATACAAATCTCTATGAATATTTTACTAGCTCTAATACCAAAATGATGTAGATCATACACCAAGTTATCTAGCTTAGTCTTATTTCCCAATCCTCTTCCTTTGACAATGGTCTTTTAGTTCATTCTTCAAGTATTGATATTGAGTTTCACTAGTTCCCTTATAATTTTCTAGTCTTTTATCTTGCTTATCAGGTTCTCCTTAACCCTCTCCTCTCAGTCATGAACTCTACCACATCTTCCAAGGTTCAATACTTTCCTTTACTTAACTCTACACACACTTCACATTAGTCCTTGTATCCCTTTCACAATAATTAATGCATAGTATAGTAAAATTATCATCAATTAAATAATTCCAAAGATTAATTCCTATTTTACATATTTGATTACACTTGTGTATAAATTTTTAAGGCCCAACTATTCTCCTAAGTACACTTTCTAACTATTAGACTTTTTCAATTAGCCCTTTTTAGGCCTAATTCACCCAAGAGATCTATAATTTGTACCTACAGACTTTGATATGATTTGAAACTATCATAGTCAATTATGGAAAATGAATTTTACTAAGACTACAAAGTTTTGGAATTTTTGGATTATTAAAATAGGAGATATAGACAAAACCCTATTTTAGGTTTATTACTACACTATCACTACCTGAGATCACTATAAATTTTATTACCAATGCCTTAGAGTGAATCAAATATCCAAAATAGGTTTACAACTCTATATTAACCATGAGAAAGTTTTCCAATACTTTGATGTCACTTATCTATCCACTATCATATCTTTTCATTTCCAAATACACTTGATTGTGTCAATAAACAATTGTCTATAGGACTTCATTTTGTATAGATGAAATGAAAACACTTACTAATCAAGACCAAATGTCAAGGAACCTTAAATACATTGAATAAATTTACCTATATGACCCCAAATCCCTTTATTAATGATTTCAATATAACTCCTTTGTAAAGAACATACTCATAGCCCAATCCTACAACAACTATTATAAGTGTATACACCCTAAATTATTCAAGCAACCACATATATCATGTCTTGTCATAGGAGACTCTGATTGGAGAATATGAGTCTTATTCACATCTAGCCATGTTTTTTTGTCTAAGTTTCCTTGGTCTTGTGTTATACCTTAGACACCTTTTTGACCATTCCAAGTCATTCATAGCTTTCCAGACTTAACCCTTACTAACCCAAGTTACTCTTTAGATGCTTATTTCATCCCCCTTGGTGTTACACCCTCCAAATAATAGTAATAAAATAGGACTACAGTGTTGAAACCCAAGGTGTCTAGTTTCTAGCATTGTTGTCCAAGTGCAAATTTGATTCCAATGGTTATTTTCTTTGGTAAGATGAGTCTTACCCCCTTTTTTTCTTTATTCTTAAGTTTTCCAATGTCAACCAAAGGTAAATAAAACTACCAAATTTAAAGTAATGAGTATCCTATATAAATAAATTCACAAGGCATTTTATATCAATCACTTACTACTTTGGCACATTAGACATAATAAAAATTAGTCAATAGTATAACTCAACTTCTCTACATCACACATAGACTTGCATGCTTGATCAAGGAAGGGCCTAGGAAAATGCATGTTTCCTAAGGGATAACTACATTGGATCTAAGACCCTAGCTTGAGGGTTGATATGTGTAGCAATTAGAATAATATGAGTTCTTGATTATGCAATCATTCTTCCCCTAACCTATTTTTTTCCCCATTTTGTTTTTGATGTATTCATTATTTACATGTGTGTAGATGGATATAGGTATCAAAGATTATAATGGATCTATAGTGATCTCTTTTAGCCCTATAAATTTGGTATGTAGGCTCATATTGACCAGGTGAACAAAACCTATAAAGCTTAGATCCTAAGGGCAATAGGACTAGGAAGGACTATAGTTCCTGACACTAGGGTGCCCTATTTTCAGTGCTCTTATGCAATCAATCACAAAATAGAAGCTAGATTCAGATTCCTAATAGTCTCTTAGTTCTACTTTTCAATTTCTAACCTTAGAATCCTCTATTTCGATTTGAATCTAGATAAGTTTATTATTCTTCCTCTTGTAAAATTACATGTTTAAAATCTATATTTTTCCCCATTAAACTAGATTTTTCCTATTATTCCATACCCTTATTATTTATGATTTAAACACTAGATTCCCAAAAATAATAAAACTTTTGTTGGACCTGATTTACTTTGAATAAAAATTTAAAACCCTAGGTACGCTTAGGGTTTTTCCTTCATAGTTTGTATAAAAATTACTTTACATATTTTTAATTTTAGCATTAATTTTTGTGCAATTATTTTATTTAAACATATTTTTAGAATTTAAATTATACATAAAATTTCAAAATTTCTAAAATCCTAGCCTAAAACCTTAGATTTCCAAACGAAGTCCTCAAACTCCAAGTTTCCCTCCCTTATAAATTTTAGAAATTAATTTCAACTTTTTTGAAAATTATTTAGTGTGCCAAATATATTTTCAAAATTTCAAAATTAGTATTTATTTTGTGCAAAAATTCAATTTCAATTTTTTTATTTTTATATCAATCTTTGTGTAATTATTTTGTTCAGATTAATTTTAGAATTTAAAATATATCCATAATTTAAAAAAAAATTAATACCCTAGCTAAAAACCCTAGATTTCAAAACTAGGTCATCAAACATCAAGCCTTTCCTCCTTACAAATTTTAGAAAACTATTTTGGAATTTTTGCAAATTGATTACCTTGTAAAAAATAAATTCGAAATTTCAAAATTAGTAGTTTCTTGTGCAAAAAATTAATATCCAAAATTCTACTTTTTGTATTAGTTTTTGTGCATTTTTCCTATTTAAAATAATATATAGAATTTAAAATTATTGCATAATTTTCAAAAATTCTAAAACCCTATATAAAAATATTAGACTTCCATACTAGGTCATTAGATTTCAAAATCTCCCTCCCTTACAATTTTTAGAGAAATAATTTGATTTTTTTGTAAATTGTTGGGATTATCAAAAGTAATTTTAAAATTTCAATGATAGTATTTCTTTGTGCATTTATTTGCTTCATAGTACTTTTCAAAATTATCTTTAGTGAAAGAAATTAAATGGCCACTAAGGCACTTCTTCCCTCCCATCCCTTAGACAAATTTCTTAATTTTCTATATAATTATGATAATCAGTGGACAAATTTGCAAAATTTCACATTAGCTAAAAATGTGGAAAATGATTTTATTTACAATGAAGATAATTAATATTGTTACAATGAGGAATATTATCATGCATATGAAAGTGATAGTGAATAAAGAGTAGAGGCATCTTCTCCTCTCAAACTTATCTCTTTTATCCTTTCTTCTAAAGAAAATACTTTTGATAAATGGGAAAAGTAATTCTCACCTCATTCTCCTATGCACAATGTACAAAATGAACAAATTAGTCATACACTTCCAAATGAACCTCTAATAGGTGATAATTTTCTTGAACATGAACTCAATCTCTCTTTTCCTTTTGATACTTCTTTGTTCAAACTAAAATAATATAAATCAAATCAAATCAAATTTCCAATACATAATTCAAATGATCGATCTCATGTTCTTAACTCTACATCTCAATCAATGGACAATGAATGTCAAAATGATATCTCTCTTACTCCTACTTCTCATGTTGCAATGAAAATAATACATGCATTCCATCAAAAGATAATATAGATGCACATAACATTCCAATTTCAAATGAAAATTTATTTCATATTAGAAAAGAATTAACATCTTTGCTTACTCCTCTCCTTAGTGATAATGGAAGTAATAATGAGTATGATAGTCAAAATTCAAATCAATATGAGAATGAAAGTGAATTTGAAAATGATAATTCTACCTCTTCTATTTCAAATTTACAAAATTTAGAATATGATGATGAATGGAACAATTATTATTATGCATATAGTGAAGAATAAAATTCATCTCTTACTCCTCTCAAACAAAATGCATGTCAAAATATGAATCCTACTTCTATGAATGATTCTATTTCAAATGATGCACATGTCAATAATAATACTACATATTCTATGCATTCAAAATGTGATTCACTAAAAACAAAAGATACCAATGAATCTCCCAAGGCACCCCTTACTACAATAACATTGTTGTCTCACCCATCACCCAAAAAGGATGGTACCCCATATCCCTCTAATAAGGTCTAGGATACCATTCTCACAAAGTTTCAAGTGAGCACACCCATTCTCTATGGCCCAATTAATAAATGTGGAATTCTTATGGATAAAGTAAATGATCATATTAAAATATTAAATTAACCACTTCAAGATACTAATATCCCTTTCTAAGAGATTTCATTGATTCATGCAGTTGGTGAATTACAACACCAAGTACATCTCCTCACCATGGAAAACAAAGCTTATAAGTCTTGGATGGATGCCAATGATATACATGGTAACCCTATTTTGAAGACATTCATAAAATATTTATTACCTAAGCATTTCTAGATACCATCATTACCTCACTTTTATGGAACTAGAGATCCATTCATACATGTTCAAGACTTTCAAAAGGCTCTGCCATATCATACAATATCATTGATTCTACTTAAGTTATTCCAACAGACATTAGTGTGGGAATCATAAAATTAGTTCTTTCATCTACTCGCCATGGATTCATTGCACACATATGATGACTTAGAGGAGGCATTTCTCATATATTACATTATAAACATAGGCCCTCATGTTACATATGAGAAACTTACCACACTACATCATACTTATTCAAAGCTAGTTAGTGAGTAGATTTTAAGATTCAAAGCTCACATGTTAAGATTGATATATAAACTAGAAGATATAGATACTCAACATATCCTTATTAAGGGTCTTTACTAACATCTAATCAAGCATATACTATATTAGATAGAGTCTTCTTTCAGACACTTGTGCTATATAGTTTTATCTCTAGAAAAGAAATTGGGATTGATTGAGGTAGATTAAATTGATCAGATCACTCTAGATTTTAGAGTAACATCTTTAGATATAACTCCTAGCACTCAACATCCACCATGTCCTAGACAAGATAGGAGACCACAACCAAAAAATCAACCAATCAAGAACAAAGAACCAACGTCTAGATGATAACCTACAATCTGCACTATAGAGAACAACATCAAAGCACCACTATAGTTTGATTTAGAGTGGGATAGTACATCTACCATATTATTTGCACTACTAGATAGGAAGTTGATCACATTACCTTCTACTCATTGATGAGATCCATGTCTCTTATAAAGATAACCACATCAACTATTTTATCACTATCATCATATTCATGGACATAGAGATAATGACTATTTTAGACATAGAGATTGCATTACTAGATGTGTTGATAATGGTATCATAACATTCACATAGGGGTCAGAAATATCTCCTCCATTATGGAACCCTAGACCCCATTCCTCCACCACTGAGTCATCTTAGGACATTCCTTTATAGGAATCATCGATCACTCATCATGAGCATAATGTAAGTTTTATGATAGAATCTCATAGGAGATCTCCTATTCCACTACATTAGAAGGTTAGGAAACTAGTACAACAATAATAACATACATATAGTATTGTAGTCCAAGGGATACATAGTACAGTTCCATATAAATATCTAAGAAAGTCACAGGCATAATAGTAGAGTACCACTCATGAGAAATAATCACTATAGGTATATTTTTAGGGCCCTATCTCATGTAACAACTTGTTATGGTTACAATTAGATGAACCCCCATCACATGTCATAGTTCCATCTTGATCTATTGCTCAATCATATACATCATAGTAGAGGCCACAAGGTGTTATTTCATGTATAAGTCCACTACTATTGCAAATAGATGAGCCTCTTCCACAACATCCAATTTCATCTGCATGACTAATAAAGTTAAATTTTGTAAAATCTTCACACACAATAGTAATTAGCACTCAATAGGCAATATCAAATATAGAGCACATTCTTACACAACATGAGTAGTATGGGTACTTGTTCAGTTGGTCGATAGGGTTCAGATAGTGATACACCATAGAATAATATAATGTACAATAATATTAGTTTTAGTTCATAAACTTCACTTAGTAGGTTAATGATGGAGCCAAAGGTCTAGCTACCCTTTGTATTCTTGAGCCACTCTCAAGGAAGTAATATGCAAATAATGTTATCTTACATTGCCTACTAATAATTAACATTCATAATTACCTCTAACTATCCATAGCCCAAAACTTACCTATTGAAATCTAGATCTTACCAAATCCTATTTATAACTATTAAACCCAATCAACTTATCCAAATAATTTCCAAATGTTAAACCCAACTTAGTTTATCCAAATAGTTTACAAATTACAGAACTCATCAAATTTTTTCTTACAAATCAAAACCTAACATCACATTTCAAATCATCAATAAAGCATTTAAATATAATATTGCAAGTACCAAACATATAAAATCTAAACATCAATGTCAAATCAACCATTTTCAAACATTTGCAATGAATATACTAATATACTAGCACACTTCAAATCTAATAACACAATAAATAACTATCAACATAAAATAAGTATACATATATATATATATATCATGAAGTTTTCAAAACATATACATCATATCATGGTATAATCAATCATGAATGGGCATCAAGACCTCACTATCAGTCTCACTCTCTCTTCTAGTGCTAGTCTCATAATCTTGTCTAACACTCGATGACCTTGCACCTCCTCAAGCTCCCAAGTGCCTCTTACACCTACTATCCCACTCCCACAACCAACCATTCTCCTCATGAAAGTCTATATATCACTATTAAAGATCCATATAGTCATCCACAATCTTCATGCTCACCATGTCATAATTAAGTGGAGGTATGTTATGCCTATCCAACTCAGTTCTAAGCTAATCTCTCTCTCCTACTACCCTAACATATGCAAATAAAGTTATTCAACCCTATAAAATAAGTATAATAAATAGAAGCTGTAACCATCACTTGCTCTATCAAATCCTCCTCCACCATGTCTTTACGAGCATGCTACATGAGCTCTTAGAGTGTTGACTCAATGATGGTCTCTTATAACTCATCATCTCCCCTCCCCACCCTAGAAAGTACCTCATCCTATGCACCTCCCACCCCACCTACACACATAAGAAGTAAAACACTACATTAGATGTATACTTTCAAATCCAAACTAGTACATCAAAAACCTAGGTACAATTCAAATATAATCACTGATTACCTCATATCATCTAGATCAGCTCAAGATCTTCATATGTAGGAACATCCACTCCATCAACAAGATATAATGGATCCCATTGATGCCCAACCCACCATGCAATATATGCCTTAGTACATTCCACATCATCTGCATCAGGAATACCTATAGTTACATCTCACACATCCAAGGGTAATGGTGTCAACTCAACCTCAATAGATCTCACATGATCCCCTACTCTTGATGGTTCCCATGCACTCTTAAACCATACCCATGCCACAAGAGGGACATCCTATCAAAATCCAAACTACCAAATCATGTAATCATACTAAAATTGCTCATATACTATAGCCTAATGATCATGTAACCAATAACTAACACTCATGTATTATAGCTACTCTCCATCCTCAAGCCATTTAGGAAATCCTCTATAAGGCCTCCAAATGATATCTCAGGTCACCAATCTATGTAGCATCCTCATATAGTGATATATCCTAGGAGATCAAATAGGCAAATCACTCATCTATCACTTTCCAAATGGCTATAGATGTGCCCAACTCACCCTCAACTATCCAATCAGTTGCACAACTACTATGTGTTCATAAGCCTAGTAATGTAATAAAGTAGCCATACCCACACCATCGTTGAATGTCTCCTATGTAAATATATATAAATATCTATATAAATGGATAAGCATAGTCCCACCCCATGAGAATATATTACCATACATCTCAACACTATGAACTATCCTATGCATCTTATAAGCAATAGAAACTCTACTACCATCCATGATAACAAATGAAGCCAATAATATGACTAACCACTTTTGTAGGTGCAAAAAACTTGACTACGTAATAACCAATAGTAATACATCACTATTAATACCTCTGCGATGTGCACCTAAAATTACACTAGCAAAATAGAAGGATGCATGACCAATGGTATCAACACCCATATCATCTTGCAATGTCACCCATCACCCACTAACCAATAAATGCAAAATCCAATAAACATCCTCTAAGGTCACAATGATCTCCCTTATAAGAAGCCAAAATTTACAAGTGTCTACATTCCACCTCTCACATAAGGTGGTGATCAAATACCTACCCCATTGCACCATACCTAGGTCACATACATGACCTAATCCTGCTCTATCTATCATGGTTCTCTCATCATCTAACAAGGGCAACATCCTCAACATCTCCATCATTTTCCCTCTATGTAACTGTCTCATCCATGCCTCACCCTAAAAATATAAAAAAATATATTATATGTAAGACAACCATGCTAATAAAAATAGATAAGAAGTATAAAATCATGAACAACTCAAAAATTAGAAAAAACATCCACATTGGACAACACTGTTGTATTAGGACACTAGCACTGGACACTAGTCTAGAACTTGGACATCAATGTTATATCCTAGATAAAAATGTTAACTGCAAGATAGGAGTGCTAGAACTAGTAAAAACATTCCTAGACTACTTAAATAGATTTTAAAATATCCAAAACAAACTCCTATACATGTAAGAATTAAGTGTTAAGCTTACTCACTAGGCTAATCTCTCTACCAGTCTAAATCTAGGCTACCAACTACTCAAAATGAGTCATAAAAGGTGCTCGTCTCCTAGGAATTTTTCACTCTAGAGCTCCAATATCTCAAACTAGTCACTGCATAAATGAACCTAATGTCAAATCAAAATTCCTATTTCAACCAACTTTTCTATTCAATAATCAAAACGCTATTTTACCCATAACTATAACCTCGTGGTTCTATTTTACAAACCATTTAATTCAATAGAATCATGAAAATGATACCTTTAACATCACATAAACCTTTATCTTGCAATAAATCATTTACCTACTATGACATACACACATCCCTATACCTATTTTGTACCCTAACATATAAATTGGTAGCTACTAATAAAAAATATTCATTTAAAACATTCAAAAAACCCAGGTTAATCGATCATTCAACTTTTCAATCCATTTGATCCATTACTACCTCATTTGCCTACCATAAAATGAACATTTTTACATATCTACTATACCCAGATACAAGCTTTGATCCTAACGAATCAAAGACACATTCCAATCCCAATAGTTCAAATCTCACCAATCAAACAAATAACTTCTCAATCAATTCAAACTATACCAACCTTGTTACTATTCATAAGCCACTAGTCATCACTTTTGGCTCAACCTCCTATATCACATATCTCATCCCTCTCCCCAAAAGGGGGGCATCATTCCTACTATCTCTATAAATTACCTAGTATCCCTCTCCACTCCTATAGGTAAATACACTTTGATTTTCATAACTCTAGTAGGTAGATTATCAGACTCAATATAGATTGGTCAAGATTATATAATGATTCAAACTAAAATGGGTCACTCAGCATGGTTTTTACACCTCCAAAATCTAGATTATTAGCATTACTCAGCTTAGATTGGTCAAGATTATATAGTGATTCAGTTTATGTGAGTCACTCAACATCAGTTGGACATCTAGATGGATACATCATAAATTTATAGATACACAAAGTATTCAAATACAATGGTTTAGATTATATAGACTCATAGTGATTTAAATACAAACTCAAACTCAGATAACATATTTAGGGTCATGTACATTACCACACGTCTCATACATATAACTTCATATACCATGACATAGCTGTATGACCAAATAGTAGATTATAGGAATAGTCTAGAGCACATTATTTTAATCTCTAGTATTACACATGGGACATGGCATGATAGATCATGGCACATGTGGTTATACCAATTTATATACTATCCAAATGCATCACTCACATACTAGATTTTGGGGCATGACACAGATGATCATGTTCTTTATCATCTAAGATTATACAAACTGGAATGGCAATTTAAGCCATTTTCTTCTTACACATTTTACTATAGTTTTTAGATTACACCTAGGTATACCTAAGTTATCACTAGGTTAGAATGTATGATCATCTATAGTGATTGGTCCATAGCATTACTCTGACCTAGAAGTTTGTGTAAGATAGAGGGTAGACATTGGTTTTAGACCTCTGAGCACTTCTCATTTCCATTTCATATTATTTAGAGTGGGGGGCACAATAGATCTTACTCTTCATAGCATATATATTCTATAAAAACATTCTAGATTACATGAGTTTATGTGGGATAGAGGGTAGACATTGGTTTTGGGCCTCTAAGCATTTCTCATTTCTCATTCAAATTTATTATAGGGGGCATCTATTACAAATATTCCTTTTTTCTCTAGGCACTATTCAAATTTAGTATAAGGGATATCTATTACATACATTCCTTCTTTCTCTCAGCACTATTTAGATTTAGTACGGGAGGCATCCATTTTAGGGACTCCTTTCTCTAGGCACTATTTAGTTATCCATCCACTTCTCTGGCTAGGAAGTTAGCCCTTTTTTTAGCACACTTATCTCCACATAGGTATGTTTAGGTACACATATTCTTTCTTTATTTTACTCTAGTACTTCATTTCTTTCCATAAGTAGATTAAAAGGGAAGAAAATTTATACACCCTAAATTAGTAAAGAAACCATACATATCATGTCTTTTAACATTCCTTTCATAGGAGATTCCAACTAGAGAATATGAGTCTTATTCACATATAGCCATGTCTTTTTGTCTAATTTGCCTTGGTCTAGTTTTATACCCTAGAAACATTTTTGACCATTCACAGTCATTTTTAGCCTTCCAAACTTAACCCTTACTGACCCAAATTACTCTTTCAATCCTTATTCCATCCCCCTAGGTCCCACACCTTTTGGACAATAACACCCAAATAGGACTACAATATTGAAACCTAGGGTGTCTAGTTTTTGGTGATATTATCCAAGTGCAAATTTGATTCTAATGGTCAATTTATCCTACAATATGAGTCTTACACCTTTTATTTCCTTCACTCCTAAGATTTCCAATGTTGGCCAAATGTGAATAAAACTCCCAAATTCAGAATAATGAGTTTCCTATATAAAGGACTTCACAAGGAATTTCATATCTAACACTTATTACTTTGGCACATTAAACATAATAAAAATAAGTAAATAGTATAGTTTAACTTATTTGCATCACACATAAACTTTCATGCTTGATCAAGGAAGGGCCTAGGAAAATTTCATTCTTGCATCTATCGTGCATGTTGATTATGCATGTTCCTTAAGGGAGAACTACATCAGATCTGAGACCCTAGATTGAGGATTAATGTAGGAAGAAATTAGAATATTAAGGGTTCTTGATTGTGTGATCATTCTTCCCATAACCCATTTTTCCCCTTTTCCTTTTTATCTATTTATTGTCTTCATGTGTGTAGATGGATATAGGTATCAAAGATTAAAATGGACGTAAAGTGAGCTCTAATGATTTCTATCCCTCAAAATTTGGTATATAAGATCATATTGACTAGGTGAATAAAACCCAAAAATCTTAGATCCTCAAGATAATAGTACTAGGAAGGAATATAGAGACATAGACCAAGGTGTCCTATTTTTGGCACTCCTGTCCAATCAGAAAATAAAATCTAGATTCAGATTCTCGATAGTATCTCAAACCTACTCTTTAATTTCTAGCCTTAGAATCCTCTATTTCAGTTTGAATCTAGATTAGTTTATTATTATTAATCTTTTAAAATTACCTATTTAAAATCTATATTTTTCCACATTAAACTAGATTTTTCCTATTATTCTAGACCGTTATTATTAAGGATCTAAACACCAGATTCCAAAAATAATAAAACAACAAGACATAGGGGTTAGTCATCTAAATGCTTGGGAACAAAAGATTTTATTGATTTATTATGATATCTCAACCTCAAATTTCACTCATTAAACTTTAGTATCATTATATATAATATTACAACCTCGTTATGAACCATCTTGACAAATATAGTCCACCATTAAAGACACTCATGCAACACATGTGTCTGTGTATACATATATTTGAACACCAAATGATTTTAATATCTAAGCTTGCAATTATAACCTAAGAAAATATTCAAAAATCCTTAAATAACATATATAATCATTATAAAATGTCATTTTTTTTCCTATCATGAAAGACACATTTAATTGCTATAACAAACTTTATCAGCCCAATAGGGGTATGTTTCCCTTTCTCTAATAGGGAAAATTTCTTGCTTGGACTCCTTCAAAGTCTCTCTTTAGTCACACTTTCATTAACTTAAAAACACACTTAGAAATAATTTCCATTTTCATTCTTTCATTAATCACAACACATGGAATTAGTAATAGAAATAAATGACCTCAAAATAGGGGTTACAACATTCCCCAGCTTTCTTCATACAAACTTGATAATCCCTCCCCATTTATCTATCTTGAATGGAACTTCTATATATTATTCCAAAAATTAATATAAAATCCCTAAATTAATGTATAAATAAATCTTTTCCACCTTTCCTTTTTAGATATTTCTTGTAACATAACATTTATGTATTGATTTTCATACAATATGACATGTTAAACCATAACTATAGATTAATGCCCATCTAGTGGACCTTATATACTATCAAAAACCCCTAGAAATGTTAAAAAAATTTCCACCTTAATATATTACATAAAAGTCCTTATAAAATATTTTACATCATTCAAATTTTCAAATATTACTTTTGGCAAGAAAACCAAAAATTCAAATTATATGCATCTTTAGACTCTCTAGACTTGACCTATGGAATATTTAGGACCTCTAACACCTATAGTATACCTATTAGACTAACTTAAGACAAAAATGGATCATTTTTTGGTCCTTATAGGATGCCCTTTCATCATATTACCATATTTAAGAAACCTTTTTGATCCACAAGCTTACAATATATAAGAATCATCTCTATCCCACCTAGCATGACCTCATTATGATGAACTTGAAAGAGTTGGTTGAAAGTACTAATTGGGGTCTTTGATTATGTTAAATAATTCTACCTTGAATTTGGAAACATTCCTTGATATTTATTTAATCACTTTATGGCCCTCTTCAATTACCTTTCCATCAAACTTATTGGCATACCTCTTCTACTAACCTGAAAGGAGTGTAGCCCCACCTCCATCATTGTGCTTGAAATACATGGAGATGGTTGTAGGTGCACAACTCAGGCTCTTGGGACTAAAATATTATAGAAAGGAACATATTTAAGTTTTTCTCAAAGCTTTTAGTTTTTACTTAATTTTCACCTAACCTTTCAATAATATTAGTCAACCTTCCACCCTGAAAACCTACTTTAACTCCACCATGTTCCATTGTGCCAAAACATGATGGTTGTAAGTGATGTTTTTTAGTGTTAGAATAAAATATTGTAATGAAATAACTCTTAAAATACACTTAAACATATGATGTATTCCTTGAATGAATCATGTATCAATCATTCCAAAAACTTCTTCATACATCTGCATGACCATTCCATTGTCAGAGCTTCTTATTTGCTTAGGAACGACTATAGGTGGTAATCTTGACTATGTGTGGACTAAGTAAAACATTATGGAGGTCGGAAATTATTAATATAGACAAAATTTGTTTTTTATATACTCATTTATTTCTCTTCACCCACCACACACTCTATCATGATGATATCTTGTACCAAGACTCCCTTAAGAGCATCTTCTACACTCATCTATAGGTGACCATTTTGCACACTTGTATAGACTATGTGTAGGTTATAGACCTTGATAAGGATAAAAAATAGTCTCTATGAACTTGTAATTGATTCATGCCATCTTGATAATATGGTTTGGGAAACAACCTTCAAATCTATCTTCTAGCCCTTCTTTTCTTTAATGTCTTGAGAAAACCTTGACTATGGGAACCGTTCATTAGCTATAGGTCACTTTTTTATATCCCTATAGGTTGTTTCTCATGATAATAACTCTGTTCAACTTACTTAAATACAATTTTAGGTCATGCTAGACATCATATTCATATATTAATGTACTGAGTCCATGTTTAATCTTAAATCACCAGAAGATTCATGCTATATATCAATTTGCACTTTTAGTCTTCTTTTGGACTTAGTAACACTATGCACACTTTACACTTCCAATCATCATTGCTTGGGTTGACACATCATTAAAATTAATTACCTACTTAACCGAACACATTATTATTATCTTTTCATATTGATACTATGTCTGAAGTGTAGTGGAGATATGATTTGTCTAGACCATTCTATCATAGGCTTCTCCATAACATGAAGTTGTGTAGGGTTAAGACTAACTTTGGACATGTTAAGATAAAGTTTCCATGAAGCAACTTTTATGATTTGTATTAATTATATGAATTAAATTTATAGGTTTATGAAACATTATAGTTACCAAGACTTTGCTCCGAAACTAGAGATAAAGATCTCAAAAGTATTTAAATCCCTCCAAGGTGCATCTAATTCTACAACAGCTCACTATCTATGAGGAAACTTGCAACCATCTTATTTAACACATAGATCATTGATTATAATGAAGTGCATAGGGATGTAGACCTAAGGAATGGCATTGATTCATTCAAGGAAATGTATTAGAGTTAAATTCATATGCTACATGCACTATAAAACTACTCAACACATACAAGCCCTAAAATCAATACCTCAAAACTCTAAAAGTACCTCAATCAAGCTGTGAACATGTAAAGCCAAGCCCTAGAGGCTAAACCTCTCTCTCATCCTCAATATAATTTCACTATATATTATTTAGTTCTAATGAACCTCTAGAAACATTAGATCTATTATCAAACATTATTAGATCTCTTCACACCTACCCTCTTATGTACATAAAGTGTATGGACTATGTACTTCTTGTGTTGAGAGTGAGGCTCTTGGTGATTTCCCATTATTTTTAATGAGATTATGGGCTTCAATCAATACATTTACACTCTTAGTGATATAAATACATTCTCAACATGGATTTTAATTTTCCAAGCCATGTTAGATGGATTTGAAAACCTAAAACTTCTTTTCACACTCTATTATCTTGCTCAAAATGCCATTTTGGATCATGTTTTCCATTACATCTCGACTCTCAATAGATCAAGGGTGGTTATTTAAAATAAACATATGAATACAATTAATTTGAATGATCCTATATTATTCATAAAATATTGGAAACTTATGAGAGTGACCACCATGAATATAAAAAAAGATTTGTAGTAGAATTCATCAAAGCAACATGTACACTAAGACCTTCTCCTTTCAAATGAAACCTCCTCATGGAGATTAATTATAATATTAAACCACTATTAAATGGAGATAAAAGAATTGTATAAAACATCCTTAAATTAATTCTTTTCAACCATTTTCTAAAGTAAATAAAAATAAGAAAACCTAGACCATATCTAAATGAATAGGCCATTTAAACACCCCTATATTGTTAGTGATTGTTCATAAATATGGGGAGATGAACTAGACTAGAAATTACACAAAGTGGAATGAAAATATCACCCCTATCAATCTCCAAATATTATGGCCCAACTCTCTATCTCTTAACCATATCGAGTGAAAGCTAAGGCTTTCCTATAGTTATCTAAGACTTCCCAAAATGGTTTTTACCTAGTGTGAAGAACTAGAAGCTTGTATATGAAATGAAACACTTGATAAATAATTTTTATTATTAAAATTAACTTTAATTCCTTATATAAAACTTATAAAATGTTGGTACCTCCATTAATGGTTGAAAACCTATTTCATGCCTAGTTTGCAGTTAATAGGTTTTCCTTACCTCTATTGGTTATTATGTTATAATATGAGTTTATATAACTAAGAGAGTATATTAGGGACATTATGGATTCCTTAATATGATATTTTATCCCCTATATTAATCAAAACCTTCAAAAACTTATTCATCCAAAGCTATGAAAAGCTCAAAAATGCATCTTTTTGCTCCCAAACTCCTCGTCTCCACTCCAAATGACATAAAATGGCCTTGAACATGTAAAAATATGTAAAAAAGGTCATAGTGAGGTTTAAATAATTCAAAACCATTTTTTAATGAAAAAATTACTTTTTCACTTGAAATTTCTATTTAGAAGACCCTTAAGTGATCTAATGCACTTTTGGGGAGGTTTCAAGCATATTAGCTTCTTTAGACATCATTTTTGACTCATTATAATATATTAAAACTTGTAAAAAACTCATTGTTTCCTATGAATTATGAAACACCCTAGAAACTAGTTATATCCTTCACTTGTAGTTTAAGATCCATTTCTAGGTCTTTTTCTCAAAATCTCCAAATTCACCTTAAAACTTGCTTAAAGTGTTTCAAAAGATTGAAAGGTAAATTAATTAGGTTCATGAGTTTTGTCTTCTCTTTCCACCATTGTATCATCCACTACATAAGGACTCTGATCAACTCCTCACACCATACTAGGACCTTCCTAGATACTACACTACATCATCATGTCAGGACTAGAAAGAGACTAGTCATGGGAGTAGAAGGTCATTGAATGGTCTAGAGAGTGTCCTGATACATCTAGGAGTTTTTTTTATATGTATAAAAATATTGAAAAGTATTTACAATGGGAAAACCTCAAAGAGGTAAAAATCCCACCAATGATTATTATTTCATAACTAGAGAAACTTCTTCCTACCTAATACAATCTTCAACTTCTCAATCCTTCTCAGACAAGCTTCAAAAAATCCTTAGAATGAATATGATAAATATTTCATATTCACAAGGTTAATTTTCCAATAAAGGTAAAACCCTATTTATATTTAAAAACTAAGGGAGGTGACTATTGTAAAAATAATGGGTCCATCCATCCTAATAGAAACCATTTAATTAATATTTTTTAAATATGAAACAACTATAATATGATTATTTATTTACTTTCTTATCATACCTCAATTTAATTAATAATATATTATTTATTATTTAATAATTACCAAGGCTAAGGGACATATAGGCCTACTTAGGATTAATTATTCTAACACTCCCCCTTAATGCTAAGTGGTGATAAAATGTCATAGTCACCTTTTTTTTTAAAAGAATTATAATATGAACACAAATGAAGGATTTAAAAACCTTCATCATTAGAAACATCACCTTTTGAAACAAAATTAATTACAATCCATAAACTACTCAAAATTAAGTTTAGGATAGCATGATCATGAGACTACATCTCATAGCTTCTATGGATTAATCATCTAAGCATATTTAGAGCCTTTTATAACATAAGGACCTCCATTACAAAGTATGATTTTTTGTATTAGGTACAAAATGAAAAGTTCCAAATGAAATTTACAATTACATAACTTCCAAATGAATTTTATAATTCTTTACAATTGAGAAGAAGTATAGATAAGAAGAAGAAACATATGATTGTTGGTAAGTAAAATTGTCATGCACACTCCCCCTCAATGGCAACTTTTAAAAGCCTAGTGATTTTTTATTTTTGGGAAATTATATGTTTAATTCTTAAATAATAAATGGTTTGAGTAAATAAAATTAGTAAATAATGTATAATAATTAGACTATTGATTTGTAAAAATTCACTATAATTAGGGATTTGCTAAAAATAGTAGTGAGAGAGAGAATTAAACTTATATGATTTTGTGTTATTTTGACTGAGAAAAGGTCTAGAAATTTATGTAGAAACTTGGAAAACTATCACATATAGGTATTTAGAGTTCATTTCTTGATTAGATAGGAGCACTAAAAGTGGGACACCTTGGGTTTTGGTGATGTAGTCCTATCTCAGTGGTGTTGTCCTAGTGATCTAATCTTTTGGGGTTTTGTGTAGTAGGTTTATGTGACCCTACCTATGAAATATAAAATCCTAAGAGTCCATATAGATCACTATGTACCTAATTTAGTCTTAATTACCCTAGGTCCTCTTTATGCTTGAACTTTAATGTAAAATTTGGACAAAGGAGAGGAGGGTTTAGTGTGTAAATAATACATTGGATGCACTTGACACCCCATGTGTGGGCATGATTCTTATATACCAATACTTCAAGGAAGGATCAAGTTATATTTAGTTCTCCCATTGAATTTCTTGGTATAGTAGTGTGATGAAAATTTAAGTAAATAAAAAATTTAGTGTACTTGGAATGACTACGTACTTGTGTAAAGGTTTGAATAAGTTTGAAATACTATTGGATGGTTATATACAGAGAATAGGGAAAAGTGCTTGAGTAGTCTTGCTTGTATTCTTGCTTTTCTCCTGTAAATGAGTACCAACCCTTCTAAATTGACTTTAGATGGCCTTTTATAGGAGATTTAATGATTGTGGGTTAAATTAATTTGTGTTATTTTGACATGAATTAGGATAAGGATTCAAAAAAAATATGATTGTTAAAATATAAAATACACTTAGACAATAGTACTAGAAACAAGACACCCTAGGTTTTAGTGATGTAATCCATGTTTGGGTGTTTTATCCATGGTTGATAGGACCTAGGGGATAGATTAATCATGGTAAAATATATCTTGTTCTGTAAGGGTTCATTTTAGGAGGCTATGGATGATTGGAAATTAGTGAAAACATGTCTATGAGAGTCATAGAGCAAGCAAGATGGACCCATAGATTGGGTGTCATTATCCACAATCATGTTACCAAATTTCATATTTTATATGACTAAATTTGCCATCCCTTTATTCTAGTGATGAAGCAAAGCAAAATACTAGTATAAAGGAAAAAATAGAAAGCATAGATGAAATTACCTATAAAGGTGAAGCTCATGAAGTTGTGAGATTCTAGATGCATATAGAGAGAACATGGTGTGAAGTTTGAATCTATAATGAAAAATATAGAGTAGATCATTCCTTACTAGATACACTATATCTAAAATAAGAATGTATAAAATATAGGTAAGAGAGAGAGGAAGAGAAAGGAATGAATACACATCACTAGGTATGTGAACCAATACAAAACCTATTATGATGCTAGATTGTGCTAAGTGTGTGTTATACCAAAAGTAATATCATGAATGGAGTTGAGTGCTCAATTCCCTAAAAGTGGCTCAAAAATGCAAAGGCAATCACTTTAGCTCCATCATCACCTACTAAGTGAAGCTAGATGATCATGCATATTTCAATCGATGTTTGGACTATATGTATAATGAATCTAAATATGGGGCTCAAGAATATAAAGGCTATATAGTCCTTTGTATCCATCATTTCCTTATGAATTGAAGTTATGAAGTAATATTGGTATGCAATAGATTTTATATGAGATGGATCATAAAGTCCATAAATTTACTATGATCTGATAATGTTGGTGTGGATAGTTAAATGTATGTTGGAAACCAGGCCACTCTTGGCCACTTTGAAACATGGAGATTGGGATTGTATAAAAGCCGCTCTGAAACTAGTGCACAGGCTTATGTGGAAGCCAACTCAAGAACTTGGGTATTTAGGAAGTTAATCTTATATTAAATCAAAAATTTGAAAAAGGATGCCAACCAACTGCAAATGGAGTAAGGCATGTAATTTTTTATAAATGCTTGAAAAACAAACTAAACTCAAAACAAAAGGGAAGATCACTATACCACTCACATTGCCCCCAATCGTGGTGTCTCAAACATGGATTCTAATCTAGAAGTCATATCAATTTCCTAATCTGAAAATAGAAGTGAGAGCCATCATGCCACACATGATACACCCTATATCTAGATTCTCTAAGTAAACATTGTACTTAAACAAGCTAAATCTAAAATGTATTGAGCTAACAAACTTGTGACTAGACTCACTTTTCTATCTATTTCTCGAAAAACTTATTTTTATACTATCTAGATAGGAGCACCAAAAATAGGACACCCTATTATTTAGTGTTGTATTCCAACTTTGGTGTTGTTGTCCAGGGCCAAATATGGTAACTATTCTAGATTCTCAATTGTTTTCTTGGTTTGTTATACCTAGTTTGATGTCTAGATTTTGTTTTGAGTGTTCTAAAAATTGATTTTTCAAATGTTAGGAGCTCTAATCTCTGTGATAAAACCCTTATTTGTTACCCCCTCTTTTGAGGGTAGGAATGAAGATTTTTCAATGACTACAATCATAAAAAAGGATCCCTACAAGTGTGTTAAGCTATAAATATACATGATATAGTAATGATAATCAATAATATATCTCAAGATATAGTATGGTTTTATTTGAGATATTGTTAGATCAACAAGGGTATGCTTAAATAGATATAACAATGTATTAACATGTGAAATGTACTGTATTAGAATCAAAAGTGTTAGTTGTTATTTGTTAGCTATTAACAAGGAGGGATAGATCATGATGTCTATCATGGCATCTAAGAAATCAAGGAAATGCATGATATGGATCATGGCACTAAAAATAATAAAATTAATTAGGCAATAAGCATACAAAGCAATAAGCAAGAAACATACAAGAGTGGTGAAGCGGCCAAGAAATCAAGGGACATGGGCACATGTCACTCAAACTAAAAATCAAGCATAAAAAGCATGGTCAAATACAACATTCACATATAATTTAAATAATCAAGTTGGTGTGCAAGCCACAATCACATAGAGGAGTATATGTAAAGGACATCAGTATATGTCCCAAGGCACACACATGAATAGAAGCAAAGAAAATTAGAAAATGTCCTAAAATACATACAAGGCATGAAAAAGAATTGAGAAAATGCAAACACATCAAGCTACACTAATAAATAAAGTAAATCATATATATACTGTATGTGAAATCACATCTAACTAATCAAAGTAAGAAGTGAAAGTATACAAGACATGTTAGTACAAGACTAGGTATATGTTAGTAAATACACAAATATAAGATACTAACGAGTGTTGATATGGTAATCTATGTAAGATTAATGTGTGCTAACATGATAGCTAGAGTGTGTGGTGTAGGATTGATTTAACCTGGATGGTTTAGTCATGTATAAGATTCCCCCAATGGGTATGTATATCGATGTGTGTTCTAAATGTAGAAATAAGATGCCCCTCAATGGTAGAGTGAAGTAATCAACGATCTAGATGTCATTGTGCACACTCAAATAAAGTTAAAGTGAAGCATGGTAATGTATATAAATCAATAAACAATAACATAGAACAAAAAATGTAAGTCTAGCTATAATATAAATAATGCCTTGATCTTGTATTTTATCTAATCTTTGTTATAAATCTATGCATGAGTTTATATCATGGCCTATAATCTTGTGAAAATTATAAAATGGGTGACCATCCTGATGTGATAATCTATTGATAGATCTATGTCATATTGTAGGTAATGTGATTAATCCATGATCAAGTAATATCTATAACATAAAATATGGATGATGTTGTGTGCTACCTACTTGAATTAGAATAACTATCTCTATATCCATAGAGGTGACCATGTGAATTTTATGTTCCATGTGATCTGTCTATGACCATGAGTATAGAGTATCTCATGTGAGTGTAGTGTGGGATGTTAAAAGTGTTTTAAGATGTGGTATGAGAGCTCTAGAGTCATATCATTACTCTCTTTGGAAAACAGGTGTAAATATTAATCCATGCAAATAGTCATCTATGAGTGTGGGTGTCATATCATCATCCGAAGAATCATGTGAATCTATATCAACATCATGTACATATGGTAACTTAAAATTTACCAAAAGGGGTAACTATGATATAGGAGTTGTAAGATGTGGTAAGAGAGATCTAGAGTCATATCAATACTCTCTTTGGCAAATTGGTGTAAATATTAATCCATGCAAATAGTCATCTATGAGTGTGGGTGTCATATCATCATCTAAAGAATCATGTGAATCTATATCAACATCATGTACATATAGTAACTTAGAATTTACCAAAAGGGGTAACTATGATATAGGAGTTGCATCATCTATAGTAGTGGAAGATGGTACCACTATAAAGGTATCTATAAATTGTGGAATCAAATGGAAATATTGGTACTATTGTTGGTGATGGTAAATGTGTAATATGGGTTGGAACTATGATTGAAGGAATAGTTGTGATAGTTGAAGCTACTATGACTAGTGAAATAACTAGAGCTGAAGGTACAATTTTAATTAGAGGAATGCAAGAAGTGCTAGTCTCTCCAACCTCATATATATGTATCTAATCAAGGGAAATGCTATGAAGTGGTGGTTGTAATATGAGATATGGTGTCCTATCTAGCAAAATATTCAAAGATGACTCTATAGTTTGACAATACCTGAATTGCTAGTTATTTTCTAGACATGTGCATAGATATACCTCATGGAGAAATTTGATACATTGATGGAGAGTAGAAGGAATGTCTCGCATAGTATGTATCTAGGGTCATTCGAGTAAAATATTATAGTGGAAAGGACCTAGCATGACCTGAAACTATGTAGAGAGGGTTTTTGGTCCCACCATGATATCTAAAGTAATAGTGCCTAATGTTTATCAAGGTATATCATTAAACCCTTGAATATTCTTATATGATTTTTTCATGGATGTCAAATCTATGCCCATGGCCTGTAAGAATGTGATATTACATATGTTTAGTTTGAAACTACTATCAATAAGAACTCTCTTGATTATGCCAATTTTGACTTGAACTTATATGAATAGTGGTAAATTCAAATAAATAACTATCAAAGAAGGCATGTCCTCACTATCAAAATAATTTCATCTTTTATAGTTTTTAAAGTGTTGATCACTGATGCAAAATAAGAAGGTTCTAAAGTAATAGACATAGAAGTTTGAATGAGTATCTGATAAAGAATGCCCTTGAATACATTAGCTTTCTAAATTAGTTATAACATGGAAATATTAGCTAGAGTGTTTCTCATTCGATCAAAAATGTAATATTCCTTGTGAAAATCTACTTATATGGGTGGGTTGGGCCTGGGATGGGTAGGAACAAAAGGATGGCATGGTTCCTAGCTAGGTGGAAGAGGAATAATGACACATCGAGTAATAGCCCTAACCACATTATCTACTATCTTTATAGGAGGATTAGTAGTTATAGGAGGAGAGCAAAGATAATTTATGGGCCAAGGTGGTGTAGGGACAAAGGGTGCCAATTGGGCTATTTGGTGATGGGTAGTGACCTAGGGAAGAGAAAAATGGACCATGCAACATGACTCAACATGGGGTAGAGGCTCTAAAGGAGGTGATACAAAAGATGTATTAACATGTTTAAGAATAAATTACTTAACATCATCCCATATAATGAAAAATAAGCATGAAATGCAAAGAATGAAGCTTTGTACTAACATATGATAGACTTCATCATTCATGTACATGATAGGGCACATTATGGTTTCTTTATTATTTGAAAGAAATGTTTGTAAATAAATGAGAAACATTTTTGCAATTTGAGTATGGATGTAAGGCGATACCTCAAGAAGCAAAGTAGGAAATAGTACATGCAACTAGGGATTTTAAAAAAATATTATTTTAAAATACTATGAATTTTTGAAATTGAAATTGAATTTCTGAGTGAAGTATTCAAGAAAAAAATTACAAATTTATGGGAAAGTGTATGATTTAATGGGACATAGTATATGTAACTAGGGTTTTAGAAAAATATTCTTTTTTCTTAAAATTACTATGAATTTTTGAAATTTGAAGTGATTTTCTGATTTTAATATGCAACTAAAAATTTAGAAAATGATTGAAAAATTACTAGCATCTTGTTGATGTAACTAGGGTTTAAAATAATAATTTACTAAAAAGTTTTAAAATTTGGGAGGAATTTTTTATTTTAATATTTAATAATAAAATTAAAAATTAATGGGAAAAATCAGATAGGAATTTACCCTAGGGTTTTTAATGTTTTTATGAAAACTTTGATATAAGTCAGGTTCACTAAATGATTTATTATTTTTGGGAAATTATGTGTTTAATTTCTAAATAATAAATGGGTATGAGTAGATAAAATTAGTAAATAATATATAATAATTTGACTATATTTAGGGCTTTTCTAAAAATAGTAGTGAGAGAGAAAATTAAACTTATCTAATTGTATGTTATTTCTATTGAGACAAGGTATAGAAATTTGTGTGTAGGATTCAGAAACTATCACAAACAACAATCTCAAATTTATTTCTTGATTGGACAAGAGCACCAAAAGTGGGACACCCTAGTTTATGACATTAATTCTTATCTCAATGTTGTTGTCATGGTAATCTAAGATTTTTTGGGTTTTGTGCATCAGGCCTATTTGACCCTACCTATGAAATATTGAAACCTAAAAGTACATGGATCTCATTATGTACCTGATTTAGTCTTCAATACCCTAGGTCCTCTTTGTGCTTGAAATTGAATGTAAAATTTGGAGAAAGGAGAGGAGGGGTTAGTATGTAAATAATACACTAGATGCACTTCACAGCCTATGTGTGGGTACACTACCTACATACCAATACTCTAAGAAGGAATCAAGATATATCTAGTTTTCCCATTGAAGTGCCTGGTGTAATAATGTGATGAAAATGCAAGTAAATATGAAACTAGGTGTACTTGGAATTACTAGGGGCTGGTGTAAAGGTTTTAATAAGCTTGAAATACTATTAGATGGCTATATTAAGATAATAGGGAAAATTTCTTGAGTATTCTTGCTTGTATTCTTGATTCTCTCTTGTAAATGAGTGTCAACCCTTTTAAATGGACTCTGGATGGTCTTTTATAGGGGATTTAATGATTGCATGTTAAATTAATTCACATTAGGCTAACATGGATTAGGATAATAATTTGGAAGAATATGACCATTCGAAGGCCAAATGGTACTTGGACATTAGTGCCATAAATAGGACACCCTGGGTTTCAACATTGTAGTCCAAGTTTGGGCATTATTTTCCATGGCTGATGGGACTTGGGGGATAGATTAAGCATGGAAAGAGCAATCTAAGTATGTAAGGGTTTAGTTTGAGAGGCTATAGATGACTAGGAATTAGTGAAAATATGCATATGAGGGTCATGAGAGTAAGCAAGATAGACCTATGGATTAGGTGTTATTAGCCACACTCAAGTTACCAATTTTTTCGTTTTATATGACTACACCCAAAATTTGTTGAAAATAATAAAACATGGTATAACCAAGTGGTTTCATGAAGATATTTTTCACTTTTTCAATGTTAGGATAGAACTACAAATTTATCACCACTGAGTAATTTCTCTTAGATGAAATGCACATGAAATTCAATATGTTTTGTTATTTGGTGTTTCACTATATTTTTCAACAAAGCTATACAACTTTGGTTATCAAAATGAAGGATGGTACTCTGAGAAACATAAAAACATTCTCCCAATATCCTTTGCATCCACATGGATTCTTTACTAGCTTCCATATCACTTTTATACTTTACTTCTATAGGAGAGAGAGAGAGAGAGAGAGAGAGAGAGAGAGAGAGAGAGAGAGAGAGAGAGAGAGAGAGAGAGAGAGAGAGAGAGAGAGAGAGAGAGAGAGAGAGAGAGAGAGAGAGAGAGAGAGAGAGAGAGATAAAATAGGTCACTTCTTACTGCTCTAAGTGATATCACATGCACCAAACTTAAACACACATATATAAGTGGATTTATGATCTAAAATATCACCAGCATGGTCAACATCACAATAACCTTATAAATTAGTATTATCAATGGATGAATAAAATAAACCATCATTTATATTTCCTTTGATATACATCAATTTAGTTGTTAGAAAATAATATCACATAGATCAATTGATGCAACACATAAATTACCATGAGAAAACTTCAAAGAGATAAAAAAAATTCCACCAATGATGATTATTTCATAACTAGAGAAACTTCTTTGTACCCAATACAATTTTAAACTTCTCACTCCTCATAAAATCTTAAAAAAATATTTAGAATGAATATGATAAATATTTAATATTTATAAGTTTTATTTTCCAATAGGGGTAAAACCCTATTTATATTAAAATAACAGGGCCATCCATCCTGATAGAAACTAATTAATTAATATTTGGTAAATATTAAACAACTATAATATGATTATTTATTTTCTTGATGTTTATACCACAAGTCAATAAATAATATATTATTTATTATTTAATAATTAACAAGGCTAAGGGACATATAGGCCCACTTAAGATTAATTATTCTAACAATATATACTAAGCACATCTGATAATCTATGATAGACTATTTGAATATGAACTGTACCTTTTGTACCTTTATAATAATTCTATAATTTTCTATTTTTGAGGCTACTAGACAATAACATGGTAGGTGGATTATAAAACACTATGATCTTGGTAGTGTACTATGCTATTGTCCAAAAGTGTTGTTTTCGATAACAACTGAGATGAATCTAATTGTGACTATATTTTACTATATTTTTCTTGAGTCTGAGCTCTGTAATCTGTGCTACATGTTGAAAACTATGTTTTGATTGCACTAGGATGGCCTTATCTTATGCCAAACTAGTTTGAATACCACCTCTTTTGAGGGGAGTTGTTGAAACCCTACAATAATTGTCCTCAAAAGAAAAAGTATGCATAATGTGTGTTAGACTAAACATATATCATATATACATGATAAACAAGTATAATGTTTATATATTATTGGGGTAAATTAATAATGTGAACTTATTTTGTGAATATGATAGTGATTTTTAGTAAAAATCATGTAATGATAATAGTGAGATTTATTTTTTGATAATATTATTATGTACAAATTAATAATGTGAGTTGCATGTCATGAAAGATAGGGGTGTGGGAGAGAAATTAGGAGATAGATATTTGAGAGAAAATAAATGGATTATAATAGACTCCTAATTTATAGTAGAAATACTCCTTATATATGTAATAGTTTTCAATGAATAAAATGTGTTGATTTGACTAACATAAAATATTATGCTCTACACATTTTTTAGCCTTCAACTCTACTAATAATGGGTTAAACTTATTAGCTGGTATCAAAGTAGGTTCCACCCTAGACCTCTGTATAATTTATTCTTTCTCATCAAAAGGGTTTTGGAGTGTAGACCACATCCAAAACTTTTATCATTTGGGATACCTCTATATTTTTTCAAAAGTTTTTCAGTGTAGACCACTAGAAATTTTATTAGAAGTATTTATATATTAAAAAATACATATATTTATGTGTGTATTTTAGTTTTCTAATTTTTCTTGTATAAGATGGGTACACGAAGTTTGTATGAGGGTTTGAAATTTATCATTAGCCCAGGTATAAACTGAGGTCCACTTGGTAGTGTACAAGGTTTATGGTGTTTTGTTTTCCTTGTAAAACTCTTTGTGGATTTGATCATTCATTATGAGAAATTCAAATGTGCATGAGCATGATCTACTCACATTAGGTAAAATATCATTATCTGATTAAACTATTTGGTGAAAAATTAGTGTATAACTATACAATGCATATGTTGATAGAGAGGCCATCTAGAATCTAATTACCATGAGATAATTTATTTGTTCCTAGATCAGGCATTTCATCTTGGTACTCAATTTGATTAGTGATCCTATTATCAAACATAGATCCACATTCAAATTATTGATTACGATCTCACCAAATAACAATTTCATCTTGACATCAAAGAATGTCACCTTTGGAATAGATTTCATAATTTTGGTAGGGTCATTTTCAGTCAACTAATACAAAACTTGGCAAATATTTGCAACTAGTGGCATATGTTTATTGGTGATAACAAGTTGTAGTCTCCCTACAAAATTCTACATGCATGAGCTCCCCTAAAAGATTAACACAGTCATCTCCTCCTTTGGAATAAATGAGGAAAGTCCACAAACAATTTCTCCTAGGATCCTACATGATTTCCTCTCACCTCCTTCCATATCCACATCTCTACAGAGCTCTCCATGGCTGAACTACATTCAAATCTCAATCTTTCTCAAATAGTCATAATAGTTTAGGTTTTAGGCTATAGTTTTCATTGCCTAATTTTGAGTTTTATCTTGTGGTTATTTTCAAACAAATTTTGTAGCCATTTTTTTATTATAATATTGTATGTGGCATAGTTATAGGTTTCATATTTATTTTTAGTTTATGTTATATAATAACATGATTTATTTTGTCTAGTGTTTTAGGTGTTTGTTAACACATATTTTTATTTAGGGTTTTGTTTTAGTTTATTTTTTCTTTGTTATATAATTAGTTTAATGTGTTTTATTAATTAGAGATTTTATTATTTTTATTATATATGTTATATATGTTATTAGTTTTAAATTTTGATTTAATATATATTTGTTTTGGTTAAATTATTTCATGTTTTTTTATAAAGTTTTAAGTGGTTTTAAGAGTGGTGTTTAATTTTTTTATTAAGATTATGAGTTTATTTATTGTTTTAAATCATTTATAATTATATTTATGTTTATTGGTTTTATATTTTGTATCATCCTTATATTATTTATTTATTTTTATTATTATTGTTTAGTAGTCTTTTATGGCTTTTTATCAAAAGTTTTGTGTGTCAGTATTAATATAATTATGTCATTTTCTATATGATCAACATTCATTCTATGAGATTTTTGTGTCTATATTATTTTGTTGACATTATTAAATATTACTATTTTGTAAATTTAAATATTACCTCAACAAAACATATGATGTCTTTCAATGTAAACAAACACTTATTTGTATTGGATGCATTATCAATTGAAATCAATGTCCCTAAGTCCATATTAAGAGATGGAATGTTGGTAAATTAATAATGTGAACTTATTGTGTGAATAAAATAGTGATTTGTTAGTACAAATCATATAATGACAATAGTGATATTTATTGTTGATAATATTATTGTGTTCAAATTAATAATGTGATTTGCATCTCATGAAAGATAGGGTTTTGGGAGAAAAATTATGAGATAGATATTGGAGAGAAAATAAAGAGATTATAATAGACTCATAATTTATAGGAGAAATATTACCTATATATGTAATATTTTTCATTGAACAAAGTGTGTTGATTTGACCAATATAAAATATTGTGGTCTACAAATTTTTGGGAATTTGGCTCTACCAATATTGGTTTAAACTTATTATATATGAAATCCAAATGTAAAAGAGATTGATAATAAGTTATAAATGTATAATTTATGTTAGTTATGACATTCACAATGTTTTTAAGATAGATATAACACTGTAAGCATGTATATGAACAAAAAATCTAAATATAAAATAAGTAAACTACTTGGGGCATGGGTCGTGGTGTATATCAAAGTACCCAAGAAGGAAGGGGAGATACATGAGGTCCCTCATGGAATTAAAAATTTGATGTGAAATCAATAAATAAGAGATAAAATTAACAATCATGACACATACATGGAAGCATACATACAAACACAGAGACACATAAAGTAGGCCAATGGGCCATAATACAAGGGACATGGGAACATGTCACTAAGTTTGAGAAAATAAACACATAAAAGGAAATTTTTAAATGTATAAATATTGAAAATATCATGAAAATTTATCTTATATATGAATGGAGGGACATGTTCAAATTTACACATACATAATCAAGAAGCATACACTTACACATGGGCACATGTCCAAATCATACAAGAAATGAAAGGATATTGGAATATTAAAATTACCTCAAGTAGATGTATAAGTAGAGGGACATAATAAAATACAGACTAGTAAATCTAGAAATGAAATTATGCATAATCATGTGGTGCAAATATGTATAATAGCAAAGATGTGCATAAGCTGAGTCTATAGTATTAGTAATTGGTAAAAAATAAATGTTGTATAATATGAAAAATATCAAGCTATAATCAATTCCAAATATATAATATGGAGTATATAAATATATAACCTAGGAAATTAGAAGCTATGTGTATGATGTCCCCAATGGACTAACATATTAGTGTTGAATCAATGTATATGTGTATGTTCCACAGATGGGTGGATAGTAAAAAAACTGGATTTGTGTAGGGGACCAGAGTCCTATAGTAGTCTATGAACTCTCAAAGGAATAAGTGAAACATGTATGTATGATAAAACTAAATACACTAACATAAATAGCATATTTAGTACTTGGTAAAATAGAAATAATGTAAACATGAAAATGCATACAATTTAAAATTTATATTTTTGAGAAATATTTGAATGTTTTTATATTTTTTAACATATTATATTTTATTTTGTGTTTTATGATAAAATAATATATGTAAAAATAATATGAAAAAGAGACTATTTAGAAGTAATATTGGAATGCAAATGAAACTATGTATAAGGAGAGTGTCAGGGATAATAATTTGTGTACTGCTGAGGAATCATGATAGAATCACAACATGTCATTGATGCGATGCCTTTGTGTAGCATATGTGGAATATGTGATTTTTTAATGGTATCTACCATAGTAATTTATGTTGTTCAAATATCTTCTTTATTTTGATTAGTATTTTCTAGATTATTGATCAGGATCTTGCCATCTAAAAATATATCCATTATAGGTATATCTTGTTTTTATATCTCAAGTAAACTATTATTATTGATTAGTTATGACATTAACAATGTTTTTAAGATAGATATAACACTATAAGCATGTATATGAACAAAAAATGTAAATATAAAATAAGTAAACTACTTGGGGCATGGGTCGTGGTGTATATCAAAGTACCCAAGAAGGAAGGGGAGATACATGAGGTCCCTCATGGAATTAAAAATTTGATGTGAAATCAATAAATAAGAGATAAAATTAACAATCATGACACATACATGGAAGCATACATACAAACACAGAGACACATAAAGTAGGCCAATGGGCCATAATACAAGGGACATGGGAACATGTCACTAAGTTTGAGAAAATAAACACATAAAAGGAAATGTTCAAATGTATACATATTGAAAATATCATGAAAATTTATCTTATATATGAATGGAGGGACATGTTCAAATTTACACATACATAATCAAGAAGCATACACTCAGACATGGGTACATGTCCAAATCATACAAGAAATGAAAGGATATTGGAATATCAAAATTACCTCAAGTAGATGTATAAGTAGAGGTACATAATAAAATCTAGACTAGTAAATCTAGAAATGAAATTATGCATAATCATGTGGTGCAAATATGTATAAGAGCAAAGATGTGGATAAGCTGAGTCTATAGTATTAGTAATTGGTAAAAAATAAATGTTGTATAATATGAAAAATATCAAGCTATAATCAATGCCAAATATATAATATGGAGTATATAAATATATAACCTAGGAAATTAGAAGCTATGTGTATGATGTCCCCAATGGACTAACATATCAGTGTTAAATCAATGTATATGTGTATGTTCCACTGATGGGTGGATAGTAAAAAAATTGGATTTGTGTAGGGGACCAGAGTCCTATAGTAGTCTATGAAATCTCAAAGGAATAAGTGAAACATGTATGTGTGATAAAACTAAATACACTAACATAAATAGCATATTTAGTACCTGGTAAAATAGAAATAATGTAAACATGAAAATGCATACAATTTAAAATTTATATTTTTCAGAAATATTTGAATGTTTTTATTTTTTTTAACATATTATATTTTATTTTGTGTTTTACGATAAAATAATATATGTAAAAATAATATGAAAAAGAGACTATTTATAAGTAATATTGGAATGCAAATGAAACTATGTATAAGGAGAGTATCAGGGATAATAATTTGTGTACTGCTGAGGAATAATGATAGAATCACAACATGTCATTGATGTGATGCCTTTGTCTAACATATGTGGAATATGTGATTTTTTAATGGTATCTACCATAGTAATTTATGTTGTTCAAATATCTTCTTTATTTTGATTAGTATTGTCTAGATTATTGATTAGGATCTTGCCATCTAAAAATATATCCATTATAGGTATATCTTGATTTTATATCTCAAGTAAACTATTATTATTGATTAGTTATGACATTCACAATGTTTTTAAGATAGATATAACACTATAAGCATGTATATGAACAAAAAATCTAAATATAAAATAAGTAAACTACTTGGGGCATGGGTCGTGGTGTATATCAAAGTACCCAAGAAGGAAGGGGAGATACATGAGGTCCCTCATGGAATTAAAAATTTGATGTGAAATCAATAAATAAGAGATAAAATAAATGATCATGACACATACATGGAAGCATACATACAAACACAAAGACACATAAAGTAGGCCAATGGGCCATAATACAAGGGACATGGGAACATGTCACTAAGTTTGAGAAAATAAACACATAAAAGGAAATGTTTATATGTATACATATTGAAAATTTATCTTATATATGAATGGAGGGACATGTTCAAATTTACACATACATAATCAAGAAGCATACACTCAGACATGGGCACATGTCCAAATCATACAAGAAATGAAAGGATATTGGAATATCAAAATTACCTCAAGTAGATGTATAAATAGAGGTACATAATAAAATCTAGACTAGTAAATCTAGAAATGAAATTATGCATAATCATGTGGTGCAAATATGTATAAGAGCAAAGATGTTGATAAGCTAAGTCTATAGTATTAGTAATTGGTAAAAAATAAATGTTGTATAATATGAAAAATATCAAGCTATAATCAATGCCAAATATATAATATGGAGTATATAAATATATAACCTAGGAAATTAGAAGATATGTGTATGATGTCCCCAATGGACTAACATATAAGTGTTGAATCAATGTATATGTGTATGTTCCACAGATGGGTGGATAGTAAAAAAATTGGATTTGTGTAGGGGACCAGAGTCCTATAGTAGTCTATGAACTCTCAAAGGAATAAGTGAAACATGTATGTGTGATAAAACTAAATACACTAACATAAATGGCATATTTAGTATCTGGTAAAATAGAAATAATGTAAACATGAAAATGCATACAATTTAAAATTTATATTTTTGAGAAATATTTGAATGTTTTTATTTTTTTTAACATATTATATTTTATTTTGCGTTTTATGATAAAATAATATATGTAAAAATAATATGAAAAAGAGACTATTTAGAAGTAATACTAGAATGCAAATAAAACTACGTATAAGGAGAGTGTCAGGGATAATAATTTGTGTACTGCTGAGGAATAATGATAGAATCACAACATGTCATTGATGCGATGCCTTTGTCTAACATATGTGGAATATGTGATTTTTTAATGGTATCTACCATAGTAATTTATGTTGTTCAAATATCTTCTTTATTTTGATTAGTATCGTCTAGATTATTGATTAGGATCTTGCCATCTAAAAATATATCCATTATAGGTATATCTTGATTTTATATCTCAAGTAAACTATTATTATTGATTAGTTATGACATTCACAATGTTTTTAAGATAGATATAACACTGTAAGCATGTATATGAACAAAAAATCTAAATAGAAAATAAGTAAACTACTTGGGGCATGGGTCGTGGTTTATATCAAAGTACCCAAGAAGGAAGGGGAGATACATGAGGTCCCTCATGGAATTAAAAATTTGATTTGAAATAAATAAATAAGAGATAAAATTCATGATCATGACACATACGTGGAATCATACATACAAACACAGAGACACATAAAGTAGGCCAATGGGCCATAATACAAGGGACACGTGAACATGTCACTAAGTTTGAGAAAATTAACACATAAAAGGACATGTTTAAATGTATACATATTGAAAATATCATGAAAATGTATCTTATATATGAATGGAGGGACATCTTCAAATTTACACATACATAATTAAGAAGCATACACTCAGACATGGGCACATGTCCAAATCATACAAGAAATGAAAGGATATTGGAATATGAAAATTACCTCAAGTAGATGTATAAGTAGAGGGACATAATCAAATCTAGACTAGTAAATCTAGAAATGAAATTATGCATAATCATGTGGTGCAACTATGTATAAGAGCAAAGATGTGCATAAGCTGAGTCTATAGTATTAGTAATTGGTAAAAAATAAATGTTGTATAATATGAAAAATATCAAGCTATAATCAATGCCAAATATATAATATGGAGTATATAAATATATAACCTAGGAAATTAGAAGCTATGTGTATGATGTCCCCAATGGACTAACATATCAGTGTTGAATCAATGTATATGTGTATGTTCCCCTGATGGGTGGATAGTAAAAAAATTGGATTTGTGTAGGGGACTAGAGTCCTATAGTAGTCTATGAACTCTCAAAGGAATAAGTGAAACATGTATGTATGATAAAACTAAATACACTAACATAAATAACATATTTAGTACCTAGTAAAATAGAAATAATGTAAACATGAAAATGCATACAATTTAAAATTTATATTTTTGAGAAATATTTGAATGTTTTTATATTTTTTAACATATTATATTTTATTTTGTGTTTTATGATAAAATAATATATGTAAAACTAATATGAAAAGAGACTATTTAAAAGCAATACTGGAATGCAAATGAAACTATGTATAAGGAGAGTGTCAGGGATAATAATTTGTGTACTGCTGAGGAATAATGATAGAATCACAACATGTCATTGATGCGATGCCTTTGTCTAACATATGTGGCATATGTGATTTTTTAATGGTATCTACCATAGTAATTTATGTTGTACAAATATCTTCTTTATTTTGATTAGTATTGTCTAGATTATTGATTAGGATCTTGCCATCTAAAAATATATCCATTATAGGTATATCTTGATTTTATATCTCAAGTAAACTATTATTATTGATTAGTTATGACATTAACAATGTTGTTAAGATAGATATAACACTGTAAGCATGTATATGAACAAAAAATCTAAATATAAAATAAGTAAACTACTTGGGGCATGGGCCGTGGTGTATATGAAAGTACCCAAGAAGGAAGGGGAGATACATGAGGTCCCTCATAGAATTAAAAATTTGATGTGAAATCAATAAATAAGAGATAAAATTCATGATCATGACACGTACATGGAATCATACATACAAACACAGAGACACATAAAGTAGGCCAATGGGCCATAATACAAGGGACACGGGAACATGTCACTAAGTTTGAGAAAATAAACACATAAAAGGACATGTTTTAATGTATACATATTGAAAAGATCATGAAAATTTATCTTATATATGAATGGAGGGACATGTTCAAATTTACACATACATAATCAAGAAGCATACACTCAGACATGGGCACATGTCCAAATCATACAAGAAATGAAAGGATATTGGAATATTAAAATTACCTCAAGTAGATGTATAAGTAGAGGGACATAATCAAATCTAGACTAGTAAATCTAGAAATGAAATTATGCATAATCATGTGGTACAAATATGTATAAGAGCAAAGATGTGCATAATCTGAGTCTATAGTATTAGTAATTGGTAAAACATAAATGTTGTATAATATGAAAAATATCAAGCTATAATCAATGCCAAATATATAATATAGAGTATATAAATATATAACCTAGGAAATTAGAAGCTATGTGTATGATGTCCCCAATGGACTAACATATCAGTGTTGAATAAATGTATATGTGTATGTTCCCCTGATGGGTGGATAGTAAAAAAATTGGATTTGTATAGCGGACCAGAGTCCTATAGTAGTCTATGAACTCTCAAAGGAATAAGTGAAACATGTATGTATGATAAAACAAAATACACTAACATAAATAGCATATTTAGTACCTGGTAAAATAGAAATAATGTAAACATGAAAATGCATACAATTTAAAATTTATATTTTTGAGAAATATTAGAATGTTTTTATATTTTTTAACATATTATATTTTATTTTGTGTTTTACGATAAAATAATATATGTAAAAATAATATGAAAAAGAGACTATTTAGAAGCAATACTGGAATGCAAATGAAACTATGTATAAGGAGAGTGTCAGGGATAATAATTTGTGTACTGCTGAGGAATAATGAGAGAATCACAACATGTCATTGATGTGATGCCTTTTTCTAACATATGTGGCATATGTGATTTTTTAATGGTATCTACAATAGTAATTTATGTTGTTCAAATATCTTCTTTATTTTGATTAGTATTGTCTAGATTATTGATTAGGATCTTGCCATCTAAAAATATATCCATTATAGGTATATCTTGATTTTATATCTCAAGTAAACTATCATTATTGATTAGTTATGACATTAAAAATGTTTTTAAGATAGATATAACACTGTAAGCATGTATATGAACAAAAAATCTAAATATAAAATAAGTAAACTACTCGGGGCATGGGTCGTGGTGTATATGAAAGTACCCAAGAAGGAAGGGGAGATACATGAGGTCCCTCATGGAATTAAAAATTTGATGTGAAATCAATATATAAGAGATAAAATTCGTGATCATGACACGTACATGGAATCATACATACAAATGCAGAGACACATAGAGTAGGCCAATGGGCCATAATACAAGGGACACGGGAACATGTCACTAAGTTTGAGAAAATAAACACATAAAAGGACATGTTTTAATGTATACATATTGAAAAGATCATGAAAATTTATCTTATATATGAATGGAGGGACATGTTCAAATTTACACATACATAATCAAGAAGCATACACTCAGACATGGGCACATGTCCAAATCATACAAGAAATGAAAGGATAATAGAATATTAAAATTACCTCAAGTAGATGTATAAGTAGAGGGACATAATCAAATCTAGACTAGTAAATATAGAAATGAAACTATGCATAATCATGTGGTGCAAATATGTATTAGAGCAAAGATGTGCATAAGTTGAGTCTATAGTATTAGTAATTGGTAAAAAATAAATGTTGTATAATATGAAAAATATCAAGATATAATCAATGACAAATATATAATATGGAGTATATAAATATATAACCTATGAAATTATAAGCTATGTGTATGATGTCCCCAATGGACTAACATATCAGTGTTGAATCAATGTATATGTGTATGTTCCATTGATGGGTGGATAGTAAAAAAATTGGATTTGTGTAGGGGACCAGAGTCCGATAGTAGTCTATGAACTCTCAAAGGAATAAGTGAAACATGTATGTATGATAAAACTAAATACACTAACATAAATAGCATATTTAGTACTTGGTAAAATAGAAATAATGTAAACATGAAAATGCATACAATTTAAAATTTATATTTTTGAGAAATATTTGAATGTTTTTATATTTTTTAACATATTATATTTTATTTTGTGTTTTATGATAAAATAATATATGTAAAAATAATATGAAAAAGAGACTATTTAGAAGTAATACTTGAATGCAAATGAAACTATGTATAAGGAGAGTGTCAAGGATAATAATTTGTGTACTGCTGAGGAATAATGATAGAATCACAACATGTCATTGATGCGATGCCTTTGTGTAACATATGTGGCATATGTGATTTTTTAATGGTATCTACCATAGTAATTTATGTTGTTCAAATATCTTCTTTATTTTGATTAGTATTGTCTAGATTATTGATTAGGATCTTTCCATCTAAAAATATATCCATTATAGGTATATCTTGATTTTATATCTCTTGTTGGGAATAATCTATATCCTCTCTACAATCCATAATCATTACACTCTCATATAAAAATAATATGCAACCTTTGTTTTTGTCGAGTGTTACTATGATTATTGTTAACCATGAAATTCTAAAGATAACATTGTAAGCACCTGAATTTGTAATAGCATGAAAAAAGAGAGAACATTATTTTGAGGCATATGAAAATTTTAATTAAAGTGATCCCAATCATGATATGGAATAATGTGTTGTATCTATATGTGTAGATTATTTTATGAGAGGTTCTTGGGTTCACCAGAACATGCTAATTAAAGGGATAATTAAAAGGATAACTCCTAAAATTTAAGGAAGATATTTTAGTAAAGGATATATCATTGAAAGGCATTCAATTATATACTATAATCATATAGGTTTAACATAATCTTAGGTAATCCTATGAATGTCTAATTCGATAGATATAAAATCACAATACTTAGGTGTGAATACATAACTATCATCTCATAGAGAAAAGACATTTTAGTAATCAATTAACATAATAGGACTTCTAACTATTGGAAGTAATTCATAGAGATATCTTGAGGAATGTTATCATTACATAGAGTTATTATGAAATAACATATAATTTCCAAATAAATAGATTTTATAACATAGAAGACAAAGCCCTTTTCATGATAATTAATATTGTAACACATATCAGTATACAAATGATATAAATATAATAGGAAAGATATATCCATCATACTAATCATGAATTACAAAATATACTTAAAAATATTTATACTATTAGGCACTCATTACACATTCATTGAAGATATATTAAGTCTAAACTCATTCCTTCATGCGTTCTTAGAATACTTACTAAAAAGGTACTCATACAGTATTACCCAATGTTATCTAACTATTTCTACTATAATCCACATGAATATATAATCCTGAAAACTATACATTTATAACCATGATGTCTATATTTTGCATCTAAGTATGTCAACCTGTATTCTATTACTAAAGATTCCATGTACATGATCCTAGTTGGAAATATAATATCATCATAATAATCTTTTATAATAACCCCTAACCAAAAATAAATAATGGTCTCTATCCACATGACGCATTTGTACATTTGAGTGGTTATTGTACACATTCGTTGGCTAATATAGTCCTTTCACAAAGAAGCAATAAATGACAATGAATAAAATTTGATCATTTGATAATACATAATATTAACATTTGTGTATTGTTTGACATATATATATATATATATATATATATATATATATATATATATATATATATATATATATATATATATAAGTTGTTATAGTGAATTTATTTTTTTGAGTAAGGGTTTGTAGTTTCCTCGTTTATATTGACATTTGAATATGTATCTTTTGTATGCATTTCTTATGTTCAAGACTCTATTGTTAGAAACCCACTTTTGAGAATGGTTATTTGATTAGATTTATTCTAAATGTTCAAATTAAGTTCTTGCTCATTTTTAAAAATTACTATTAACATTTTGGCCTCCCATGCCAAAATTAACCTTTGTAGTAAAAAACTTTAATGATAACCCCTACAGGTTTGTCCATGGTGCCTAAAACTTATCATGATTTTATAAATTTCTCTTGAAAGTATTTTATCCTTTTAAAGAGTGTCATATATGTGTTAGAACTTGATTTCAAAAGTCATCATATGTCATGGATGTCATGAGTCCTTATGTGATGTACTAGGTCTTCATAATGATCCTTGAATAAGGGAAATGATGTCAAAATGCCTTGTTAAGTCCAAAGAATGGTCTTAACCCTATTTAATAAGATTAAGGATCTTTATCAAAGGTTATGGTAGTTTTAAAGTTTTAATTTTTCTAATCATTATAGTTTTAGGCCCATCTAATCCATTTCAAGAAGGGAAAACTTTGCCAACACGAAAGAAAGGTTTTTAAGCCTTTTTGGAGTCATGACATGAGGTCCAAGTATGCATAATTTTATTTTATCTGATACATTTATCCAAGCCTAATTCAAACCTTAATTCACCTTAAAAATTCATCAAGTGACCCTCAAATTCCTCATATAGGTCTATATTACACTATAAAACTTTGGAGAAGGCAATGCTTTAGGTGTTTCCTTTCTTATAAAGGTATTTAAAGGGTCCATAGCCATGATAAAGCCATCACTAGGTGTTTTCACATCATAAAAGATCTATTTTAAAGGTGAAATCCACCTTTTACTAACCAAATGGATCCCACACATGGGAAACCATGACCCTTCAGCTTCCCATCCATATCGCTTTAGTTTGAAATAATTTTTGACTTATTTTTTCCCTTTGTTTACCCTCTTATGGCATATTAAGGTCAACAACTTAAAGAAAATGTAGAAAAGAGAGTGTTTCCAGGTGTTTTTGTAGGTTGTATAGACTTGTACGACTAGTTCCATATAGTATAGGTTATAATGTTGTATCAAAGATCAATGTAGGTGTTCTAATGAACTTTCATGACAAAAGGATGTAAAATAGGCCCAAAATAATTTCTCTCTCCATCGAGCTCCTTGTTAGTCCAGACAAGCTTTCAGATTTTTAATCATTTTATACAAGTGAATATATGAGATTTTGGGTAGATTAAGGGGATCTATTTACCTTATCATTCACTTAATTTATCTACAATTTCATGGCATATTCTCTATGAATAAATGATAATAATCTAGGCACTTAAATGGTCTCCTCCATCTGTGTAAGGGGTCAAAGTGGGGTTGGTTTTAGTGCATATTTGGATAAATTTTAAGAATAAATGCTTGATGTGTATCCTAGAGGTAATCATAACCCATGTCATTCACCCTCCACACCTAGTTCACATGTGTGAGGTTGGGGGAGAAATAATCATTTAAGTTTCTTCCATTTGTAGACTATAGACAAGTTTATCTATGTTGTAGAGAATTTAGGGCATGAATATGAAAGAGAGGAGTATTTTCAATAAGGTCATGGTTTATTTAATTAATTAAAAAAAAAATCCTAAAATATTCAAATAATTCATTATTCTACCCCTTCAATTCTTGTCTTTATTGGTGACTATCATCTAGGAAGTGTAGTCTTTGGCAAAGTGGAAAGTAGTTACCTATATAGAGTATTTCGGTTTGTCTAAAAATAATCCACATAATCTCATCCATGATACATTATCTATAATTTTTTCCCATATTCATCATTTCCCTATACATTAAACATCCCCACCCTCAACCCACTAGGTAAAGATTAACCTTTCATAGTCAATGTAGACCTTTCAAGGTAGATTAAATAAGTAGGGTGGTCATTGTTGGTTTGAGATGTAGAGGAACACTGAGGAGACCTAAAGAGTTAATAATAAATATTAATAATTATGATATATAGGTTTCAAGGTTAGACATAATCTAAATTCACCAAAATCACTCCAAGATAAAACAAGCTCAGTCTAAAACTCCTTTGAACACATTCAAAACTATGACTATAAAATTGAGAAACATTGAAAATGTGATGAAAATAAATAATATTAAGGAGTTAAAATGAGAAATAAAGGTAATTATAAAACTTATATAATTCAAATAGGCATAAAATTACCCCTCAAGTGAAGTTTACATTGTCAAGAGGCCTATAAACATGACCTACATGCTAATTGTTAGAAGCAGGGCATATTAGATGAATAAGTCCCAAGAGAGAAACATTGATGAGATGGTCTAAGTAGGTAAGAAAAATAGAGAAAATTGATATTTGAATAAGAGTTATATTATCAAAATATTGGGGATATAGAGGCACCTATAGGTTATTTAAGGTTTCAATACCCAATTTGAGCATACAAGGCCAAAATCCACTCCTTAAGACCTCAAACACCACCACCACCTTGGGGAATATCTAGATCTCCAAATAATATTGATGGAAAAAAATAGGCATGGGTAGATATTATAGATCCTAAAATTATTGTTTCAAGTAAGGTAATGTAAAAAAAGATCAAATTGGTCTAAATACTCTCCTCAAGTTACATAGTCCTAGGCTGCCACTTTGAACTACACTTTCAAGTACTCATACCTTTCATAAAAAAGTGACTCAATTAAAATACTATTAGTAGGAGTTAGGCACCCCTATGGATTCAAGATACATTTAGGAGAGAATTTGTGATAGGGGATGACCTCTATAAATAATTTTTTATACTACAGGCATGTCTAAAAAGTTTGCAAAGAAATTGAAGTCTACCTTATTACATTAATATCTCCACACACAAGATTCATGGGACATAAAGAGTTTTAGGATATTTAGGGTTGTATATGGTCTAAACATACATGGTCATAAGTTTTGTATTTGAGGCCTAATCTTTATGAACCATCATTAAGATGGTATAACTCAAAAACCTTGCTTAAATGCTAAGACAAAATTGACTTGGGAAAACTTGAGATTTTTACAATAAAATACTCTAAATTAACCTAATAAACATTTGGATCACATAGAACACTCAGAGGATACCCTGTTCATGGTACTAGTATATACAAACTACTATACAGACTTGTCATAAACTATGTTTTGAATGGAATTGGTTAGAAAGAAAGGTAAAAAGTTTTTTAGAGAGTTAAAAATAATTGGAGTGGGTGATTTGAGAGTTATTTCATCTTATAAAATCATAATATGTCCAAAAATCTTCTTGTAAATTCCTCTACAAGTTTGTACCAAACATACAATCTATAAGAAATAGTGGAAAATGGCCTAATCACCTAAGTTAGGTTAAAATTATAGGCTTGTACCAAAATAAATTCCCATCCTATGATGATAAACATTTGTCTAGGTCTAATCCATGATAAAATACCTATTCTAAGATATTATTTTTAATTTTAATGGGTACTCCATCAACTAATAGTCATGTTACTAGGCCTAGTGACCTAGTAGGCCTACTTGGGTCAACAAGGAGAGATGTAGAATGGCATAGAGTAGATACTAAGATATTAGTGCATGTTAAAATCACCACCTTATAGCTTCTATCATGAAGACTAGAATATACATTTCATATTCATAACAAAGGAGGAGGTAGTTTCAAGTCTAGTCAACATGCACAAAGGATGATGGGTTTCTCAATGCCTCATGGAGACTTAATTACACCTCATTGACACTTTTAAACTGCCATAAAAGTAATTATTGACAATTTTAAATGTTTTCATGCCTTATAATTAGTAAACTAAATCTTAATCACCCCACGCTTCATTTTAATGCCCAACAACTCATTCAAGACCATCAATTTGAAGGTTAATGCATGCAAGGGGTTTGAAAGATTGTTATGAGTACTGTAACTAATGATGGAGTTGATTATGGTAATTTATGACCTCTTATATTCACATCCATGTAAATTTACCTCTCTTTCTCTCATCATGATTCTATATATTTAGGTCTTAAGGCCTTTATATTCATCCCTCACTTGGGTATGATGAAATGCTACCTTGATTTATACTTTATTGATCTCTTGGACTGATTAATAGACTATTTTAGGTTATTCAAAGTATTATCTAGTGTGTAAATGATTATTTTTATATGCATAAGTGGTATAATTTCTCTCTTTGTAATTTGTTTCCACACATAGATGATAATAGGTGTTTTATGTAGGTTATATAATGTGTTAGGGTGTTAATGGTTGAGTTTAGAGTGGAAATTTAAATACAAGTACCTTGAAACAATCCTTCCCTTCATTTAACTCATACTCTAGTCATCCACATCAACCTATATATGAAACACTATTTCCTAGAGGCCATTAGACATAGTGATTTAGCTCCATACATTTCCCATTAGTGTTGTTTAAGTTGAAACATTGTGGATAAGCTATATTGGTGTATCACCACCCTTATATTAAGCATATTTTATATATTCTCTATCATTTTTCACACAAAAATACTATTTCTTAGTGAATTGAGCCAAGTAGATGTAACAAGGGAGCTACCCCCATAATCTAGAGGTTTAGCCCAGCCATAGGTCACCCATAACCTTGGGCTATTCCCATGTTACCCCAACCTTGGAGGTAGACCTGAATAACCCCCTCATATGGTACATGTTAGAGAGTTGACAATTACCATTTAATCTAGGTCTTTTTCCTTGATAAAATGTATCTATGAATGATTTTCCTTAATATGTTCCATAAATCCCAAACCTTGGTGACCAACATTATCAACTACTAGAATAGGAGTAGTGATGCCTTGAGCATTTTTTATTAACCTTTGACCTTGATAATCAAACTATTTTAGATATTTTTTACCAAACCCATGCTAATTTGAAATTTGAGCCTCATTTTAGAGAGATAAATTTGTATATTTTACTTATTCTACCTAGGCTTATTGTATTTTTTATTACTCTCAGTTGTCCTTTGGTAACTAGTGTTTCTGAAGTTGACCCTTTTTGAATTTGTACATGTGCTATTGTATGTTTTTTGAATGATGTGACACTTTTTATTCATCCTTATCAAGTACCTTTTGTATTTTCCTTTTTGATGATAAACATGAATCAGTGTGGTTCCCATGCATTCTATGATACACATAATAATATTTGGATCTCCTAATTATATGTATAGGGGGTAGGTTGATCAACTTAGTTTTAATAATTTTATTTAAAATATACTTGAACTTATATTTTATTTTTGAGCACTTTTTGAATCACTAGTTGTAGATGCACTTTTTGATAATTAACAACTTATGAGGATGAATGATTTTCATCTATGAATGCATAGTATAATTTCCATGCTATCTCAATGGAAAAAAATTAATATATATGTGGTGTGTAACATTTATTTTATTGTAAAATAAAAAAAATTAGGATTCAACATCATTTATAACATCCAAATTTATACATTGTGTATATATGATGTAGAGGTCTATCTTCCAAAAGCCATAAAATTTGATTTGTAATTCTGTTTGAGCTCTCATTCAATCCAAAATGAAGGTCTCAACCTTTTTAATTCAGCCATAAACCACTATATCCAATTAGGGAAATTTTAAGATTTTTTTTTAGGCCATACATGACCATATAAGGGTCTGAAAATACATTTTAATAATTTTTTTGAGATTTTTCTATTTTTAGAAATAGTATAATTTATGACTAGACATCAACTTGAGTTGAAATTCATCTATTATATTAATTTTAATGTTTATAAAATGTGTGGATGTTTTGAGGCCCATCTAATATTTCATGCAAAAATTACTAAAAATAGAGGTTAAAAATGTTGCTAGAAGATGAAAGTTACTAAAAATATCAATTGCCAAAAATAACATGTCTCAATTAGCTATAGGTAGATTTTGATTTATCCATGTTAACTCAAATTTTTAGTTGGGATTAATTTAAATACTCATATGTAATTATTTATTCATTTAACGAGAATCAATAATGAATATTGATTTTATGCAATTTTAAAGTTTTATGGCTTTTGATATTTTGCTTAACTAATATATTTTTTCATCATCTACTATTAGAGCAAGTTTGAATCTTGGAGGTAATATATTTATGAAATTCTATTGTATTTTTTTTATAAAAAAAAAAACATTTTATTGCAAATCATTCAGTGATTGAATAACATGTGTAAAAATGTTGAGATGATGAGGAGGAATTTCTTAGATGAATATGACTATGAAAGATTTTTAGATAAAAGTGGGATAATTATTTTAAATCAAAGAGAAAAGCAATAACAATATGAAATAGATCATGAAGATGAAATTTATCAAGAAGAGGAATGAGAACATACACCATCAAAGTAAGAGAGTATGGTTAAGGCTTTAGACGAAAGGAACAAATGAATCAAGGTTAATGTTCTAGATTATGTATGTATTTTAAAACCATTAGAGTTAATGTATTGGATAAATAAAATGGGGAATCTTTTTGAATGGAAAACTCTAAGATAAGATAAGAAAGTAAAGTTTGAATGCATGAAAATGAAGGGTCATGAAATGATTTGGTGGGATCATCTATAGAAAGAAAGATAAAGAAAGGGTAAATAGAAGATCAACACATGGATATATATGGAGAATAAGTTGAGGGATAAGTTTATTATTAGGGATTATACATAAACCATACATGAAGATTTAAAAATTTAAGGCAAAAGGATAAAAGTATATAAGAGTAAACATGATTTTTACAAGCTTTCCACACAAGTGAAGCATGCTGAAATAGAATAATAGATGGCCACAAAGTCTGTGAATGGGTTGAAGTTTTATATTCAAGATGAATTGAGCATACATATAATGCTTTACATGGAGGAGGATTATAAATTATATTTGAAGGCATAAGAAAGACAAAATAGATAGAATTTCAAAAGATTTAATAGGCCAAAAATAAGAAAATCACCTCCAATAAGGGAAAGAGGTGGGTTTAATTCTACTAGAGAAGGATCTCTCCATGGTGCAAAAAATAAGAATAAAATATTCAAGTGTTTCAATATCAACAACGAGGAAGAGGATTTTAGATAAGATGAAGATATGGTGGTGTTAGAGGGTGGTTTCCAAATCAACACATGTTTTATATTTATTACATATGTGTAGAGGAAGGACATAGAGTGTTTGAGTATCTACATTATCAAAAACAAGAAAGGAGGCAAGAGGATTACCCAAGAATGAATTTAGTTGAGGTTGAGATAAAAGAGAAAAATAAATAAGTTTTAACATTAGACATTAGATAAACACTCTTGATGAGGATAATAATTATTCCTCTAAGAAAATAATAGGTTAAAATAAAGAAGGTGGGGATGCATGGCTATGAACAATCATTTTTTTTACAACATGAACTTTAAGAGGTAAGATGTGAAAATTAATTATCGATGGTGGTATTTGTGAAAATATGTTTTCTAGAGAAATGGTAGAGAAACTTAGTTTTCAATGTGAAAAACATCCTTATCCTTATCATATTTCATGGTGTAATAAATTATATGAAGTCACAGTAGATAAAAGGTGCTTAATCACGTTTTCGATAGGAAAAATTTATAGAGATGAATTATGGTATGATGTTATTCTAATGGATGTATGACATTTTCTTAGGAAGGCCATGGGAGTATGATATAAAGGCAATTCATGATGGATCAAATAATACATATACTTTTAATAAAGGTGTTACAAAAGTAGTTTTATTTCCTCTTAAATAATAAGGGAAATTATAAAGCATGTTTTCCATAAAATAATTTATTAAATACATGAATATGATATATTTTATATATTAAAAGTAAATAAATAAGACACAAAAGTAGTGGAAATTACCAGAATAAATAACAATATTGCTCAAAGAATATACAGTTATTATACTTGATAAGTTACAAGATGTTTACCACAAAAGAAAGACATCCAACATAATAATGATCTGATTCCAAGATGAGCTCCACATAATCAAGAATCTTATAGGATGATATCAATAGAAAATGCAGAATTAAATAAACAAGTTACTAAACTGGTGATAAAATAGTTTAGTAATGAAGAGCATGAGTCCATGTGCAACATAAAAAATTCTAAATCCAAATAAACATGGGAAATAGAGGATGTGTGGATAGTAGATAAATAAATAAATTAACTATCAAATACAAATTTAACATACCTCATTTAGTTGATATGATGGATGTGATATCAAGAGAAAATAAATTTACCAAGATTGATATAAGGAGTGGATATTACCATATTTGTATTTGTGAAGGATATGAATGGAAATTAACATTAAAGACTAGGGATGGCTTATATGAGTGGATGTTGATGCCATTCAGATTGTCTAATTCACCTAACACATTTATAATGGTGATGAATAAAAGGCTGTGGGATTACATTGGTAAATTTTTAGTGGTTTATTTTGATGATATTTTTATATTTAGTAAGAGTAAATAAAAGCACATACAACATTTACGAATGGTATTAGAATTTTTAAGAAAGGAGAAACCATATGAAAATATAAATAAGTTATAGTTTATGTAGGATAGTTTGGTATTTTTTGGGTTTGTAATTTATAAATATGGTGTCATAATATATGAATAAAAGGTAAAGTAAAATTTTTAGTGGAATATTACAAAGAGAATCACATAGGTAATAAGTTTCCATGGTTTAGCATTTTGTTTACAAAAAGTTCATTAAAAAATTTAGTAGTATTGTTGCACCAATAACAAATTCCATGAGAGGAAAATAATTTGTATGGACAAATGTAAAAACAAATATATTTCAATTGTTTAAGAAGAATATTATAGAAAAAACCCATTTTGGCATTCCCATATTTTAAAAAGTGTTTGAGGTGGATTGTGATGCTTCACATGTGGGAATTGGTGATATGTTGAGTCAAAAAGGCCAATAACATATTTTAGTGATAATTTGAATGTGGTAAGGAAGAAGAATTATATATATGATGTTTTATTTTATGTCATTGTACAAACATTAAGATAATAGAGGCATTATCTGATGCCTAAGGAGTTTATTATAATTACAAATCATGAGGATATAAATTATGTGAACACTCAAAAGAAATTGAATAGTAGTCATGAAAAATGGGTGCCTTTTTTACAAGGATATACTTTTGTTTTGAAACATAAATTGGGAAAATAAAATAAGATAGTTTATGCTTTGAGCAGGAAGGGTGGATTTACTAACTACTATGGTGAGTGGAGTAGCTAGATTTGAATTTATTAAGGAAATTTATGATATGAATATAATTTAATCAATATAGTTTAGTAATTAAATAATCCATTAACACTAAAGGCACCTTTATATAGGATGGTTATCTCTTCAAGGAAAAAAATATGCATTCCAATTTGATATCTAGGAGATAATATTATAAGATACCTACACATTGGTAGTTTGGGTG